>JAWZYU010000015.1:38594327-38962327 GCA_038380435.1 Ryuthela nishihirai
ACAAAAGTTCAGACATTTCAAAAAAGAAGTAAAAAAAAGAGAAAGGCCATGAGACTGGATTTTTATTTGCAGTATATTTTCCCTTCAGTTTTAGAGGACTTTAAAAGATAATTCTTGGAAAATGCATAAAATATGCACAAGTTTAACAATTTTTTTGGTTCCTTATCCTTACTAGCAAACTCAAAGAGGGGTGGCATTGCCTATTTGTCCCGCACTACCCCCCAGATCCGACCCTTTCCTAGACTTCTGTCGAGTGCCCATAATGGTACAGTCGCTCAAAAAAGTATCCGAACACTATGGTTGATTACAGAATTCAGAAAAAATATCTGACAACGATTTGTTTAGAAATTAGTGATCTGGCAACCTTCGTGTCACGTGACACGAAGGTTGCCAGATCACTAATTTCTAAACAAATCTTTGTCAGATATTTTTTCTGAATTCTGTAATCAACCATAGTGTTCGGATACTTTTTTGAGCGACTGTACGCCTACCACCAGTAGAGAACCACTGATATTGAGTTTATCAGTATTCCTTCAATATTTAAGGAGTTGTGACAGCTGGAATACTTAAAAGGAAAAACTACAATCATAAGAATATGCGAGTAAGGATTTTTACATCGAACACTGGGGCGGGGGTGGCTCAGTCGGTAACGCGCCAGGCTCGTAATCTGTAGTTCCCAGGTTCGAGTCCCAGCTGAATCAGCGTTGAGATTTATCTCCGCAAAATTCCCCGCCCTGCCCACGGTCAGTAGGCGACACCGATGGGCTTGGAAAGGCCGCCGTCCGTCGGATGGGACGTTAAGCCGTGGCCCCGTGTGCGGGAGAGCCATACCCTGTGCACGTTAAAGAACACGCTGGATGGCCTTGACGGGAGGCTACCATCTGTTTCCTAACAGCTGTTCCAGTGGGTCCCCTCCCCCAACTTTCTCTGAGCCTTCGGGGTCCATGTGACCTGGCCATTTGTGTGCAAAAAAGTGCCGCTCAGAGCTAAAACAACCCAACCCAACATCGAACACTTTATTAAAACAATTACATATTTCAGATGTTCGCCTAATAAAGCTTTCGATTCTCGCCAGTTTTGACGAAACGTCTTAAGAAAAATTTGATATTGGTGTTAAATATTCCAGCTGCCATAATTCTTTAAATACTGAATGATTAGTGGAGAAATTCAAGATTTAGATAAACCTGATACAGATCTTTAATTTACTTTCAGTGTCGTTCCCATGAAAAAAAAATTTTTTTCGTCTAGATATTGACTCTCAACTTTAGCCGCCCTGCCCACGGTCAGTAGGGGACACCGATGGGTTTGGAAAGGACGCCGTCCATCGAATGGGACGTTAAGCCGTGGCCCCGTGTGCGGGAGAGCCATACCCTGTTCACGTTAAAGAACACGCTGGATGGCCTTGACGAGAGGCTACCATCTGTCTCCCAACAGCTGTTCCAGTGGGTCCCATCCCCCAACCTTCTCTGAGCCTTCGGGGTCCATGTGACCTGACCATTTAGCCCATGGTGTGCAAAAAAGCGTCGCTCAGAGGTAAAACAACCCAACCCATAATTCACAAACGAGAAATTTATTTCTTGACAAGCAATAATAATTCTTCCAATCACCCCATTTAGGTTACCTAGCATACCTAACAAGATTCACAATTTTTTTTTCCCAAAACATACCACCTGTGAATATGTGGCATAACCACAAAAAATTCCGTCGTTAAACAGTGACAGCCAGACTCATAATTTTCTATTGATTGAGAGTCTTAGAATACTTCACCTTGAAAAAAAAATTCCGTCGTTAAACAGTGACAGCCAGACTCATAATTTTCTATTGATTGAGAGTCTTAGAATACTTCACCTTGAAAAACGATTGAATCCATCCTAAGATGTCTGGCGACATCATTTCGCGAGACAAAGGTGGAGAGTGCGTCCTCGTCATGTGTAAGTGGAGTAGTACAGTAGCATCATTTCGTGGGTCACTGGCCACGAGCTAGCATTAACATCTTGGAGCGGATAAAGAAAAAAAACTCACTTCGTGCGGAGCAAGACAAATAGGCTCTCGGTTGGTGGACAACTCTCGGCTGGGACGACTTTTCTCTCACTCTTGCGGGGCGGGGGTGGCTCAGTCGGTAGCGCTCCAGGCTCGTAATCTGTAGTTCCTAGGTTCGAGTCCCAGCTGGGTCAGCGTTGAGATTTATCTCCGCAAAATTCCCCGCCCTGCCACGGTCAGTAGGGGACACCGATGGGCTTGGAAAGCCCATCGGTGTCCCCTACTGACCTACATCCGTCGGATGGGACGTTAAGCCGTGGCCCCGTGTGCGGGAGAGCCATACCCTGTGCACGTTAAAGAACACGCTGGATGGCCTTGACGGAGGCTACCATCTGTCTCCCAACAGCTGTTCCAGTGGGTCCCCTCCCCCAACCTTCTCTGAGCCTTCGGGGTCCATGTGACCTGGCCATTTAGCCCATGGTGTGCAAAAAAGTGCCGCTCAGGGGTGAAACAACCCAACCCTGTCACTCTTGCAAGTAGGTGTCATTGTTAATCATTATCATTCACAAAGAATGAAATTCTCCCTTGAATTTTATTATTAACGTGGTGAAATGTAAATGCTCGGTAAAGAAAAGGAACAGTGGACGAACATTAATAATCTATACTAGATCAACAGAAGTGTCCAGATTGGGTCGTTTTACCTCTGAGCGGCACTTTTTCTGCACACAATGAGCTAAATGGCCAGGTCAAAGGGTCCATAGGGCTCAGAGAAGAATGGGGAAAGATGGCTGTTAGGAGATAGCTGGTAGCCTCCGGTCAAGGCCATCCAGCGCACTCTTTAACATGCACCGGTTATGGCTTTCTGCACAGAGCACCACGGTTTGACGCCCATCCGACGAACGGCTTTTCCGAGCCCATCAATATCTTCTTTTTCACCGATGACTAGGATTTAGCGGTGATAAAATCTCAACCCTGACACAGTTGGAATCCTAACTTGGAAACTGCAGATTACGAGCCTGGAGCACTAACGACTGAACACCACCACCACCGCCATTTCATTTGGATATTTCCATGTTATTTTAATGCAAAGTCACATTTAAAACTCTCTAAATCTGTAAATGGTAGCTAGGTAGTCACTGGAAGGAGAGCTATGCACCAATCCCCTATGATGATGTATAGAGCCGGCCAGGCCTAGTACCTAATGTTCGACCCATTACGAACCCCTAACGACCACACCACGAGAAGGCGGGGGCCTTCTCGTGGTGTAGGCCGTTAGTACCTTTCAAAAGAAATACTCTCTTGTGGAAGTGAACGGAAGGGGAGGGCTGCCAGATTGGTGTGGCCTAATGATCTGGACAACTATGGCTACTTTTCTTTTTTTTCTACCCTGCTGAGGAGTGGTCAACCACACAGGGTCCTGATGCTGACCTTATAAATCTATTGGACTGGATTAAGGCTCTGAGCTTGATTATGGATCCTGATTTTGCTGCACTGGTGGGCTTCTGTGGACGGAAAATCTTCCGCGGTGCTTTTCGTTTGTTTGTGGGTTGACAGTCCCAAGTGAATAGATTCACAGGATATGTTTATCAGCTGGTGGATAATCCTGAGCAGAGGTCATCGCAGGCACCTGAACTCTTTGCTTCTATTGGCATCGTCAAATTCTACATTAGAGGAAGTCTTCCAGTGTAGAAGACTTCAGCCTTTAGTGGTGGGGGAACGAGTCTTTGCCTTATGCCTGCAATTAGGGGGCTGTTTATATTGTCGGCATTCCCTCTCTCAATAAACATAGTTTCTTTAAACATCCTACTAACCATTTTCTCTCCATAGTAGTTGGAATGTGAGGACTCTGCACAGAGCTTTTTCTCTTGATGTCCTCACACAAGAATTCCACAGTTATAATTTAGATATTCTCCGCTTGCAAGAGACCAGATGGACAGATACAGGTCAGATTCTTAAAAATAATCTTAAATTTCTCTTTTCAGGGAGGCTAGATAAAAAGCATCACCAAAGCGTAGGTTTGCTTCTCAGCAGACACGCTAGTGATGCTCTTCTAGGATATGAGTGCATTAATGAAAGGTTTCTTACAGCAAAATTTCAGCCAAGCATTAAAGACTTGAATGTTATCTGCTGTTATGCTCCCACTGAGGATGCCGATGAGGATGAGAAGGATAGATTTTACGGACAACTTCAGGATATTTTGAATTCTGACAAAAAAAGTAGATATTACCCTTGTTCTAGGTAACTGCAATGCCAAAGTTGATACTTACTCTGACCTAGGACCTTTTGGTATTGGTAGTTGCAATGGCAATGGGTAACGTCCCCTACAGATAAGTAAACTTAATGGTTTGAGAATAACTAACACTTATTACAAACACCACGACATACATAAGTACACATGGATTTCACCAGATGTGCTGCATAAGAATATGATAGATTACATATTAATTAACAGCAAATGGGCTAGTTCTGTTAGAAATACCAGGGCATATAGGGAGCTGAAATTGGATCTCACCATTACCTTGTTAAAAGTGTCTTGCAGCTTAAACTTAAAAAGTGTTGTGCTAGGGTTAAAAAATTTACCTTTACTTCTGAAACTCTGTTAAAAGAGCCAGTTATAGCTAAAGCTTGCCATGATAGCTTACTTAGTCATTATGACAGTCATGGTTTGCTTACTACTGAAGTTGAGGAAGAATGGAACCATTTTAATCAGGTTTTTTTGGAAACTAACAGTACTCTTTTAGGAAAAAAGGAGCAGAAGAGGCAGAATTATCTGAGTGATAAGGCACTTGAGCTTATTTCGGAAAGAAAGAACTGCAGGAATGTCCTTAATCAATACCCTACTAGTCCTAATAGAAAGCATTACAGAGAACTTAATAAATGTGTAAAAGATCAGTTAGCTGCTGATAAGAATCTTTGGCTTGATGGTTTGGCTGACAAAGTCGAGGAAGCAGTTAGACAGCACAACAGCAGAGAGCTGTACCAGATAGTTAATGTTTTGTGTGGTAGAAAATGAACAGGATACAGGAATTGAAGGATAAACAAGGTAAGGTTATAGAAGGTGAGGATTCTGTCATGGCTAGGTGGGTTGAGCATTTCAGTGATGTTCTAAACAATGTGGTTAGTTTTACTCCCATTGGTTGCAATGATGATAGATGCATTGGTGACTTTAATGTTGGCCCTATAACACAATCTGAAGTTATTTTGGCTATTTCTAAACTTAAACTTCATAAATTACCAGGGGTAGATGAAATTACTACTGAAATGCTGAGCTGGGAATGTTTCGGTTACCACTAGGATGACTGAAATTCTGAATATCTTTTATGATAAAGGCATGGTTCCTAAGGATTTTACCAGAGCTATTATTATCCCTATTTTCAAAAAAGGTGATCGCAGTTCTTGTGATAACTATAGGGGTATCAGCCTACTCTCCGTTCCAGGGAATGTTCTTTCCATGATTGTGCTTAATAGAATTAAGAATCTGGTTGACAGGCAATTGCGTGATGAGCAATGTGGATTCAGAAGTGGTAGGGAATGTGTGGATCAGATATTTTCACTTGGGCAGATTCTTGAGAAATGTTTAGAGTTTCAGAAATCTTTGGTTGTTAGCTTTGTTGATTTCAAAAAGGCTTTCGACTCTGTTGATCATCATAATTTGTGGTTGATTGTGAGATCATATGGTATACTTGGCAAGTTAGTTAATATAATGAAAGCTCTCTATAATAACACTGAGTCGTGTGTGAGAGTTGGTAAGGCTTGTAGCAATTGGTTTAGCATTACTTCTGGTGTTCGACAAGGGTGCATTTTGTCTCCTTTTCTCTTTAGTTTGGTTATTGATTATGTTATGCAAAATTCTTTGCAAGGAAAAGATTTTGGCCTTAAATAGTCTAAAGATTTCAAAAATTCTGATTTAGATTTATGCAAATGATTTGGCCTTGTTGGCTAATGATGTTGATAAGATGAATTCTTTCATTAGGGTATAGTAGGTAATAGAGTTGGTTATAAAAAAAATCACTGAAGTAATGAATACTAGTCAAGCAATTGGTGCTTCAGTCGCTCTGAATGGTTGCATGCTTGAGGGAATATCATGGGAATTATGTAACAGGTATTGGTAAGGTGCGGCATGAGATAAACAGGCGAATAGGGATTGCCTCTGGGACTTTTAGGAATCTATGGAGAGTGTGGGGAAATAGACGTATACTCCTAAAGACTAAAATTAGACTGTACAATAGTTTGGTTCTTTCTAGGATTAGTTATGGTAGGGAAACTTGGACGCTTTGTAAACAAGATAACAGGAAACTAGATGCTTTTGATTCTACATGCTTATGTACAGTCTTGGGTATTATGTGGTTTAACTTTGCAAGCAAATGAAGAGTTTAAGCAAAGGAGTCGGCAACCTCCTCTGAGCAATATATTGTGTAGAGAGAGACTCCGTTGGTTTGGCCATGTTGACCATATGGATAATTATAGATTAGCGAATATGGTTATGAACAAAGTGCCTAAAGGCCTCAGAAAGAGTGGGAGACCTAGGATACTGTGAGCAGACAATGTCAAATAGAACCTTGTTAGATTTGATGTGCAATGAATGGCCAGATGCAGCAGATATAGCTCATGACATATATGTTTGAAGAACTAAATTGCGCGGTCTGGTTGGACCTCCATAGCCCATGGTTGCTGGAGGAGGAGGAGGAGGAGGAAATTTGAAAATAAGCTTTTGGCAAAATAATTTCACCTGGAAATAAATTAAAGATCACAGTGAAATCTCATCGCATCTGCAGGATGGAAACTGGTGCAATTTCATTGGTGTCTCCTTTTAAAACGAAAGTGCAATGCAAGGTTACTTGAGAGGATCTTAATAAGGTACAGATGGAACTCGAATTAACAGGAGTGGAGAAATTCCGAAATACTCGACTAACCAGATATTTACCAGAAGTCAAAGGAAAACTAATATACGAACGTCGGAGGAAAGGGCAAAACGATTAAATTCTGTACCTACGTCAAAAAAAAGAGCATTCAACGAAATTAATGATATTGCATTCAATGGTGAGTGTCGATGTTCTTTTCCCCTGCTAATATTTTACTGTTGCACATTTTCCTCTTAGGAGCGGGAGTGGCTCAGTCGGTAGCGCATCAGATCCCATAATCCCTCAGTTCCCAGGTTTGAGTCCCAGTTGGGTCAGCGTTGAAATTTATCTTCGCAAAACTCCTCGCCCTGACCAGTTAGTAGGTACACCGATTGGCTTGGAAAGGCCGCCTACCCTGTGCACGTTAAAGAACACGCCAGATGGCCTTGACGGGAGGCTACCATCTGTCTCCTAACAGCTGTTTCAGTGGGTCCCATCCTCCAACCTTCTCTGAGCCTTAGGAGTCCTTGTGACCTTGCCATTCAGCCCATTGTGTGCAAAAAAGTGCCGCTCAGAAGTAAAACAACCAACCAACCAACAGATTTTCCTCAATTTTAAAAGTAACGGGCACGGCACAGAATTCCCTCGCAGATGCAGAGTTGAGCGAATGGATTTCCCTAGCCCTGATAATTAGGGTTGGGTTGTTTTACCTCTGAGCGGCACTTTTTTTTGCACACCATGGGCTAAATGGCCAGGTCACAAGGACCTCGAAGGCTCAGAGAAGGTTGGGGGAGGGGGACCCACTGGAACAGCTGTTGGGAGACAGATGGTAGCCTCCCGTCAAGGCCATCCAACGTGTTCTTTAACGTGTGCAGTGTATGGCTCTTCCACACACGGGGCCACGGCTTAACGTCCCATCCGACGGACGGCGGCCTTTCCAAGCCCATCGGTGTCCCCTACTGACCGTGGGCGGGGAATTTTGCGGAGATAAATCTCAACGTTGACCCAGCTGGGACTCGAACCTGGGAAATACAGATTACGAGCCTGGCGCGCTACCGACTGAGCCACCCCCGCCCCGATAATTAGGGAACAACAGACTATGAGCCTAGCAAGCTACCAACCGGGACGACCGCCGCCCCCATATTTTAAGGAAATAAATATAGAGTATTAATTTACGATTAGTCATTATGTCGTAACCACCCCGTGTGTATTTAGGGATGGCACATGCACTAAGGCCGTGATCCACTACTTGCTGCCAAATATAAGGCAGTTCCCGGACACATATTTAAATCTATACACATATGTTAATACTAAAAACTACTATCACTTACAGGAAATAAAAATATCATTTATTAACAGATCAGTTCAACGCATTACACACACAACTAATTCCCACTTTTAGGATGATTCTAACACGCGCCTCCAGCGCGTCCCTACTCAATTAAGGGGGCTTTCCGCAAGCGATGGCTAAAGCCAGTCCAAAAAACAATTCAATTCAATGCTCAAAAGGTGAGCCGGCGATACACAGTGGAGCAATTCCATGAAGGCCGCGTGATGGCGACAAGTAACGCGAACTAATGTGGGTTGGGTTGTTTTACCTCTGAGCTGCACTTTTTTGCATACCATGGGCTAAATGGCCAGGTCACATGGACCCCGAAGGCTCAGAGAAGGTTGGGGGAGAGGACCCACTGGAACAGCTGTTGGGAGACAGATGGTAGCCTCCCGTCAAGGCCATCCAGTGTGTTCTTTATCGTGCACAGGGTATGGCTCTCCCGCACGCGGGGCCACGGCTTAACGTCCCATCCGACGGACGGCGGCCTTTCCAAGGCCATCGGTGTCCCCTACTGACCGTGGGCAGGGCGGGGAATTTTGCGGAGATATATCTCAACGCTGACCCAGCTGGGACTCGAACCTGGGAACTACAGATTACGAGCCTGGCGTGCTACCGACTGAGCCCCACCCCCCGCCCCCAACCTTCTCTGAGCCTTAGGGGTCCATGTGACCTGGCCATTAAGCCCATGGTGTGCAAAAAAGTGCCGCTCAGAGGTAAAAGAACCCAACCTGTCAAGCCCATCCAGCGTGTCCTTTAATATGCACAGGGTATTGATTTCCCGCACACGGGGCCACGGCTTAACGTCCCATCCGACGGACGGCGACCTTTCCAAGCCCATCGGTGTCCCCTACTGACCGTGGGCAGGGCGGGGAACATTTCTGGAAGGAGTTTGAGGCTCAAATCTCTTTGTCAGTAAGAAGCAGTTACATATTGCAAATTTAAGGGTCTTTACTCTTACTGCTTATGACAGTTCTTCCGATGTGTTTTTTTTTTTCCTTTTGAGAGTGGGTGGGGGGCGGAGGAGCATTGTTGTAGGCAAGGCTCTTACATTGCCCCATGTTATCACCTCATTACGTTTCCTTAAGATATGATACAAGGAAGCTGTATGCCGAATTTAGGTGGTCGTAGCCATTACAGTTTGAAAGAATTTTTCATCAGACAGAATCTCTAAAATATAACGCATATAGATAACGCCAGTCCTTGCTATCATTCAGGAATCATTGCAGAAAGAAAAAATATAAACACAAACAGACAAATACTAAATGCCAAAATTTCCAGCAAAATTGCTTTATACTTGAAAAATACATCAAAGCTCAATGTACCAAACGGTCCAGTAAAATTCGTTGTGCTTGATGAATAACCAAAGTTCAAATTTATGAGGATTAATTATTTAATTATGTTCATAATTTATATATGTTACAGTCAACGGTTTATAATTGTTCAAGTAAAACAATTTGACAGCTTTTTGCCTAATATTTAGACAAATTAGCAATTATGCACTATTAAAAGCTGTAAAGTAATTTAAAAGCACACAGCTGCATTGGTTAAATACAGGAATCGAGAAAAGCATCGATGAGGATGGTCAAAAAACACAATCCAGCAGGAAAAATGCAAAAGGGGCAGGGTTATCAATGCCTTATAACATTTCCTTCTGAGTTTTACAAGTCTTTAAGAAATTTCTTGAAAAATGCTTTAAATATAAAAAAAGTTTATTAATTTTTTGCTTCTATTACCCTTACTAATAGTATGAGGGAGTATGGAGTACCGTTGCACCCCCCCCCCTCCCATACCCCTCATAATGTTAGTAACTCACCTTCCTTCTGTTCCCCGCCCTGCCCACGGTCAGTAGGGGACACCGATGGGCTTGGAAAGGTCGCCGTCCGTCGGATGGGACGTTAAGCCGTGGCCCCGTGTGCGGGAGAGCCATACCCTGTGCACGTTAAAGAACACGCTGGATGGCCTTGACGGGAGGCTACTATCTGTCTCCCAACAGCTGTTCCAGCCAACCTTCTCTGAACCTTCGGAGTCCATGTGACCTGGCCATTTAGCCCATGGTGTGCAAAAAAGTGCCGCTCAGAGGTAAAACAACCCAACCCTCCTTCTCGGTCCTTGTTTCAAGGTTTATCCCAGCACTTTTAAGTTCTTGATTCCACTGGACAACAAATTTTCATAAAAGTCATGCCTCTGAGTTAAAAGTAGCCATTTCTTAAAGATCTCAAGGTGCTAAACACGAATATGACAATGAAAATGCAAAATTGGCTACGATTTTTGATAATTCCACAATAGTTTCTTATATAATAGAGTAATACGTACATATGACATGCATCGGTAAAACTCCGCTTCTAATTCCAACGTCGCTTTGCCCGTCGCTTGTACAGCTGCTGAGGATCATCTCTGGCGAGCGTCCAACAGTAGTCAGCCAACATTGAAGTGGACCTGTTTCCCTGGTATCGTTTCTCCATCGTTGCAATGTCGTGGTGAAAACGTTCACCGTGCTCATCACTAACCATGCCGCAGTTGTCGGGGAAGAAATCTAAGTGGGAATGGAGAAAGTGGATCTTTAAGGACATATTGCAGCCAAGTTTGTGATACAGAGAGACAACATGTCCTTAACCAGTTTCTTGTAGTTGTCTGCCCTGATATTCCCAAGGAATTTAGTTGGCACCAGACGAAACGCGTTCCAAACCTTTTTCTCATTATTCTGAAGCAGGTTGTCGAACATCTGGGGGCGGGGGTGGCTCAGTCGGTAGCGCGCCAGGCTCGTAATCTGTAGTTCCCAGGTTCGAGTCCCAGCTGGGTCAGCGTTGAGATTTATCTCCGCAAAATTCTCCGCCCTGCCCATGGTCAGTAGGGGAACCGATGGGCTTGGGAAGGCCGCCGTCCGTCGGATGGGACGTTAAGCCGTGGCCCCGTGTGGGGGAGAGCCATACCCTGTGCACGTTAAAGAACACGCTGGATGGCCTTGACGGGAGGCTACCACCTGTCTCCCAACAGCTGTTCCAGTGGGTCCCCTCCCCCAACCTTCTCTGAGACTTCGGGGTCCATGTGACCTGGCCATTTAGCCCATTGTGTGCAAAAGAGTGCCGCTCAGAGGTAAAACAACCCAACACAACCCAATCGAACATCTGATCTCTGAACACCTCGTGGATCTGAGGACCCCACAAAAATTTTGTCAAGTATTTGAAAACTGATGCAGTCTGGTCCATGACTTTTACAAAGTTTTCCATCACACCGAGTTTGATGTGTAGGGACAGTAGCAGGATTTTGTGCGTTTATGCCAGTGCTGGGTGTTCCACATTCTTCTCTCTGACCTTTAGAGATTTCCTCTGAGGCCATTTTCTCTTCACGTAGTGCAAACTCTGCTTCGGTCTTGGACAGCTCCAAAACGCGAAAAAGATCGTTCATTTCTTCTTCGGTGAGAACGTGTGATGCAGATTACGCATCGTGGCAGAAGTATTGATCATCATTAGACACTGAAGGCTGTGAAAACCCGACGTCTGTTCGCCTCTCTTCTCATCGTCTGAATCGATGGAAAATTCTTTTGGAGGTTCGGGAACGGGAAGACCTTCACCGTGCGGAACTGTTCGGAGAGCAGATTGTATATTGGGTACGCTATTTTCTCTACTTCTTTTTCCTTGTGATGCCTCCAGAAACAGGTGGAACCATGTAGAAGTAGCAGTCATTTGCGTTAATGCTTGGCTCTCTCCAAACCATAGGAACAGGAAACGGCATCGCCACTCTTTCGCCTTTCAGACACTTCGGAAGATTTCTTGCACACATACTGCAGCATATGTATGGGGCCCAGGCCTTGTCCTGATCCGCGATCTTGCATCCAAAATAAAACTCATACGTCGCTTTCACTATTGGAATGATGGCCCTTTTCTGGCTTGCAAACGTCACTTCCCCGCAAATGCAACAAAATATGGGGGCGGCTCAGTCGGTAGCGCGCCAGGCTCGTAATCTGTAGTTCCCAGGTTCGAGTCCCAGCTGGGTCAGCATTGAGATTTATCTCCGCAAAATTCCCTGCCCTGCTCACGGTCAGTAGGGGACACCGATGGGCTTGGAAAGGCCGCCGTCCATCGGATGGGACGTTAAGCCGTGGCCCCGTGTGTGGGAGAGACATACCCTGTGCACGTTAAAGAACACGCTGGATGGCCTTGACGGGAGGCTACCATCTGTCTCCCAACAGCTGTTCCAGTGGGTCCCCTCCCCCAACCTTCTCTGAGCCTACGGGGTACATGTGACCTAGCCATTTAGCCCAAAAAAAAGTGCCGCTCAGAGGTAAAACAACCCAACCCAACGCAACAAAATATATCTGAACTATTAACACAGTGACGAGACATCACTACTGCTGGATTAAAATAGCAAGGATCACTTGTGTTGTACTTATGACTCAGGGGTAAATGGGAGTTGCTCAAAAGACTTGCTCATCCTACGAGACGTCACTTGCAACTAACGATTGCATCATCTTTTGTCAGCGATCGTAAAGCCGTGATCTCATGACTCAACTACGTTGCATCAGACAATTATGCAATGCCTCTGTGGGTTGTCTGTATGGCGGGTTAATGCAATACAACGCAATATTTTACAATCTGGAGTTTAAAATAGAGTTGCGAAATGGTTATCTATGTACTCAATGCGGATTAATTCTTTTATACATGACCATCTCTGTCTCTCCTAAAAAGAGCCAATCGACAAATTCATTGTCATTTTCGTGTTCAGCACCTCGAAATTAGTCAAGATTGCGATTTTCATTTCCAAAGCCTTTTGTGTGTTGCCCAGTGTTCACAGTGCAGTTTTATTTCGCTGTTTCACAAAAACTGTGTGATTGGATGAAAAAAAATGCGTGATTGGACCTTTTTCTGTTTTTATTTTTTAAATATCCGAGCACTATATAGTTGCGCCGATAACTTTTTGGAAGTACAAACTAGATTTTTATTTTACTGTTACAGAAAAAACAAGTTTAGATTGCTTAAAGATTACTGTTAAAATTCGCAATAGCTCTTCTTCTTGACTGGGATTTTTATTCATAATATTTCTTATTCTGCTGACCGGTTTAGAACATCTACGTCATCATCGTCACGAACACAGTGCTTCTGATGAGGTGACTTATGGTTTCAGATTTGAGTTCCCTCTGTGCTTGCATTGAGACTTTCTCCACCGTTCCCTTGGTCAGAAACTGGGTTGGGTTGTTTTACCTCTGAGCGGCACTTTTTTGCACACCATGGGCTAAATGGCCAGGTCACAAGGACCCCGAAGGCTCAGAGAAGGTTGGGGGAGGGGACCCACCGGAACAGCTGTTGGGAGACAGATGGTAGCCTCCCGTCAAGGCCATCCAGCGTGTTCTTTAACGTGCACAGGGTATGGCTCTCCCGCACACGGGGCCACGGCTTAACGTCCCATCCGACGGACGGCGGCCTTTCCAAGCCCATCGGTGTCCCCTACTGACCGTGGGCAGGGCGGGGAATTTTGCGCAGATAAATCTCAACGCTGACCCAGCTGGGACTCGAACCTGGGAACTACAGATTACGAGCCTGGCGCGCTACCGACTGAGCCACCCCCACCCCACAGTCCGAGAAACCCTCTTCTATGACACCGATTCCCAAACTTAAGTAGGCATACCATTACTGGTATATAAAACTTCTTCCAGTGGTAAGCGAGTTTAGTACCAGCTTTAATTCAGACGTGAAGTTGCAAAAATCGCAAGGCGGTTATTCTAACCTGAAATACTGTACATACGAAAATAAGTATGAATAGTACCGAAAATACTATTCGTACTTATTAGGGTCTTGCCCCATTACGCGGCTGTCAGAATCAGTAAAGATATCCGTCTACTGCGTTCGGATGTAACATCCACTATACTGCTGTAGCTCAGTTCACAGCGTGGGAAATGTAGAGATGTTTATTTTTTGGCTAGCCGTCCCGTGGCCGAGTGGTTAGCGCGCTTGGCTACTGATCTACGGGACCTGGGTTCGAGCCCCGGGTAAGGCATGGATGTTCGTGTCGTTGTTCTGCTGAGGTCCTGCCATCCTCTCAGATCTTCTACTGTGGCATATAAACTGACAGGCTCCTGTCAGACCTCTGTGGCAAGCAGCTGCTTGAGGGGGTATTTATTTTATATATATTTTTTTTATTATTTTTTGGTATAAACTATTTTGTTCACATACCTTGTTTGAAAATGCTATTTTCGTTAGCAAAACGGTATTTTGTAAGTTCATATTTACCTAGTACTGCAAACAAAAAACGCTAGGTATTTGGTGGTATGCAAAAAGAAAGTTTCGGTTGGGGTTGTTTTATTTTTTCCACATAACGAACTAAATAGCGGGGGCACAAGAACTCGAAGGGTCCGAGACAAATTAAGGCAAGGGTACTGGACAGTTGTTAGGAGACAGATGGAAGCCTCCAGTCAAGGCCATCCAGTGTATTCTTTGCACATGGACCATGACTCTCCTTTTGACGTGTGGGGCGGGGGTGGCTCAGTCGGTAGCGCGCCAGGCTCGTAATCTGTAGTTCCCAGGTTCGAGTCCCAGCTGGGTCAGCGTTGAGATTTATCTCCGCAAAATTCCCCGCCCTGCCCACGGTCAGTAGGGGACAACGATGGGCTTGGAAAGGCCGCAGTCCGTCGAATGGAACGTTAAGCCGTGGCCCCGTGTGCGGGAGAGCCATACCCTGTGCACGTTAAAGAGCACGCTGGATGGCCTTGACGGGAGGCTACCATCTGTCTCCCAACAGCTGTTCCAGTGGGTCCCCTCCCCCAACCTTCTCTGAGCCTTCGGGGTCCATGTGACCTGGCCATTTAGCCCATGGTGTGCAAAAAAGTGCCGCTCAGAGGTAAAACAACCCAACCTTTTGACGTGCACAGGGTATGGCTCTCCCGCACACACTGAACCACGGCTTTACATCCCATCTGACGGACGGTGGCCTTTCCAAGCTCATCGGTGTCTCCTTTCTCAACCAGGAGGACACGATGGAGAATTAGACAATATAAATCTCAACGCTGGCACAGTTGGGACTCGAACCTGGGGAACGCAGATTACAAATGACACTACGGACTGAGACACATTCAGGTAAAAAATTTTGGAAACCACTTCTTTACGGAATTAACTTTTTAACATTTTCAGACATTCGTTAAAATAACCTTTTACAATTTTGCACTGTTTCTTACCTTTTTTTTTTTACAAAACTAGCGAAAAACAAATTCCCGAAATCTGAATTCCTCGCAATTCAGCCAAGCAATTCCACTTCCGCAGATATGTGGGAATTTCCTGTTAGAAGGTAAACGCATGACTGCCCTACATATAAGCACTTACTATATACGACCAAGACGGAGTCAGGTTTTGGTTCACGCAGATCTCACAATTTGAATCGTATTCTAGGAAGTCGCTAATGGTTCGAGTCTGGGAGATTAGTCTTAAACGGTTGCGGTTGACATTCTTTAGAACAATCATTTTTTTTACTTCTTCTCTGTAATAAACGAAAGCAATGACCGAGTTGCTCAGCAAAGTTAAGGTCGAATCTGTCCGACGAATAAGGTTCTAGGTATATAATAACGATAAAAACATAATGGTGCGAATTAAGCGAATAATAGAGAACTTCATTTTATGTATATAATGTGCGATTGTTTTACCCTTGAGTAGTAGGCTTTTTGTAACTAATGTTCTTAAAGGTTAGTTCACAAATGTGGTTGGGTTACCAGGTGTGGTGCAGGCCAGGCAGAATCTACAGAGCGTAAAATTTCTATTTTCCTCTGCATGTTAGAAGAGTTGCTGCAGATCATTTAATGGGGCTATGGATAGATGAAATTAATGGGGTGATGGTTAGCCTATAGTGCACCAAGCTCGTAATCTGCAGTTCCCAGGTTCGAGTCCCACCTGTGCTAGCGTTAAGATTTATCTGCTCTATATCTCCTGTTCTCTGTCAGTAGGTGGCACCAATAGGCTTGAAAAAGCCACCTCCGTCGAATGGGACGCAAAACCGTGGTTCCGTGTGCGGAAGAGCCACACACTATGCGCATTAAAGAACACACTGGATGGTCTTGACGGGAGGCTACCAGCTGTCTCTTAACAACTGACCAATGGTCCCCTCTTCGGGTCCTTGTGACCATTTAACCCATTGTGTGCAAAAAAATGGCCTCTCAGAGATAAAGCAAACATCATTTAATTTTGTCACAATTTTATTTGAAAAACAAATATCTCATTGAAATCCTTACAAACAAATTGAAATACAATAGGCCCCATATTGATGGGGCCTATTGTCGCTCGTGTATTTGTGACAAATGTTTTCAGACATGGTTCTCTGATCTCAGGGCAGGAACTTGACCATTGGCGAGTAGGTCTAGGCAATGCTACAAGAGTAGTTCTAGTTCTTGAGTAAAATTTCTTTAACGTTATTATAATGATGGAATTTTAAACAAATTTTAACTATTACCTAAATTGTTTACTATATGAACACTTTTGATTATTACACTTGTTCGTTAAAAATATGATTCACCTAAAATTTGTATTAACACGATAATTGTGAAACTATTTCTTTTATTTCGGTTGGGAAGTGTTTCAACCACGGGTGGAAAAAAAATTGTTTTTTATTTTTATGTAATATTACATAGATATATCCATCCCAGCTGGGCCAGCGTTGAGATTTATCTCTGTAAAATTCCCAGCCCTACCTACGTTCAGTAGGGGGCATCGATGGGCTAGGAAAGGCCACCATCCGTCATATGGGACATTATTAAGCCGTGGCCCGTGTACGGGAAAGCAATACCCTATACACATTAAAAAAGACGGCCATCTGGCGTGTTTTTTAACGTGGCGTGTGCACAAAGACCCGAAGCCCTCAGAGAAGGTTGGGAGTAGGGAACCCACTGGACAACTGTTGGGAGACGAGAGGCTACCATCCGTCTCCCAAGTTGTCCAGTGGGTCCACTATCCCCAACCTTCTCTGAGGGCTTTGGGTCCTTGTGACCTGGTCATTTAGCGCATTAGTGGAAAAAAATTAGTGGGAAAGAAAGTCGCTCAGATGTAAAACAACCCAACCTATAGATATATACTTACTTTCGAGTATAATGATGTTTCTTAAACATCCATTTGTCATATAAAATACCAACAAACTTAAAGCTAATTTAAAATAACTGTGTTCAAATGTGAATGGGAAATAACCTATGGTAATACACTACCTAGCGAAATTATTATGAACATCGCATCCTGCGCGAAATACTATGAAGTATGCCAATGTATGTAAAATTCCTTACTCAAGTAAGTATTCTACGCCACTAAGACCAAAAAAAAAAGCCATAAAAGGCATGGCAAAAAATATGATGCAAAATATATCCAAGCCGTCAACCAAAGTTTTTTTTATCACCTTCAACTGGTCATTTACACTTTATTAATCTCTCTGTTAGGCTGTGTGTTAACAATAGTAGGGCGTTGATTCAGCTTAGCCCTGAACTACTTTCCGTCAGAAATAAGTTGCAATACCTTAGCAATCGATTCTGTCTCCTCTGCTCCTTTTTGCCTAGAGTACTGTTGATTTCAAGCACGTTTAAAAGGTCCCATTTTTCATCAATCTAAGTTTTAAGCAAACCCTGATTGACAAAAGGACTAAGTAACACGGTAAATCTTAAATCACGTATAATCTTGGAGTATCACGGTAAACTTTGGATATTTTTCAGTTGAACTGTAAACTGAAATGGTCCCATCAAGAACCTAGGTACGGCCAGTTTAGTTTGGTTCTTTTACGAAAAGCTTAGCAGAAGGGTTACAGGAAAACTTCTTCTAAAGGAGACTTATTATTAAATTTAAATGCAGAATATAAGAGAAAAATCATTCTTAAATGTTCTCACATTGAAACTCTCTACCTATTCCCATTACGCGACTTAAAAATGTTATTCATCCACAAGGAATTATTACTAAAGTTAATAATCTTTAATAATACATAATACATCAATACATCACAATGCGATACAAACACAACGCAAAATACATATAAATATTTACAAAATTGGTCCCAGGCAGGACCCTGAGGGATTCCCTCCTTAATATTTAGATAGTTACTTAATTGAGTGCCAATGCAAACTGCTTGCTTTCTATTTTATCGATAGCTTTTGAACCACTGATATCAATATCTTTTATTTCTCTATTATATAACTTATGTAACAAAATTTTGTGATCCACTGAATCGAATGCTTTGCTAATATCTAGAAACAATGCAACTGTCTTTTCGTTTTCAGTAATGCTTCTATGTATTTTATTAGTCACATTAAATATTACTCTTTCGGTATTTTTATTTTCTCTAAAACCAAATTGAGTATTACAAAAAAAAGTTGAATTTAATATAAAAAGTTAATCGATCAAGCTTTCATAATTTTTAATACCTTTGTAAATACTGGTAAAATATAAATTGGCCTGTAATTTGCAATTGAATCTTTATTTTCAGTTTTAAAAATTGTTAATACTATTGCAGTTTTTAAAAAATCGTAAAATACTCCATTTTGTATAGAAAAATTTATCAACGTTAAACAATCGAAATGATACTTGTTTAAATTTTTTTACAAACAGATTATCAAATCCAGATTTTTATTATTTTCTAATCTGTTTATATTATTTGAAAAAAACAGATTAGAATTTTTTTTTTATTATTATTATTTTCTAATCTGTTTATATTATTTGAGCCGTCCCGTGGCCGAGTGGTTAGCGCGCTTCGCTACTGATCTACGGGACCTGGATTCGAGCCCCGGGTAAGGCATGGATGTTCGTGTTGTTTTCTGCTGAGGTCCTGCCATCCTCTCAGATTTTCTACTGTGGCATATAAACTGACAGGCTCCTGTCAGACCTCTGTGGCAAGCAGCTGCTTGAGAGGGTATTTATTATATTTATTATTTTTATTTATATTATTTACCTCCATTTGATTTGTATTTTTAATGTAAATAGAATTTAAGCAGCCATTTGTATCACATCCATTGCTATTTAGTATAGAATTTTTTCTTTTTTTCATGGATATTTGCACATACATTAAAAAATATGAATTCATGTCATTGACCAGCTTAAATATTTTTTCAGATTGTGGTATAAATGATTCCTCCCCCCCCCCCCCCCCACCGTGTTATTAGTTACCACCGTTTTCTTAGGTCTTTTGGACATGATTTCAGTGCATCTTTACTGACTTGAATATTCTTTTTAAGTAACTTACAATAAGATCTGTAATCTGTCTCATATTGTAATATTCCTAGATTATTTATGTATTTATTATATAGTTTTTCTTATTTATAGCATTCAGTAAATCATTTGTTAGCCAGGGCTGTTTTATTTTTTATTTTCATTTTTATGCTTTTTCACTTTTGTAAACTTCTTTGTTTCACTTAAATGGGTAAAATATTTCTGAAAACAAATATCAAAATTTCCAATATTTAAATCATCACTAAATGCCAAATTTTAATATTTCTTTAATTATTTGTGAAAATCTATCTCTTTTCTTATCACTACATTTTGTGTTTTATTACTTAAAAAACTACAAGTAATGTATTTTCTTTTGGACATGTTTTTTAACAATTTTTTTAATTCCTTGTTGAAAATATCAGTGGAAAAACCATGAGACTTATATATTAAAACTATTGAAAATTTTGAATTAGTTTCAAACAAATCAATTCCTTCTGCACTATGCATAAAAAGGTCCTTTGTTTTACTTGAAACCTACTTATTTTTATGCATGTTAAAACCCCACTTGATTTATTGTATAGGTTCATATAGACAACAAGTGCTCTTAGTAGGTTGGGGAAGGGAATCCATTGGATAGCTGTTAAGAGACAGATGGTAGCCTCCTATCAAGGTCGGGGAAGGGGGTGGCTCAGTCGGAGCGCACCAGGCTCGTTATCTACAGTTCCCAGGTTCGAGTCCCTAGTATATAAGTTTTCCAGTCGAGTCTGCAGTATAGAGAATACTAGTAAAAGAGCTCAAAGCCATTTATCGATAATTATTAATAATCTATCTTTTATCTATTAACAATATAATATCAATATTATTCAATGAAATATCTAAATTTACAATGAATTCATTTAAATTTTGGTTTACACTCCTAATATTGCAATGCACAATTCAAATATCAGAGTTTAAATTAAAAATAAAGTCTGACAATTCAGACTGATTTTGGATAATTGTAGTTTTGTCATCTTGCTCTGAAACTAAG
Source organism: Ryuthela nishihirai (assembly GCA_038380435.1). Classification (NCBI taxonomy): domain Eukaryota; kingdom Metazoa; phylum Arthropoda; class Arachnida; order Araneae; family Heptathelidae; genus Ryuthela; species Ryuthela nishihirai. The sequence goes on from JAWZYU010000015.1 coordinate 38,614,659, forward strand.
TTTAAATAACGTAACTTAAGGAGCCACGGCTTAATGTCACATACGATGGACGGCGGTCTTTCCAACCCCATCGGTGTCCCCTACTGACCGAGGGCAGGGCGGCGAGTTTTGCGGAGATAAATCTCAACTCTGACGCATCTGAGACTCGAAACTGGGAACTGTAGATGACGAGCCTGGTGCGCTCCGACTGAGCCACCCCCTTCCCCGACCTTGATAGGAGGCTACCATCTGTCTCTTAACAGCTATCCAATGGATCCCCTTCCCCAACCTACTATGAGCACTTGTGGTCTATATGACCTGGCCATTTAGTCCAATGTCTGCGAAAAAGTGCATCTCAGAAATAAAACAATTGAAGATGAAGCTCTCCATTATTTCGAGGATCAAGGAGTAAGGAATGTAAAGACGTACGAGATTATCAAAATGTAAGACGTACGAGATATTTTGCCAAAACAGCAACCAATGAAACTGGCGAAAGAGGAATTATTATCTAGAAAAAGGTCTCAACATTCAACCAAGAGGTTTACGAATAACATAATAAGTAGATTTAAAAAAATACAAAGTGAATGAATATCTAAGGCTACACGTAATTTATTATTAAGTCAAAGATTTCGCCATTTTCCTGTATACAGCAGAAGCAGAACTAAGTGCAAAAGATGCAATGGATATCATAATTATAAAGAATGTAATAGCACTTGTTTCTGCTACCCCAACTTTGGGGAACACCCTTCTACTTCAGTGCTCAATGAAAATTCCCCGCCCTGCCCACGGTCAGTAGGGGACACCGATGGGCTTGGAAAGGCCGCCGTCCGTCGGATGGGACGTTAAGCCGTGGCCCCGTGTGCGGGAGAGCCATACCCTGTGCACGTTAAAGAACACGCTTGGATGGCCTTGACGGGAGGCTAACATCTGTCTCCCAACAGCTGTTCCAGTGGGTCCCCTCCCCCAACCTTCTCTGAGCCTTCGGGGTTCATGTGACCTGGCCATTTAGCCCATGGTGTGCAAAAAAGTGCCGCTCAGAGGTAAAACAACCCAACCCAACTCAGTGCTCAATGTGTTCTGCAATTGACCTCAAGTCTCACAGCTGGCTGCATCCTTCATCAACCCAGTGATCTATCGCTCAGAGATTATGACAGTGCATTATATGATATATTTCACAACGAAGCAAGAAAGATAGTGAAAAATGAACCCTCATAAATTAGTGTCCATTCAAAAATTTACTAAGTAGGATCCGATCAAAAAGTCCAATCCCCTGGCATAAAAATCTAAAAATTGAAGATATCATTCTCCTAAAAATAAATGTTTTCTGATGCCTAACAGATCTCCCAAAATTTCCAAAAACTTTTCGGAAATAATATAAATAAATTTGGAATCAAGTAGAAAATTTCTGATATTTGATAATTTTATGCAATTTTATGTACCTTTTTCATAATTCTAATAACTTCTTATTTCAGTGGAACTGTAGAGGTTCGAAAAATTAAAATTACTGAGTTAAATGCTCTTTTTAGAGAAAATTTTGCAATTCCAGCGTTTAGCGAAGCTTATGTGGAAAAGCCTCCTAAGATCGCTTAATATATTTCTTATCTAAATCCTAGAAATGGATCTAAAAAGGGTAGCTGCTTATGTGCACTCCAAATTACCACACACTCCTATAGAGATCTCCTGCCGGAATCAGTTCTTCGAAATTGTAACAGTGCAAGTGAAATTTAGATTTTATCTTCAGCATTATCTCACTGTACAATTCAGGATACGTTTCGATGGAAGATTTCAAAAATACTTTTCAATGCTCTCAACCCTAGCTCATCTTCGGAGACTAGAGCGCACATAGCAAACTTGGGGATGCCACACTACAGACAGATTACAGACAGAAGAGGACACATCGTAGAAGATCTGTCCATAGATCTTAACCTGGTTATTCTCAATGAAAGCCCTCTTTCTTTTTTCAAACATTCAGGAAGAGAAAGTGCTATCATCTCTCCTGTCTCAGCTCCCTTTGCCAAACAATTTTCATGTACAATATTCTCTTTTGAGCAATCATCTACCATCATTATTTCAGCCAACTTTTGGTCTAAAAATATCGAAGCCCCAATTGAAAATTACAAATTGGTTTCACTTCAAGAAAAATATCTCAGATGAACTGCAAAATACCAACAACCAGCCTAATCTAAATGAATTTAGTTCTTTTCTCATCAGGAAATGTAGCACTAAAGAATTCAAATCCTCAGTTAAAATTTGTTCTTATACTATTGAAGTAAAAAGAGATCAAATTGCAAATAGGAAAAAAAGTGAAAGCTAAAAGATCTGGTAATTTAAAAGATACTGGAGACTACCAAAAATATTGTGCGAAAAGTAAAATAGAAACAAAAAATATTGAGAAAAAACAGTGGAAAAAATTCTGCAAGGATCTTAACTTCTAGAATATTCAATAAGCTGTATGGAAGAAAATAATTGGAACAGCACCTGAACCTATTCCCATCTGGATCCTACTATAGCTCTATATTGCCCAACTGAGAAACGCGCAAATTATATCGTCCATCATTTCTCTTATTATAAATTACCTATATCCGATTCATTCCGAAGTAACAAAGATAAAATTTCTAAATTCATGGAAGTATACTTGGAAAATCTACCCCTTGCTCCAGAATATATGAATACTCCTTTCAACATATGGGAAACTTAAAAAATGCTATAAAGAAATGAGTAGCTGTGGACCAAATAACATCATTAATATTATTATTGAATCCCTTCCATTGGAAGGACTCACACATTTATTGAAATTATTTAATGAGAGAGACTAATTCCGGATAACTTGAAACTAGCATAAATCATCCATCCTTATTGTAAAACTTATGAAACTACGTAAATTTATTTAGCTCCTACAGACCTATATCACCGACTTTTTGTCTTGGAAAAGGTTTTGAAGGAATGATACTTTACGGACTCAATTGATTTCTCGAATCCTCTGGACTACTATCTCCTTTCCAAACACGCTTTCGGAGATAAATGTCATTTCAAGATAATTAACTTCAACTAATTGCTGAATCTCAAAATGCTCTTTGCATAAAACAAAAAGTGGCTGTGGTTTTCTTCGATATTCAACATGCATTTGAGAGTGTTTGGCATTTTGGGCTATAATTAAAGCTTTTAAAAATAGGAACAAGCAAAATGTTTAATCACATTACCGATTTTCTGAAAGATCCAAAAATTCAAGTAAAATTAGGAAATGTTTCTTCAGCTTTTATACGTTTATGTGGGTTTACAACAGGGCAGCGTTCTCAGCCCTGTGCCTTTCAACATCATGCTTCAGGACTTAGCAGACTGCTTAAACAAAAATATTAAATTTTCTACTTTTGCTGATGACTTGGCTGTTTGGGTTACTGTCAGAGATGCACATCCTCCAAAAGGATCTACAAATGGCAGTCAATCAAGCCTACAATGGATGAACGGGAATTTATAGTTTCACAAGACAAAACTAAGTGCTTATTTCCAGACCACGAACTAAGTATTTCCCCTTAATGATGCAAATTAGTAATGAGCCTGTAGAAAGAGTTAAAGAGCACAAATTCCTTGGGATTCTTTTAGACCAGGGGTCGGGAACCTTTTTGGGCCAAGAGCCAAAACAGGTAAGCTAATAAATTTTGAGAGCCGCAAATTTTAATTTTTATTGGGTCAAGAGCCATAACAGGGGGGGGGGATGCCGATTTCATTTTACTAAGAAAAGATTATAATATAATCTTTAAAATGGGTATATTCAATTGTATACAAAAAAAATACTATTAAAAAGAATTGTTAGAAAAATGTCATTCATCAGTGACTTTTGAGTCTTCTCATCCAACTTATTCAAATTTGGAGTGTAGTTAAAGCATTTGAATTGCATCAATGCTCTAAAATTATTATCTGTCCACATGCTTTGGTGCTTGTTTTTAATAAAAATCATTTAAAAGTTTTGGGCATGAATTTTGAACCAAAAAAGCGTCAAGAACCGTGTTTAAGTACTCAGAGTTGCATGTCTCCAGAGCCACCGGTTCCCGACACTTCAAGATCATAATTAATTTGGAAACCTCAAAATAATCCAGTTTGCCAAAAGTTACTAGCAGATTAAATATGCTGAGATATCCAAGAGGCACAACATGGGGAGCCAAATCTAAAACTCTTCTTATATTCTATAAAGTTCTGATACGCCCGATTCTTGAGTATGGTAGCAGGCTTTATATTAATGCTTCCGATTCTTTGTGCAGAAAGCTCGAAACCTGCCAAAGTAAAGCTACAAGATGTAGCCTCGGACTGTTACCTGGATCTCGTACCCTCCCTTGCTGAAGCTGCCACACCTCCACTCAGTGTTAGAAGAAATTCCATTTTTTTTTTTAAAGTCTAGAAATAATGAAAGCTAAGACAAATGAAAATCTACTCTTAGATAAAATTTTGAACTGCAAAAGATTGCACATTTTTAGAACTATCAAAAGTAATATTTTCTCTTTAAATCTGATTAACATAATTGTTACAGGAGACAGCATACCCGACTTTCCATTTCGAATATCTCTAGGCCAGATATTTTGCCTTATATTCTTGACGTAATTTCGAAACATCGATACCCAACTGAAGAACTATGGCTCCTACCTTGCAGTATATTGAAAATAAGTACGGTTATTTTCACCAAATCTTTACTGATGATTCTCGAAGTGACGAAACTGGAAAAGTATCCTGTGATTTCTACATTCCTGATCTCAGTATTAAAGGATTTTCATTGTCTAATCTAACATCTATTCTGAATGGCGAACTTTGGGCTATACTGAAGGCACTTGAATGAGCATTCAATTTTCATTCAGAAAAAATTCTAATTCTTTCATATAGCTAACTTCTTCCCAGCTCTTCTAACTGACACACTTTCTACCTCCAACTGTTCTTTAATTTTAGAAATATTATGGCCATGCAATAAACAGATATAAAAACCATATTGTGTTCCAATTATTGTAGCTTCTGAGATTTCATTGGCAATTCGTCACCTGTAATCTTCTTCATCTCTTCCTTAAGAATATGTCTTTGAAACTGAGAGGACAATGTAGCAATATATGAGAAATATTTTCTGGAGGTTTACAGATGCTGGTTTGGAGAGGGTTTTTTGTCAATTTTGAAGAGCTTTTCGTTTAAAGCACAGTGATCAAGGTTGATCCTAAAAAGAGCTATTTCTTGTCTTCTGCTCAGATGAAACGTTTGAATTTGAGGTGGGGGACTATCAAAGATGCTACGGTAGAATATGCCAACATTTTTATGATTTTAATATTTAATCCATTCGGAGCAAATTGTTCCATTTTCTCCATTCCAGAAATCTTTGTATGTTATGAAGTTATTTATACTTGGGGTTTTCTGTAAGCTAGAGTTTTTGTCTGCCTCTTCGTTTCCACGGTTTATATTCTTTAATGTGTTTATTGCATTGCCATAAATATTTCTGAAATTAAAGAACAGTTGGAAGTAGAAAGTGGATCAGCTAGAAGAGCTTAGAATTTGAACTCCGCGCGTACAGTTCATTCTTCAATATAGTATGTCATAATTCAATGGCCACAGAATGTACGTAAATACATAAATAAAATCCCTTAGTGTATATATGTTAATTAATGCTCTATTCCGACGTAGCATATTCAATTTATATAAAACAAGATCAAATCAAGATTGATCTACGTTTATTTGAATTTGATACAAATTTATTGAACTTTACTAGTTAATCCAAATCTCAACTGAACAAAGGAAATACTCTATCACGATATTGTATTTTCTATTATGTTATGCAACATACGTTTACCTAAAATGTGACAACAAATAGAGACATTATTTTTTCTGTAAATAAATTTTCATCCCGATACGATCTTATTTTTATCTTGCACAGAGTTTTGTCTACAACAGCAGTCATCTGAACAACTAGTAAAGTTTCACAAAATCACATTCTAAGTCGTTAAACCACGCGATTCTGAAAACTGAATATGAATTCAGATAATATAACCTCATTACACGGTTAAATCAACACAAAGCTTCAATTTTAGTTGCTTAGTCTAAATCAAAGTCAGCATGCTCTTGATTGTCTAAATCCTATCAACAGTGCATTTCATACATGAATAATTTATATCGGTCCACTTCGCCATTCAGGAATCAGCTTTTAATTGAGAACAAATTGGACAAGCTGACCGAAATAAGGAAGCTTTTCTACTACAAACCTATTGACATCGACCACTTGGCGACGAGTTACAAGCTGTAATATTTATTAACATGTTAACCATAATCAGAAAGGGACAACAATAAGATTCCTCTATGCACTATCAACTCGCGACAATCGGCAAACAAGAACAGTCACGTTTCCGACTGTTGGCTTAAGAGGCCAGGATGGCTAATATTGGGCCTCACGTGAGATGACCCGGAAACTGTATTACTGGGTCACCGAGGCACATCCTGGAACACGTGGGAGGACAACTTGTTGCGCGCGCAGTGCACGTTGTCCTTACTTGCTCCGTCGAGTTAACTTCGATTCCCCCCCCTCCTTCCTGCGACTTTTTAACGTATCAGAAACAAGCTTCCTCCTATACACAAACAATTGCACCCCATCCCTGACACAACGAAATCTTTTGTGAGCTGTTCTTTTTTTCACTGGTTTGAAAACAGGCAGACACAGACTGACAACTTGCAGTCTAGCGTCAACTTCAGTAGAAGGGTGGACCCACAGACCTACTCTCCAGTTGTTTCAGTAGTCGCTTGCCTAGTCACGATATCAAGGTCAAGAGCGGGCGCTTCGGCCTAGTCTCTCTTTAGCAGCCAGTTTTTGCATCACAAGGGTGTGAGGTACAAGCTTGCGGTAGTCTTCCCCATCGTGGCTATCGCGAAACATAGGTGCTCGCTGGAGTGGATTTTTGACATCAACGTCAAGTATCACTCGTAGTTGTCAACTACGTATCAAGTGTTGAGAATTGGTAAGTACAGTCCCAAGATTTTTCGCTTTAGTGCCAGTTTGCAACCTAAGGGTAAAAAATAAACAATGCTCTACCCTCCAACACGTATGGGATGCTTTCATAGGAAACTCCCATTTAACGTTACCTAACGTTGGAAATGTGTTGTTTGCGGAAATTGTCATTGGAAACAAAATGAAAATTTCACTCAAATCTCTCCAAACATCAATATTTGTACATTATTGCGGTGGATAAATCAAAAGCAAACTCTATTACACGCTTTCGTCCTAAAACTGTTTCAAAATTGATAAATTACGCAAACTTCTAAAATTACATTTACTCGAATAAAAGACTATTATTTTTAATTTCTAAATTCTTACAAATAGCATTTCTGTCAAATGTTTGTTCCCATAACTCTCAAATATTAAACCATTATTGTTGATAATAGAGCTTTGAGTAAGACTTCATTTCTAGTGAGACTTTTCCACTCGATTACTTACAAAGTTAGGGCCTATTGAATAGATTTTCATTCACAAAACCTACCAATACATATTGGAGGTTGCATATGTATAAGGTGTTGAGTATTATATATAACTCTACATACACCGTAAATATACGGTACAAATAACGATTTTTAAACAAGCGAGTCAAAGTTGCAGATATTTAGGTTTAGTGGTTATAAATTTTCAAATTTTGAGTGAGGCTCGACATTTCGAGCTCCCATAGATTTTTCTTACACCGTTTCTTCCAAATAGGACCTCAGTAACAGAAATTACTAATAACACGAACTTTTTTCGAATTTTTCACAATGTCGGGTCACAGCTGCACCTGAATGTACATACACTATATATTTTTATTTCTATTGGAAATTTTTCATTCAAACGAAAAAAAAAATGTTTTTTGGCAATATTATTTGAAAACAGTTTTTTTTCCCTTAAATTGTAGTCTTGCAGTTTTTTATCCGGATTATATTTTCCGGATAATGTGTATGATTTAGGGGAAAATATTAGTTTGTTATTTTGTTTTGGTTTGCAAGACGATGCAAAGTTGTTTGGCCATGGAATGTTGACATTTCCAAAACACTTGAAAGCACTTTGACATATCAGGTATTTAATTCCCATAAATCATTCTGATGATTCTCTTGGTTTAGGAAATTACACTAAATTTCAAATTCTTTCATTCTGCAAATTGGAGGTTTAGCAAGAGGGGGGGGAAGTACTTGAGCAAATAACAAATGACAATCTATTTTATAACAATACGAAAATGCTTAAAGAACTGTTTACTCTAAAAGTCACTATAATGAGCATTTTATGTCACACTACAAATATTGGTTTGAATCCAACGAAATAGAGCATTTCGCATTCTGCAATATACACAAACTGTTCATATATTCAACCGCAAATTTTTAATCTTTCCATACACACTACAGCACATATCAAACATTGGTTAAATCTAGCTTTTTTGGGGGAAGCCTATATAAATCAGCCATTTAATGCGTTATGAATTTAGATATGTTTTTAATTTTTACCTTTAATTTCTTAATTTAAAAATTATTAAAATTTAAATACTTAAAAATATTGATATTTGTATCAATAAAAAAGCAGTTTTAGGGCATTGTGGTTACGACCTTCTTATGCCTCTTTCAAAAGGGGTTGTTTATTAGTTCAATATATATATATTTCAGTTATGCATGCAATAATAATAACCATTAAACTAGTTTGAAGTTATTGTGAAGTTACGAAGAAAACAAAACAACACAGTTACACTTTTCCAAATGTTATTGAAATTTAAAAAATTACATAGTAAGACACGACATTTTGCTTAGCATGTTTATTAGTTCAATATATATATATTTCAGTTATGCATGCAATAATAATAACCATTAAACTAGTTTGAAGTTATTGTGAAGTTACGAAGAAAACAAAACAACACAGTTACACTTTTCCAAATGTTATTGAAATTTAAAAAATTACATAGTAAGACACGACATTTTGCTTAGCATGTTTGTTTAGCATGGAATAGGTTACACTGGAATAATGGTACTTAAGATCAAACATCAGAAGTAGTTAAAGAATATTTAATTAGCATTTCACTGATGCTAACTTAAGCTTACAGCAAAACGAATTTTTACCCAAAAAATCCAAAACTGTTCCATGAAAAAGCTTACGAATACTATCTCCTTTCAAAAGTTTTGATATATACTGCCTAATCATATCACTGATGTCTACAAAAGCATTTTTTCCTTTTCTCGAACATGAATGATTCGATGTTGGGTGAAGGTACTAATATCTCGAAATCTTGCCCTACACAAACTGCAACTATACTCTCCTTCACCGTGGCTGCATTGATGATTGTACAAGTTCTCCTTTTTCCTAAACTGCTGCTTACAGACATCACATTCATAGTGGCTCACAGAGTAATGCGAATAAACATGGTTTTGAAATTCCACCACATAGTGAAACACGCGTCCACACTTGCCACACTTGTAGAAATTCTGATCCTCCTTGGAGCAGTGATGCTTTCGAAGATATATCATCTTATCAAACTTCCGCCCACAGGTGTGACACTTGAGATAATTGGTTTTGGTAGTGAGCTCGTTTGTTACATTCACTCCCTTCAGTTGTCTCCCACTTTTGTTACTTGGGATATAACCTTGTCTCATCCAAGCGTATGGCGATTTACTACTCCCCTGCTGTCTAGAATCATTTTCTTTGTTTCTTGCTTCATGTTGCGTTATGTGATTCTGAAAATGGGTCTTATCGTAAGTCGAGTAGGAACAATGAGGACAAGACTGACGGATGGGGCGACTTTCTTTCATATGGTACCACTGATGTGCATCCCTTGATGCGATTGATGAAAATAACAAGTGGCAATTCCTGCATTCATATCTCGCAACGCCTAAGGAATAAATAACACAAAGTAATTAGAATAAACACAAATAGGAAAAGCATGTATTGAACTTTAATTTCCATCTACCGTCTTTAAAAAAAATCCAGCAACAAGGTTTATCACGAGCTGGGCTTTTCCTTTTAATAGTCAAAACTGCGAGTAATTCTTTATTCGAAACTCAAAACACAAGAATTTAACAAAATCGAAGTAAACGCTTTAAAATTATACAGGGTGTTTCCTTCGCTATCTAATCAATGTACCAACTGTGATAAAATCTAATTCCAAACTTACCTGTCCTTATCAATATCATACTCGTAAAAGGAGTTGGAAACGATCACCATCGCCTGTCCGAGTTATTCAACTCAAAGTTCCTTTTTCAGAATAAATCTATTTCCTGTTGAGACTTCTTTTGAGTCCTCTCACTATCGGGTTGGGTTGTTTTACCTCTTACCGGCACTTTTTTGCACATCATGGGCTAAATGGCCGGGTCAAATGGACCCCGAAGACTCTGAGAAGGTTGGAGGAGGGGACCCACTGGAACAGCTGTTGGGAGACAGATGGTAGCCTCTCGTCAAGGCAATCCAGCGTGTTGTTTAACATTCACAGGGTATAGCTCTCCCGCACACTGGACCACGGCTTAACGTCCCATCCAACGGCCGGTGGCCTTTCCAAGCCCATCGGTGTCCCCTACTGACCGTGGGCAAGGCGGGGAATTTTGCGGCGATAAATCTCAACGCTGACACAGCTGGGACTCGAACCTGAGAACTACAGATTAGGAGCCTGGAGCGCTACCGACTGAGCTATTGACTTCCCAAAGAAATCAGAGGGAGTTAAATACAAAGATATTGGGAGGCTACAGGATTTTAGAGATCAGCCTATTTCCAAGAAACTACGAATTTACCTTACTCCATCATATTGAAAATAAATTTGCTGTAGATCTATAGGTGTCGACTGATTTACAAATTGCTGAATATCTGGTGCATATTGGATACGTTAACAAAGACTCAGATATGCTGTCCCCATGTTTCATCACAATCGGTACATTATTAAAGGAATTTTGGATGATATGGGAAATAATGGGGGGGATGAAACATCCTATATATCAGTCACGAGAGAATCCTTAGAAACCTATCTCTCGTGGCTATCTATCGAAATATAATTTTGCAGTCTACTGAATAAAAATAACGTCTCAGATTATCGCAGTTCAAAAAACAAAAACAAACAAAAAGTGCATATCATTACAAACAAAAATTAGCACACGAAACTGCATATCAATATATAAGCATTAATTCAACAAATTGTTCAACGTTGAAAGATCTTATTGTTACGACAGAAGGAATCTGGCAACCGAAAGCAAAAAGTTTCAGCCAACGAATAAGAACGTTGGGAGAATTTGGAGAAGAAGAGTGGAGCGTTAACGGTCGTTTTGTATTGTAACGGTCGTTGTATTGTAACGGTCGGTGAGTTCGAAAATGGACGGTGAGCTGTTCTGAGACAGTGCGCGTAAGTATCAAGAAGTAACTTGATGTGTTGTGTATACGCGGAAGGATAAAAGTGGGATCTTTTATCGTTAAGTATCAAGAAGTAACTTGATGTGTTGTGTATACGCGGAAGTATAAAAGTGGGAACTTTTATGGCTAACTTCGAATGTCTACACGGACTGTCTTTTTGTTCGGCTAGTGTGTGAAAAGTTATTAGCACAGGACGAGAATTGGTTTACGAGTGAAGATCTTCGGGTGACCTGGTAAATCAAGTAAAAGGTAGTATTTAGTAAAATACACAGAGCTGATGTTGTGTGCTCACGCAGGAAGATTGATGACTTGTGCATGTTAATAGTTGATTTGTTAATAAGATACTTCATCCATATTTCCTTTGTAACAATTTACCTTGTATTGAATTTGGTTTTGAAATATAGCTTTTAATACTCACGCTCAGTGGCTATCCATTTTTTTGAAATCCGCAACATTTGGTGTCAGAAGTGGGATAATTTATTGAATGCCGTTAACTAGAAGTATGGATGAATTAGTAAAGTTGATGACTGATATTAAAGGTGAAATAGGTGATATGAAAGCCGATATGGCTGCGCTGATGACTGATAGGAAAACCATTATGACTACGCTGATGACTGATATGAAAGCCGATATGGCTGCGCTGATGACTGATAGGAAAACCATTATGGCTACGCTGATGACTGATAGGAAAGCCGTTATTGCTACGCTGATGACTGATAGGAAAGCCGTTATTGCTACGCTGGTGACTGATATGAAAGCCGATATGGCTACGCAGATGACTGATATTAAAAGTGATCTAGCTGCCCAAAGCGATAAAATAGGTGACTTGAAAGCCGAAATGGCCGCACAAAATAATGAGTTGAGAACGGAGATAGTTTCTCAAAAAGATGATTTGAAAGCCGAAATGGCCGCACAAAATACTGAGATGAGAGATGAAGTGGCTCCTCAAGTTGGTAAGATTATTGATCAGTTCAAGGATAGTAAAACCGAACTCAATAGACAATGCAATAGTTTAAATGTTGAATTTGTCAGTGAAAAAGATGATCTTGATAGTGTTAAGTTAGATTGTAAACATGGAAAAGAAAAAGAGAAAGGCAACGCATATAAAAATGTGGATCTGCTACTGGAAATCAAGAATCGTAGAGATAGCGCAGATAATGCCTTTGACCACGCAACTACTGGTGATGCATGGCAGAGTGTCTATGTCGCTGGTGACATGTCTAGGAACTGTGAAGAACAATCACACAGATCAGAGAGCTGTGAGACTATACAGTACGCTTTGCACTTCAAAATACCTAGGTATACAAGTCTGGCACGATCTGAAGAGAGATCCACACGAAAGGTATTCTATTCCTCGCCGTCAGCAAAATGCGTCATGGACAATTATCGTAAAGGCAGAGTAACGAGTGGTAATGAGGGGGAACGAAACAGAGTTTACGTTTCGCAGAGTGGTCCGAATAAAGAAGAAGCGTCCATTCATCATAGATACAAAGTGCCATTCGACGTTACTGGGGAAGTCGGAGAGATTTTTCCGAAGCATATAGCCACACTTGAATCGTTTATAGAAAGTGGGGATTTAAGGAAGAGGAATTCCGAAGGATGGCTTAGAAGCATAACAGGTGATGCTAGTAAAAGAGCTTCAGGCAGAGACAGTACTTCAAAGACTAACTTTCTGGATGAAACTAAGCCTCAGAGTTACGATCAGAGAGAAGTAAAGCCCTCAGACAATCTCAACGAAACCATGCTGAATTTCTTTTCTGAACAGTCAATGTGCAGATTTGGACATTATAACCATTTAGATTATAAGGATATAGAAAAGTTTTATCACGACTACAAGAGCTCTAAAGTGGACAATATCATGTTACAGAACTCGTCGCTGATCTCCAGAATGAACAATTTGGCAATCATGACTGATATTTCCCTGGCTAATTACAATGAGAGCTCCAAGAAAGTGAATTCGGAAGAAACAGCAAATATGACCTCCTCGGGTCATGTGTTTTGCTGGAGACCCGAGTGGCGCCATCGGATGGTAGATAAAAACAGCACAGGAGGTGTCGGCAACAAAGTGAGTCTTGTCTTGGCTCCTGCACTTGCTGCTTTAGGTCTCAAGGTCCCTATGATCTCCGGTCGTGCTCTCCAATTGACGGGAGATACTCTGGACAAATTGGAATCCATCCCTGGCTTCACAGTCGACTGCACTAAAGATAAAATCGAGCAGATGATGGAAGACGTCGGATGCTGCATCGTAGGACAGACAGAGGAGTTGGTGCCAACAGATAAGGAGATTTACCGCTGCAAGGATCTGACGGCTACCGTAGATAGCGTTCCTCTAAGGAGATGCTCAATTGTGTCCAAAAAGCTGGCTGAAGGAGTGTGCGCTTTGGTTTATGATGTTGAATTCGGAAAAGGAGCTATTGATCTCATCAGTACAGAAGATGTTGCTGTTGATTTAGTTAAGAAAGTGGTTGCAGCATCACAAGCTCGTGGAATGAAGAGTTTGAGTTGTTCAGCTGTTATCAGCAACATGGATTCACCTCTTGAAAACTCTGTTGACAACTCTCTGGAAGTGATGGAAGCTGTTCAGTGTTTCCTTGGTAACGGATCCTTGGAACTGCAAGAGCTCGTCGAAGAGTTAGGAGAACTTCTGCGTTTTGTGAACATTGTGGATAATAGGGTAGATGAAGCATCACGTGTCCGTAAGGTTCTGCATAACGGCAATGCTTTGAACAAGTTTCGTAACATGTTAATAGAACAAGGAGTATCTGAAGATGTTGCAAGCTGGCTATGTGAAGGTAAAACAGAAAAAATATTGCTAGCAGCCCGACACATCACTGATTTCACTTATACAGGAGAAACAGGTAAGGTTGTCGGATTAGAAGCTGCAGTTCTAGCAAGAGTATGGAAGGAGGAGATGGACCGAAGAGCTAAAAAGAATTATGAAGCTGATATTATATTTGTGAAGCACCTTGGGGATCAAATGGAATCAGGTGAAATATGGCTGAAGGTTCATCACGACAGTTCTGAATTAAGGGAAAGTCAACTGACAAAAGGGTCAGACTGGAGGATGAAACTTCTCCCTAGATTTTATGTCACTAATGACTTTCATTCCTTGTTACTCTTGATAGAAGTAAAAATCCAAAGAAGAAAACTTTCGACAAAGAAGAAAACTTTTTACAGGTTTTGCACGAAAACTCTTAGTCGATTCTTCTCCCTGCAGAGACATAAACGTGTTCACAAGGGCTATAGGCCTTACACGTATTATGTTTGTGGACGAGGCTTCAGTCAGAAAAGAAATCTACGTCATAATGAGATTCGCTTTCATTTTGACACAGACGTGGTATATCGCATTCGTCGACGTCCAGCTACAAAGTGCAAGGTGGTTCACGTGGATCGTTTGGCTCCGTTTCATCGAAGAACTGAAGAAACTTTGGAATCCAGAATTGTTCGGGACGAACAAGACCTAGGAAGGGGGCAGTGTTACGACAGAAGGAATCTGGCAACCGAAAGCAAAAAGTTTCAGCCAACGAATAAGAACGTTGGGAGAATTTGGAGAAGAAGAGTGGAGCGTTAACGGTCGTTTTGTATTGTAACGGTCGTTGTATTGTAACGGTCGGTGAGTTCGAAAATGGACGGTGAGCTGTTCTGAGACAGTGCGCGTAAGTATCAAGAAGTAACTTGATGTGTTGTGTATACGCGGAAGGATAAAAGTGGGATCTTTTATCGTTAAGTATCAAGAAGTAACTTGATGTGTTGTGTATACGCGGAAGTATAAAAGTGGGAACTTTTATGGCTAACTTCGAATGTCTACACGGACTGTCTTTTTGTTCGGCTAGTGTGTGAAAAGTTATTAGCACAGGACGAGAATTGGTTTACGAGTGAAGATCTTCGGGTGACCTGGTAAATCAAGTAAAAGGTAGTATTTAGTAAAATACACAGAGCTGATGTTGTGTGCTCACGCAGGAAGATTGATGACTTGTGCATGTTAATAGTTGATTTGTTAATAAGATACTTCATCCATATTTCCTTTGTAACAATTTACCTTGTATTGAATTTGGTTTTGAAATATAGCTTTTAATACTCACGCTCAGTGGCTATCCATTTTTGTAATCCGCAACATTATTTTTATAACAGATATGTTTGGTTCTATTGTTCACAAAGAAATTTTGCGATTCTATCCATTGCCTTCGACACTTTCATACAGAAGGAAACTGCATAATCACGTCAAAGAAAAGCTTAAAAAATTAGATGAGATCATGGGCTCAAAGGACATTATTGCTTTCTTCAAAGTAAAATTAGAAAACAATATTTTAAATCACTTGAATCTAAAGAATATAACCTTGCCTTGTCATAAAAATATTGGTTTATTCTGAACTATTCTATCAGAATTTGCACCGATGAGGTTTTTCTTTTACCTCACGGAGCAAAAATAAATCTATCGTTCATTTCAAAACATAAACGCATCACTTTTGATGTAAATTTCAAAATTTATTTTCGTGATCTATTCGAGTTCGAAATTTTTTGCTATCTGTTTGCACTTAAAAGTAACCGAGTTAATCAGTTTGAAAACAAAATTAAAATTCTCAATGTGTGTACAGCGAAATATCTAACAGGAGCCCATCAGCGTAATATGACAGAGATCTTTCAGGAAAGCGAGACCTCTGCAAAAGGGCGACACAAGAATGAAAACGTACTATGCCTCATCCGTAATTCGAATCCGCGTCTCTTGGATCAATAGCCAGGCACGCTGTTTACAACGTCGGTCCAAGTTACAACTAATATTCATTAGTACTTATCCAACACAAAAAGAATATTTCTATTCTAAAAAGAATATTTCTATTCTCGCTAAAAGCAAAAAAGTTGAACGTCTACACAGGGACGACAACGTTGAAGCAATTTTTGAAAACGAACTAAAATCAAGAAAAAATTATAGAATAAAATGCTTTAAAGAAAACTGATATCAGTTATGGTGAACCAATGAAATGAACTATTGCTATCAGTGTGATCCTTTGACACTACCACCGAAAATTCAAAATCTCTGCATTCTTCGTTGGGAATATTCATTTAAACCACTGAATTTTCGCATTTAGCGCATGTAACAATGGAAATTAAAACTACATCACGATTTGAAAAATCTGAAACACAATACCATTAATACCTATGAAACTCAAAAAGAATATTGCGTGATGAGCAATGTGGATTCAGAAGTGGTAGGGGATGTGTGGATCAGATATTTTCACTCAGGAAGATTCTTGAGAAATGTTTAGTTTCAGAAACCTTTGGTTGCTACCTTTTGATTTCAAAAAGGCTTTCGGACTCTTGATCGTCATAATTTGTGGTCGATTGTGAGATCGTATGGCATACCAGACAAGTTAGTTAACATGATGAAAGCTCTCTATAATAACATTGAGTCGTGTATGAGAGTTGGTAAGGCTTGTAGCAATTGGTTTAGCATTGCTTCTGGTGTTCGACAAGGGTGCATTTTGTCTCTTTTTCTTTTTGGTTATTCATTATGTTATGCGAAATTCTTTGCAAGGGAAAGATTTTGGCTTTAAATGGTCTAGATTTCAAAATTTCTGATTTAGATTATGCAGATGATTTGGCCTTGTTGGCTAATGATGTTGATGAGATGAATTCTTTCATTAGGGCTGTTGATTAGACTGGTAATAGAGTTGGTTATAAAAAAAAAATCACTAAAAGTGATGAATATTGGTCAAGCAATTGGTGCTTCAGTCGCTCTGAATGGTTGCACGCTTGAGCAAGTGTCTGTTTAACTATCTTGGGAGTTATGTAACATATATTGGTAACGTGCGGCATGAGATTAACAGGCGAATAGGGATTGCCTCTAGGACTTTTAGGAATCTATGGAGAGTGTGGAGAAATGGACGTATACTTCTAAAGATTAAAATTAGATTGTATTATAGTTTGGTTCTTTCTAGAATTAGTTATGTCTTTTGATTCTAGATGCCTTACACAGTATCTTGGGTATTAGGTGGTTCAACTTTGTAAGTAATGAAGAGGTTAGGCAAAGTAGTCGACAACCACCTTTGAGCAGTATATTGTGCAGAGAGAGACTCCGTTGGTTTGGCCATGTTGCCCGTATGGATAATTATAGTTTAGCGAATAGGGTTATGAACAGTATGCCTAAACATCTCAGAAAGAGGGGGAGACCTAGAATGCAGTGGGCAGACAATATCAAATAGAACCTTGTTAGAATTGGTGTGCAGTGAAGAGATGCACCTGATATAGCTCAGGACAGATATGCTTGGAGGATCATCATCATCTTCAAGCAGCCATGGGCTACGGAGGTCTGGTTGGACCTCCGTAGCCCATGGCTGCTTGAAGATGATGATGATGATCTTTACAAAGTTGAGTTTCCCCCTCCCCCTAGGTATAAGAGGTAATTATTGTTAATGCAAACCTCATGCTCCAACTATCAATTTTGGGTTGGGTTGGGTTACCTCTGAGCGGCACTTTTTTGCACACCATGTTCTAAATGGCCAGGTCACATGGACCCCGAAGGCTCAGAGATGGTTGGGGGAGGGGACCCACTGGAACAGCTGTTGGGAGACAGATGGTAGCCTTCCGTCAAGGTCATCCAGCGTGTTCTTTAACGTGCACAGGGTATGGCTCTCCCGCACAACGGGCCACGGCTTAACGTCCCATCCGACGGACGGCGGCCTTTAAAAGACCCATCGGTGTCCCCTACTGACCGTGGGCAGGGTGGGGAATTTTGCGGAGATAAATCTCAACGCTGACCCAACTGGGACTCGAACCTGGGAACTACAGATTACGAGCCTGGCGCGCTACCGTCTGAGCCACCCCCGCCCCCCCTCCAACTATCAAAATTTCTAGCATAAATACATCGTTTTCAATATTCTCTTAATATTTTCCATTTTCAACTTTCTTTTTCAGTTAGTGGGAAGCAATTAAAACTTTTGAAAAATTCGAAATATTCAAATTCGTAATATTTTATTCTAAAAAAAAGTATTTTAGTTTGCAACAAAGAAACTGAATATCTACAAGCCAGACAGACAGAAAGAACAAAGTGAAAGTATTAACTCTTTTTTTTTTATTTGAAAGTAAGCTAAAAAGCAGCTTTAAGAAATTCTCTTGTAAAAGCCATTGCAAATCTCGTTTAAACATGTCTTCAAACTGTGGATGGAATATCGATCTTCCACTTTTATTTTTCAGCAAAAACTCACTATTTATTTAAAGCGATTACAAATTTTAATTTATGATATCAGAAAATGTTTTTTTTTGGCCTTATTATAAAGAACTAGCCATCCTCTCAGATCTACTGTGGCATATAAACTGACAGGCTCCTGTCAGACCTCTGTGGCAAGCAGCTGCTTGAGGGGGTATTTTTTTTTATAATTAAGATTATTCCCATTAGGTTGCGTAAAATTTAGAATGATACTTTAAATGATAATTATAATACCGGGAAATGTCTCGGTTTGGATTTTTTACCTCTGAGCGTCACTTTGTGACGCTCAGAGGTAAAACAAGCGGACATCGCGGTCACCCAACTTGCATACATCGCGGTCACCCAAATGATAAGATCGGGATAAGGAATCCAATGGGTAGGAGACAAATGGAAATTGTGTCACATATCAAATGAGAGTTTCGGAAGGTAGATATTTTTTTATTTTTTTGTCAGTAAAAGCATCTATTTTGCCACATGGCCTTAAGAAGTAGAAAATAAACCTAAAGCATATTGATGGTGCAATCACTCACTGAGTTTGTATTCACTTCAAAGGAAGATAGGGCTTTGGGTTGGTTGTTTTACCTCTGAGCTGCACTTTTTTGAACATCATGGGCTAAATGGCCAGGTCACAAGGACCCCGAAGGCTCAGAGAAGGTTGGGGGGAGGGGACCAACTGGAATAGCTGTTGGGAGACAGATAGTAGCCTCCCGTCAAGGCCATCCAGCGTGTTCTTTAACGTGCACAGCGTATGGTTCTCCGGCACACGGAGCCACAGCTTAATGTCCCATCCGACGGATGGCGGCCTTTCCAAGCCCATCAGTGTCCCCTACTGACCGTGAGAATGGCGGAGAGTTTTACGGGGAAGACAGGGCGCCGGCAATCTTGTTGATTAGGTAAATCGGCGCCCTCTCTTCCTATGAAGCGAATACGAACTCAGTGACTGATTGCACCATCAATATGCTTTAGGTTTATTTTCTACTTTTTAGGGCCCTACAGAAAGATATAAATTAAAAAATTTTAAAATTATCTACTTTTTGTCACTAAAAACATCTACCTTTAAAACTTTCATTTGCTATACGACTCATAAACATCGAGCACATTTATCCCCGTTTTGGAGTCATGTTTGAGGTAACCCATGACATTAGAGAAGTCATATGCTTTAATTTGAGATACGACTCGTTTAAGTCAAACCCCTCGAAAATCCGCTCCCCCCCCATTTTATCAGGGAGGAATAGTGGGGGGGGGAAATTCAAAATAGTTTACTACCCTCATTATACGAGCTTTCATTTGACAACTAACCATAAACGTAGGTCCTAGCGTTAGGAAGATATAGTAGAACGACTTTCACATTTCCCGTGTTTTTTAAGGGGGGGGGGCAATTTTTCATAGTCTTTGACACTCCCCGCGTCACAGAACACTCCTGAGTTCGGAATGCCTTAACTGTTCGGGGAAGAGGGAGAGTCATTATTCAATCTGCAGAACGTTTTACAACTTACGAATGGAAAAAAATGTAGGCAGCAGGAAAAATAAATTTAATTATAGAAATGCATAAATAGAAAATTTAGTATGTATTATATAAATTCGCACATACGAAAACTAAAAAATTAGAAACAAAAATATTTATTCTTTGTAGTGTACTTAATAAAAAAAAAAAAAATTATTCGGTATTAGCCTAAATAGTATATTACATATATGCGTAAAGAGCAGATTATATTGATTGCGACATATTTTACTAAATGAAATTTGAAAAAAATATAGTTTTGAGGCTCCAGGCGAGTACCCTCATGACCCTGTGCGGTAATCCGCCAATGTCAGTGTCTTCGAGCCCAGGCACTCGAATCTGAAAACATCAGGTTATAAGCCTGGCGTGTTAGCTACTAAAGCAACCTCTTAAGAGGCCTAAAAACAGGATATATATCGTGTTCAAATTAATAAGCATTCAAAAAATTGTTAGTGTTGTAAAAATTATTGCTATAATTGATGAACTTGAAGATTCTTTAATTGTTTTACCTCTGAACAGTACTTTTCTTCACACAATGGGCTAAATGGCCAAATCACAAGGGTTCAAAGATGTGTAGGATTGGGTTGTTTTACCTTTGAGCGGCAATTTTATGCACAGAATGGGCTAAATGTGCAAGTCACAAGGACCCAAGGGCTCAGAGAAGATTGGAGAAGGGGATCCACTGAACAGCTGTTACGAGACAGGTCGAAGCCTCCCATCAAGGTCATTCAGCGTGTTCTTTAACGTGTACAGAGTATGGCTCTCTTTCAGTAGAGGATACACTGGACAGCTTTTATGAAACAGACGAAGCCTCCGCCATGGCCATACAATGTGTTCTATAACGTGCGAGGGGTACAACTGACCTGCAAACTGAACCAAGGTTTAATGTTCCGTCCGAAGGACGGTGACCTTTGCAAGCCCATTGGTATCCCCTTTCTCACTGAAACCAGAGTGGGGATTAGTGAATATCATTTTGGTGGGGAGGGGATCTAACTTAATTTCATGTGATTCCAAGGGACTATATTGAATGGGAATTAATCAGAACGCTTTTTTTTTTCCAGAATTTGATCTTGCCAAATAAAAAATCGTTTTTCTTTCGTGTTTTCTATCGTTTTCATGATCTTTTTAAGACATTCCTATTATATGCTTACTCAAGAAATCAAATATATTTGTTTGCCAATATTTTCTCTTGAAAAAACATACTTTCAGCAACCGATATTTTTAAAGCAAAATCTCCATAACAAAGCCAGTTTTCCACCTTACATTACCGAGGAAAACTCGGTTTATCAAGGATTTCGATGGAGGTTGGGAAGTGGAGGCTTTCGCATACTTTGAATGAGCGTAAGCCCCATAAGAAAAAAAACTTACCGACAGCATTGATTATATATGCCTTATTTCAGTTATAACCTGTACAATATTTGAAATAGGTTATTTGTGAAACCACAAATCCAGAGAAGAAATCTTATAAATAAAAAATATATTACCCCTCAAGCAGCTGCTTGCCACAGAGGTCTGACAGGAATCTGTCAATTTATACACCATAGAAAAGATCTGTGAGGAGGTCGAGACCTCTGCAGAAAAACAATACAGACATACATGGCTTACCGGGGATCGAACCAAGTTCCTTTCGATCATTAGCCAAACGCGATAACCACTCGGCCATCTCCATCTTATAGGAGAAACAAAAAAAAGTTTACTTTTTTTAGCTATCAATCCAATCATCTTTTTTCCTTAAATGTAACAAAGAGTAAAATTTTATTAGATTCTTAAATTCTGATGTAGCATCCTTTCCTACGAAAATTTTTTTAAACATGGTGGACATTTGTGGTTTCTGAAATAATCCATACAATTTTTTTATGAATTAAAACTGCTTTTACTAAAGAAAAACGAAAAGATTGCATAATATATGTTTAATAAGGTATTCTAGTACACTCAGTGTTCGCTGAATTATGATCACCTCCCGCCATATGATGTCAATGGAAGCTAACTTCGAAGCTCTACAAGCGTTTTATCATAAAATGCAACTGAAGATAAAGATCTCAATCAAATGTTATCTAAATCTCGATTACCAATAATATTCGCTTTGTACTTAATGGATTATGGATTTTGAATATTTAACAGCAACAATGCAAGTCTTAGGAAAATTGAAAAATATCGGAACATTATTTACATTAACTTTTCAAATATACAGGGTAGTTATAATTAAACTGACATTACTCAGAGCGATGTAGAGAAGAATCTACTCGACGGATCACAGCGAAAAGTGGTGGATACCTTAATGAGAACATGAGGTAGAGAATTTGCGAATAAAACCAGGTGGCGTGGGTACGCTAAAAACGTGGTAGAACATGCTAATTTCTCGTGACATTGCAGCCAATCACGTGAGAGTCGCATGAGGCACACTATAAAATGTGATGTCTTCTCCTGCAAGGACACTTTTTCGATACTCTACTTAACTGGCAGAAAACTGTTAAGTATCTGGGCGTTACCTTACATAGCAAGCTCAGATGGGGCAATCACATTGAAAACGTCTGCAAAAAGCAAACATTATTCAATGCCAAATTGGCCCATTGATGGTTAGGAATTCTATCCTCTCCATTAATCATACTACTATACCATACAGTTCTTAGACCTGTTATAACATATGCAGCCCCATATGGGCTAAACACGACAAAGGCAAATATTAAGAAACTACATATGTATGAAAATATTGAGACAGGCCATAAATGCCCCATGGTTTATGACCAACAGACAAATACATGAGGATTTAGGCGTCCAACATATTTACACCCATATAAAGCAGCTCTCTAGAAATTCTTAGAAGCTGTGGACACGAATCCTCATGATTTCATTACTAACATTTTAAAGTATGATCATGATCCAATGAGCAGATTCAAGAGGGCTAGACATTTGGTTTTCGATCAGGAAACCTTTTTGGTCTAGTACCCTGATCTACCATATTTATCATTGTTTTTCTACCCCTTGGGCCTCACCTTTCGGTGATTTTTGTCTTGCCCTTTGCGACTCATGTCACTTATTGGATACCCTCAGATGGAGAAGGTTATGGGATCTTTTATCCTAGTACTTCGAAAAATCATAATAATGCTACATGCAAGAAGAGCCGAGCTTTGCTAATGAAACTCTTTTACCAAAACGGCAGTAATATCGCCGCTACATTACACGAATATCGTCGTCTGAAAGATATAAGGAAAGGGCCTTTGTCGCTAAATGGACTGAAGAATATGATACAGAAATTCGAACAGGCGAGTAGTGGCTTCGGGTAGAGGCCGGCAGCCAGTTGCAGAAAGCAATATGGAAGACATCGCACTTAGCGTTGCAAAAATCCAGTCGCAATCGGAGCTACCCGGATTTAGTGCGAAACAGGTATCTTGGCAACAGCAACTTCTATGTTCAACTGTCCGTAAAATTTCATGGTCAATCCTGAAATGGTATCCATATAAAATTCATATGGTGCAGCAGCTGTAACCACATGACCCTGAACAGCGCACCAGCTTCGCTTTGCAATTTCTGGCGAGGATGCAGCTGGACGACAAATAGCCTTTCGAAAGTCTTATGGATCGATGAGGCACATTTCTCCCTACATGGAGCAGTGAATACGCACAACTGCCGAATATGGGAACCTACACATCCGCATGCTGTGCATGATGTGCCCCTACACTCCGACTATGTAACTGTATAGTGTGGGTACTTTATAATCGGACCATTTTTCGTTGAGGAGATCATGCCTCAAGGCCTCGTGCATCGATCGGTGAATGAACCACGTTACACAGATCTCCGCCGCAAGATTAAACAATTTCTTTCTTGCAAAGCCGGAATAGACTCCATAATCTTCATGCAGGATGGGGTGGCACCCCATCCTGCATAGTAGGTAACTGTGAATTCAAGTTGCAAGAAATTACAAAACTCATGTTATCATTTTATGCAATATTACCCAGTCCAAACAATTCAAGAAGAGGCGGTTGCTTCAGTCGGCCGCACGCCAAGATTAATATGATATTCCCAAGAAATGTTTCCTCTAATTTTGGGAGTGTGCGCCCTAACCTCCATGAGAAAAGGAACACAAATGAGCTTGTAAATGCCGCCGTCCTTCGAATATAACGTTAAAAGGAGACAGTATACATGCTGTGTGCGCTAATGAATACGCCAGATGGCCTTGACGGGAAGTTTCCATCTCTCCTAATAATAAAATCCCAGTGGATCCCCTTTCTCAATCTTTTCTCAGACCTTGGGGTCCTTGTGATCAGGCTATTTAGCCTGCTCTGTGCAAAAAAAAAAATGTTGCTTAGAGGTAAAACTCAAACGTTTTAAAAGAACTAAACAGTACAACGGTGATCTCGATGACACGGGTACTCGTGTTATAGGATTACGTTCAGTTTTAAGTTATAAGTCTCATCTTTAAATTTTTAACACTCGAGAGTAAGGGAATGTAATTGTGCTACGTCGCATTACAAGGGAGGTAACGCCAAAATGCTACACCATTTCTGCAATGAATAATTTTTTCCTTGTCTTCTGATGACAGAAATCAGCTATTACATTATCACATAAAATTAACGCTTAATATCATAATTATGTACTTGCATTCTATGCTAATTAGAATGTTGAACTGTAATAAAGCATACAAAAAGCATACTTGAGTATAAAAAGAGTGTTATGTAACATGCAACGGGAAAAGGATCCAGCAAAGCATTATGCGGTTTTCGTGCAGAGCGCAGGGTTGAAATTTTGGCTCTAACATAATTATATAATTTATGGACGATTACTTAAAATATTATGAATATAGTGCAATGAAGCAAAAGAAGTTTCATTTTATATCTTTGATAGGAAAGTAGTTTGTGTTATAGTAATCCGCAAATAGTGGACAGATGAAACGAAACTAGATTTTTTCGTTACTCCACCAATTATCTGTATTATTATTTCTGCCCAATTACTGCATTAGCATCATCGTACGTAGTGGCGCCTAAAACTTGCACCAGCGCCAAGTATCATTTGAACAAACGTTCTATAATGTATTTTTTTTCTCTTTCAGATGGGGTCTCTTAAATGGCTCTTGCTCTTTGCCTGCTGTTTGACGGCCTCAGCGAATGATCAACCAAGTCCGCAGATGGTAGCTGAGATCTACAAAAATGCTCCGCCTATTGTCCAAGCTGCATTAAGAAACGTAGGACTTAGTGCCCCGAAATTTAAAAATCCAAACATAAATATAAACCAGCTGCACAGATCCCCTCCTCCGTCACAGCATGTGACGATCCCTCGTCCACCAACTATGATGACTGCAGGTCATGGCCCAGCACTGCTTCCGAAGCCTCTACCTGCCCCACCTACCATTACCTCTCGTCAATCTCACGACTCATCTGGACGAGAACCTTTTGTTGTCATTCAGCCTATGTCTCTTTCTAACGGAAGAAATTCCCATGCAAAATCTAACAGAAGACTCGTTTTAGCCTTTCCAAAAGACAATGTCCAGATCCTAAATGCTGAGATACCTACGGTCAACATGAACAGTGTAAGGAAACTCGCTCCAGGTGCACTAACATTGTCCATTCGTGATGCTCGAAGAGAAGCGCAAAATTCTGAACGGGCACATTACAACAATCGAGAAGGCAGTAAAGAGTACACGCAGTCCCCTCACAAATTTTATGCCTCTCAGATCCCTCCTCCACCGCGTTTTCGTGGGGGACGACAGCAATCCGCTAGCGTAAGAAATCCACGAGTTCATTATGGTTTCATTCCAATGACAAACGATGGAGACAGGCATGATGATGAGGAAGAAGACATACCTTTCCGATTTCAACAGCAGGATGATGGAAGATCATCAGACGAAGAATCTTCGGAAGATTATGAAGACCTAATCAGTTCCCCAGGAGGGCGGGTTACTGTTCTCAATGCTCAGAAATTGAGTTCCAAATTAATTTCAGGTCAAAAAGCAAGCTCTCAGTCCTTTGAGCCTATGAAAGCAATCGTCATCCAACCTCAGAGCATTCAAGCCAAGAGAGTGACTGTCATGGAGGCTGAGGCACGCAAAGTTACACCAATGAAGGCCACTATGGTACAGGCCGAGAGAGTGGAGTCTATGGGAGCAACGCTAGTGAAGCCAAAGAGTGTGAAGTCTGGCTCATTTGCAAAAGCAAAAACACACCGCCATGATAGGGCACAACTAATGAAGGCTCCTAGTGTCGTATCAGTCCTAAATGAGCATACTCAGGAGACAGGAGAGTCGAGAATGTTGGGTGATGGAAACTTATCCTTAGATCCTGATAACGAAGTGCCCCCAATCGATCTACAATGCGGAGGAAACAAGGATCTCGGATGGTGCGACCTAGGACAGCATTACCCAATGTAAGCAAATTTCGTTCTATTTATTTTTTTTTCTAATGTCGGGTTGTGTTGTTTTCCCTCTAGGAGGCACCATTTTGCACACAATGGATTAAATGCAAAAAAAGATTTAATTATCTGCACCTTAGGTCCACAAGTACCCCAAGGGCTCAGAGAAGGTTGTGGTAAAGGTACCCATGTTAGGAGAGATGGAAACCTTCCGTCATAGTCATCCAGCGTGTTCTTTTATATACATAGGGAATGGCTCTCCTGCACACAGAGTCACGGTTTAAAGCCCCACCCGATGGGCGGCGACCCTTCCAAGCCCACTGATGTCTCCTTTCTGACCTACGGCTAGGTAAGGATCTAGCGACTCATGTCGGGCAAAGAAAACATATTGAAACGTATTCATGCCATAAAGTTTATATATATACCAGAACGGTACACGAAAAAAATCTAATTTTTTTTTGAAGTTTCTAATAGTCGAATCATTTGGAGTTTTGTCCATAAATAAAAACGTATGTACCTTCCTTCACTTCTAATTGGACTTCGAAAATTTAGCTATGTTGCTGTAACCTCTATTATGGTCAAGTATTAAAACAGTCTTCTTTAGTAAGAACTGTGAATGATCGGCTTTACCAAGTATAATTGTACTTTACAATAACTTTTTATTTTACTTCATAATTTTTTTTTCTTTACAGTAACTGATACGAAAATATAACAAGAATATATAACACCTCTGGTGAATACGGGACACTCCTTTCCAAGATTTTTTATTATCACTTTTCCACCCTCTAACAGTGGAAATGCGAACTAATGGATGATTGTGAAAACGCAAAGAATAACATTTTATTAGCACGTATAAACCACAAAAAGAATGTTCTCTTAAAATACAAAAATGCGCGTTTTTCCGGTAGGGGGCAAATCATTGCTGTCAGTATAAACCTTTTGACCCTCACATTCCACTACCAAAATTTAAAATTTCTAGCATAAATGGATCCTTTACAATACTCGTTTCAAATTTGGTCATTTTCCAACTTTTGCACAGCTAGAGGGCAACATTAAAACTATCAGGAGATTCAGAAAGTGCAAATCATAACATTTCGTCAATTTCTAAGCAATCCAAAATTAATCTTTTTTTTTATCTGTAAACATAAAAAAGTACAACATCTATAGACAGATAGACGATAAAGTGAAAAGCAATAGCTAGTTTGTTTGTTTTTTTCAAAACGTGCTAAAAAGCTGCCTGTAGTATTATTATCAAGCGCTCAATGACCCAATACTTCAAATAGCTATTCACACAGATGTTATAATATAGAGATTAGCAGACGGTGGCCATTGATAGGTTTCACAAAACATATGAAGTCTTTTTCTGTGGATTTCGAGCAGAATTTCATTATAAATACCCCTAAAGCAGTTGCTTGACACAGAGGTCTGACAAGAGCATGTCAGCTTATACGTCATAGTAGAAAGCCTGTGAGGATCGCGGAATCTCGGCAGAAAAACAACACAAACAACCATGCCTTACTCGGAGTTCGACCCAGGTCCCTTTGGTTAGCAGCCAAGCACGCTAACCCTTATATTAATAAGCCATTTGGAGTTTTGGTATTTTATAATGCTAAAAACTCAGCTAACATTTTAAAAAATTTTTCAGTTAATTTTTTTTAGGTATAACGAACTTCTTGTCTACGTGACATACACAGCACAGATATTTGTTTCTATTTGTGTGACTTTTAATTCTTTAACAGATCCGAAGTGGGCCAGATCATGGAGGTATGCGAAGAGCTTGTGAGCCGGATGTATGTTGAGACTCCACCACTACCAGAACTAATGGAAGACACCCTCTCTTATTCCCTGTCGCACAACATTTCGGATCACTTCAGCAAGCGCCGGGACCGCAATTGGGTTTGGGATGGTAGACCAGCACCGTTTCAAGGCAGTATGTGCGAAATCATCAGGAATTTCATCAGGCCAAGTTTCGCTCAAGACGTCCGGGGCAAATGGCATGTCATCATTCAAACTGATCGGTTCCCTCAAAGGGTTCCTTTAGAAGTCTGCAGGTAAGAAAACTACGCAATTGTTGCAAAAGATCAATTAAACAAAGTTGAAATTAGGATTCTAATTATAAATAATTTTATATTTTTTAACTTTGTCTCAAGATAAATTTGGAGATTTTATTTGTATGTTACTTCGGACTTTAAACAACTTCTTGAAT
This sequence comes from Ryuthela nishihirai, assembly GCA_038380435.1. NCBI lineage: Eukaryota > Metazoa > Arthropoda > Arachnida > Araneae > Heptathelidae > Ryuthela > Ryuthela nishihirai. The sequence continues at coordinate 38,643,238 of JAWZYU010000015.1, forward strand.
AACAAGAGATTGCAGTGGTTAAGGCCGTACTGTTCCCAAGTTACCATTACGATTTTGGTAAGTTTCCTAAAGAACAGACCTAGAATATTCACTCACATCATTCTAGTTACACTATCTGATCAAAAGTATCCAGACACCCATTCTGAGCAATGGATTCGCCCATATACACCACAGCCATGGACCAAACAGGTATAAAAGGAGGCACATGGCCTGGGAAACCTAAAATAACGCATGAACAGGAGAATAGATCATATGGCAGAGCTTAGTGACTTTCAATGTGACACGGTCATAGGATGCCACCTTAGCAACAAGTCGTTTCGGGACCTTTCGGCCCTGCTGCAGCTGCCCCGATCAACTGTAAGTGATTTTATTGTGATGTGAAAACGCCTAAGAGCAACAACAGCGCAATTGTGACCCGGAAGGCCACGTAAAATGACAGAGTGGGGCAGCCGAGTACTAAAGTGGGTGGTGTGACAAAATCACCTGTCATCGGTTGCAACACTCACCACTGAGTTCTAAAATGTCTCTGGAAGCACCATAACAGTTTTTCGCAAGCTGCAAAGAATGAGTTTACATGGCGAGCAGCCACATAAAGCACAACATCAACAAGATCAATGCCAAGCATCGGTTGGAGTGGTGTAAAAGCACGGCGCCAGTGGCCTCTTAACCATTTCACGACTAAGGGAAACATTTTTCCCATTTTAAAATTGGTGATTGTCGTATTTAATTATAACCTTATCTGCATTTTTTATACAGAATGTCAAAATAGAACGTATGTCGAACGCAATTACGTAAACGGGAACGTTTAGAAAACAAAAACAGAACTGTCAGGACGCATAATATATGTACTATGTGCAATGTCCATCTTTGCCTCACTACCAAAAGAAATTGCTTCGCAGAATATCATAATTAGCACATCATTTTGTATAGTAATTTTATTTCATAATTTTGTATTATTTTGGTTAATATTTTGTTCTAATAAACCAATAAATAAAAGACATTGCATAATAAGCCTAACTATAATTTGTGTTACCTTTATAGTCCATTGGGAAAAATACTTCCATAAAATTCCAAAAAAACTACACATAGTTATGTATTTTTCTTATGATTTTTATTTATTTTACGTCTAAACAAACTAAAATAAACAGTTACATACTAATATTTACTCTTAGAAACCTTATGGACCTGAAAAGGTTAAGCAGTGGAACCTTGTTCTCTCGAGTGATGAATCACGCTTCATCATATGACAGTCCGACGGACGAGTCTGGGTGTCGAGGATGCCAGGTGAACGCTCCTCCTGCCTCACCATGTTGTGACAACTGTGAAGTTTGGTGGAGGAGGCATTATGTTCTGGGACTGTCTTGCATGATTCGGACAGGACCCCCGAGTTCCAGTGAACGGGACTCTGAACGCCGCGGCCTATAATGACATTCTCGAAAATTCTGTGCTCCCAACTTTATGGCAACAGTTCGGTAAAGAGCTTTTCCTCTACCAACATGACAATCCCCCACCCAGATGACTGTGCAGGAATGGTTTGGTGAGATGGGTGTGGAAGAACTTGACTGGCCTGCACAGAACCCTGATTTAAACCCCATGGAACACTTTTGGGATGAATTAGAACGCTGACTGCAAGCCAGACCTAAACAGATATAAAAGGACGCACGTGGCACCAAACATCAGTGACTAGCCTAGACTATTGTGGTAGAATGGCAGGCAATTTCCATAGCAACGTACGAAAATTCAGTGGAAAGCCTTCCCCGCAGAGTGAAGGCTGTGATAGGAGCAAAAGGGTAGACCACAGTGATATTAATTCCTTTCCTATTACCGGGAGAATGGGGATGAGCGAGTGTCCAGATATTTTTGATCATGTAGTGTATGTTTCCCTTTATTCAGACCTTTAGGTACATTGTTCATAACTTCATTTGTTATTTATATTTCGACATGTTGGCAATCTGTTGATACCACCAAAGCAATCTCTCTTTATACAAGCTGCTGCTTAAAGGTGTTCAATGGCTCCTTCATTGAATGTCATTATAATTTACGTAATATAACCATCTAATACCAAAGATGTATAAATATCTGAATTTGTTTTAAAGGAAGAAAGCAATCCCCTACACAAAGGACAGAGATAATCTAGAACCCTTGTTGTGCTTTTCTTGGTTTCTCAAACAAACACATACACAGGGATATGCCAGCTAGTTTAGTAGTCAGGTAAGCTAACCATTAGACCAAAAGCATACCTCGTTATCAATCTTACAAACGAATCCAATTTCCACTATAATAGCACACTTTAGAGAAGGTCCAACTATTACTATGCCTAATTTTTGGTTTTGTGTGCATTCTTACTTTTTCCACTCTGCACAGATCAGAGCCGGACTTAGGCATAAGATAACTAAGCTACAACTTAGGGCCTCGCAATATCAGTGGGCCTCAAAGAAATGCATTTTAAGTTTTACTGTATTACGAAAAAATAACTTTAGTACTTAATCTATTTGCAGTGTTCATCTTAGCTTATCAATGATAGAATAACGGTTTTCACCACTTCAATTTTGGGTTTATTTCTTAATGTTCCCTTCAGTCAGAATATATATAAAAAAAAAATACCCCCTCAAGCAGCTGCTTGCCACAGAGGTCTGACAGGAGCCTGTCAGTTTATATGCCAGAGTAGAAGGTCTGAGAGGATGGCAGGACCTCAGCAGAAAAACGACACGAACATCCATGCCTTACCCGGGGCTCGAACCCGGGTCCCGTAGATCAGTAGCCAAGCGCGCTAACCACTCGGCCACGGGATAATATATATATATACACACCGATCAGCCAATACATTAAAACCACCTTTGCTTTATGCAAAGAAGCGAGCGTTCAGTCAATCAGTGTCATGTGCCACGGTCGCGAATGATATATATAATACCCGGGTCGGAGCTCTCGCAGGCAGTTGGGTTTCACCTCTGACAGGCACTTTTTTGAACACCATGGGTTAAATGGCCAGGTCACATGGACCCCGAAGGCTCAGAGAAGGTTGGGGGAGGGGACTCATTGGAACAGCTGTTGGGAGACAGATGGTAGCCTCCCGTCAAGGCCATCCAGTGTGTTCTTTAACGTGCACAGGGTATGGCTCTTCCACACACGGGGTCATGGCTTAACGTCCCATCCGATGGACGGCGGCCTTTCCAAGCCCATTGGTGTCCCCTACTGACCGTCGGCAGGGCGGGGAATTTTGCGGAGATAAATCTCAACGCTGACCCAGCTGGGACTCGAACCTGGGAACTACCAATTACGAGTCTGGCACGCTACCAACTGAGCCACTCCACGTCCCCACCCGCAGCCATATCCCTTTAATCAGTAACCAAGCGCGATATCCCATAGAGCATAAAAATAATTTATTCCTTGAAATAAACAAGTTGTGTTTATCCCTTACACCTCGGGTTTAGGAGGAAAATCATTACTTCATTGTAAAGCTCTTGACCATCATGTCACATTCAAAGTCGCTCATATCGCCCATTCTGACGCTCAATCCAACTCTATCTGATGCTCGTAGATGGTGTATGGATATGCGATGTTAAAGATAAAATTTACCCATTACCATCTCCATCTGATAATAAGCCCAGTTGGCATAAGTAAAAATGTAATAAGGAAATCACCCGTTGGTGGGCCCCTAGAGGCTAACATAAAGCACAAGCTGAAAATAGCATATATCACGTACAAGAGACCTAAAACTAGTAGCTTTCCTCAGAGAAAGCCATCATTTTAGGCCTCTTGTGCTTATTAAGAACATTACGATGATAATTAAGCAATGAAGAAATAATTTAAATTGGATTATTTTTAACAGCCTCAAAAAACCCTTTTGAGATGCATTTAATATGAGTATATATGTGGTCGATGCCTTAGTCTATGAAGTTGCCTGTTCGTAAACAAACCAAAGGGCGCAGATCTCAATATTTTGTTTTGCAAGACCTGAATCTTGCGTATGCTCGTGGTGGTGTTCACCTATATAGGGGAATCTGATGCTCGAAGTAGTCTGTTTGATTTATACAGCACACCACGGTCACGTGACGTATCTGATGTTCGAAATGATCTGACTGATTTATCCGCACACCGCGATCACGTGATGTATTATGTGTTCAAATGAACCATTTATGTGACGAGGGGTGGTGTACCTAATAACTGGGTTGGATTGTTTTACCTCTGAGCGGCACTATTTTGCACACCATGGGCTAAATGGCCAGGTCACAAGGACCCCGAAGGCTCAGAGAAGGTGGGGAAGGGGACCCACTGGAACAGCTGTTTGGAGGCAGATGGTAGACTCCCATCAAGGCCACCCAGTGTGTTCTTTAACGTGCACAGGGTATGGGTGTCCCACACACGGGCCACGGCTTAACGTCCCATCCGACGGACGGTGGCCTTTTCAAGTCCATCGGTGTCCCCTATTGACCATGGGCAGGGCGGGTAGTTTTGCGGAGATAAATCTCAACGCTGACCCAGCTGGGACTCGAACCTGGGAACTGCAAATTACGAGCCTGGAGCGCTACCGACTGAGCCACCCCCGCCCCTGGAGGGGGGGGAGGACTTTATTTTATGGGGTAATGTAGAATTAAGTTAGGTTGAGATGTAGCTCTATAGCAAAATTTGGTGGTCCTAACTCTTACTTAGTCGTCCAATGACCGAGTGGTTAGCACGCTTGGCTACTGATCTAAGGGACCTGGGTTCGAACCCCGGGTAAGTCATGGATGGGTATGCCTCTGTGGCAAGCAGCTGTTTGAGGGGGTATTTATTTATTATTTTAACTCACTGTTTAAGAAGAGTTCTTGAGCAGACTATCAAAAAATACACTGGTACTCAAAAATTAAGGAACAAGCACAAAAACATGAATTCCAAACAAGGCTATTTGTTGATATCGACGAAACATACAGTATATCCCACTAATACTTGATTATACAAACAAATCCTCATGACTATTGAAAAAGATATTCAAATTAGAAAATTATTACCTCAAAATGGCACGTAAAACTGCAACAGTAACATACAGTATATGATCAAAAGTATCCAGACACTCGCTCATCCACAATCTCCTGGTAATAGGAAAGGAATTAATAACGCATTGGTCCACCCTTTGCAGCTGATCGCAGCCTCCACTACGCGGGGAAGACTTTCCACTAAATTTTGATACGTTGCTGATGGAACTGCCTGTCATTCTGTCACAAAAGCTTTATTGAGGGCATCACTGATGTCGGGCGGATTGCAATCGGCGTTCCAATTCATCCCAAAGATGTTCCATGGGGTTGAGATCAAGCTCTGTGTAGGCCAGTCAAGTTCTTCCACACCCATCTCACCAAACCATTCCTGCACGGTCCTCACTTTGTGAATGGGGGAATTATGTTGGTATAGTACTGAGCCACCCCCGCCCCCCTTAATAACTGGCTTATCAGTTTATAACGTTCAGGAAGAAGGAAATATCATTCCATTGTAATGCAGCTTCGAATAATTATTCAAATTTTTCGTAAATACAAATTGCTTCAAAAGAGACCGGTGATTTTGTGTCTAGTTTGAGATCCTGTGCAACAGAGTAAATTCTTGTTTCTTAGTAACGTTAATGAGCGTTTATAATCGCGATAATAATAAAAATGGTAATAGGCGAAAAAATAGTTTAAAAAACCGGAAAAAAATCTTGTTAACTGCATAAAATTACGAAAAAAATTCTAATTTTCTGATGCTTCCGTTAATTTTACTGAGTAGTCCAATTAACTGCTAAGTAACAAATTACAGCTGTATAAAAATACCCTATTTGAATTCATTTCAGGAATCCAGGAGAACCTTGCCCAAGATCAGAAGGATGCATCCGCCAATCTCAATGTGTACAGAAATACACCTATCAACAGCTCATTAGTTTTGACCCAGAAAGTGCAGAAACATGTCCATTTGTACGGCTCTATAAGTTCCCATCTGCCTGTGTGTGTAGAGTGCAGACCAACTCTGATTCTGCTGATCAGTGAAGAAACAAGAGATCTGTTGGTGTTATTTATTCAATTATTTAACTAACATCGGCTTACTTAACTGCAGTAGGAGATAAGCCACACATAATAACAATATTCTGGAATTCAATTTGGAAGTCAATGAGGAAACCAAAACCATCAGGCACTTCGAATATATTGGCACATCATGAAAAAGGTCGATTATTTAAGGATAGAAATGGGTAAAAGTATCATGCAATGCTTAAAAGTATTAAATAACGGTAATAGTTAAGTGCCATTACTCTTGTACAAAGTAGTATTTACTATTTGCTCACTCACACTATTAGCACAGTAAAAAAACGCATAGAATTAACAACTCAAGTACTTTCACACAGTTGAATGTCAATCATCTGCGATTTGATAGAACATGTTCACTGCCTTGTTTCCATCTCTAAAATTTTTGAACATTCTAAAGGTAAATGGCCTGTTAATTTGAAACAGCTGAAGAATTGAATGGGAAAAAAATTGCGTTTTGGCAGAGTACAAACCCGAACACACGATTTCGGAATTATTGGAAGTTAACTTTGAAGATCCTACTTCCGCAAAAACCCAATTTTTCAAGCATTTCTTAATATTCTTCACTTAATGAAAATTATATTTTAATAGATGGTTAGGTAATCGATTGAACAGAAAAGATTATAGCAGTAATTCGCAAGTTTTCAAAATAGTAAAGCTAAGAATTTTGAACTTCTTACGAAAACAGCTTCTCTTCAGGAACAACGGAAAATATGAATGAGTTACATAAAAGTTTAAAATTTTAATCTTAAGAATGAAATATTTTTGTACATAGTTTTTAGCTTATTTAATCCTACTCTTATTTATGGTTTTATTCATGTACACATCGTTAATGCTCAATACAAAGTTTCGTATTAATCAGTTTACCGAACTTTTTTCGGCGCAACAAAAAATGTCAAATTCCCATTCATCTCGTGACCCAAATAATAGCTACAGGCAAACTGGCTGGGCCAAGAGCCTTCCGCGATTCAAGTTCCGCGAAATTGGGTTGCGACACTAGTTAGGAAAACCCCTAACCCAGCATTTCTCTACATGATATCGTTTCTTGCAAAGCGTTTATTCTAAGCAACTAAACTGAAAATTCTATTTGATTCACCTTTAGAGAAACCTTGGAATCTTTAGATTTAAATAGTACAAATTGAATAAAAAAATGTCATATCATTTGGAATAGGCCATATATTTAATTTTCTATTCACAAACCTCATATATAATTAACATAATCTGATAAATAAGCAAGAACCATTGCTTCAAAATAATTTTCGTAGCACATTAGCAGAAATCTAAGTTTGGCTCTGGTGAATTTTTCATCTTTGAATAGTGTACATTTCCACCTTGAATAGTATACATTTCTAACCCTTATTATTATAGTAAACAATTTTTCGTTCTTTAAATTTTAACATGTGCATCTTACTGTCATCGATTGTCATTTCTGTGAATTAGTCACACCAATAAAATACAGCATAAATTCATGGACTGTTTTGGAAATGTTTAGCCATCCCGTTAAAAGCTTAGTAAGTTGAACTAAACAAGTTTTACTACTGATTTGAAAGTTAGATGGTATGAACAGAATATTTAGCTGGTGGGGCTGTTCTTTCGCGCTATTCTCATGCTTTACTGGGCAATTTGCGAAATTGTGACCTTCGTTTAACTATAGAACCCAGTTTCACTTACCCGCCCCGATTCAAAACATTTCATCACATACTACTTCGCTTTTTCCTTACTGGATTCCACCTACACTTCCTGTGATTATACTCATGCAGTGGAATAAAATAGTCCTTTTAATACAAGGCAAATGATTTTACCAGCAATTCGCGAAACAGAATTCTTAATATTAGTATGTTGCAATACAGAAGCTTATTGATTAACATTGGGATGTATGGTTTCACACTGAGGCAAAAATTCTTTTAACACTTCAGATTTTCGTATTTACAGCTATGGTTATATAACATTATATTGGTTTTCATGTTTTTCACTCAACATTTTATTTTTAAACGCATTCTTCAAGTTGTATTAATATCTGACAGCATTCTAATATACAGCATAGAAGCTATTTTTAAAATCAACAGGCGAAATTGGGAGAACCTAAATTTAAGCAATTGATAACGGTAAAAATTCAAAAACATAAAAAGAACTTTTCTTAAGGGATTATTACATATTTAGCGAAGTTAATTTAACTTATTTACATCCTTACCCATATATTCTTTAATATTATCAACTGCCGCCATTTGCAACGAAATTTCAAAATCACAACCTTTCGGCGTTCGACTCTTGATTTGTTTTTCTGTTGCCAGATTTAATAATCCTATGACAAGACAGTAGGTATTAAATAATAAATATCACTTCAGAAGTTTCTAATTAGAAAAATTGATGTTTCTATACGTAAAATAGTAAATAATTAAAATACCAGTTATTCGTTTACATGCTTAGTTGTATAAGAAATAATTTGCATCATGAAGAGTTGCAACTTTTCTCACGTTAGCAACTTTATTTCAACAATCGTTTTTTTCTGAATCTTGCGCTAAATAGTATACATTTCCTAGTGAGCACAAAATTTTGTTTTTAGATCTGAATAGAATGTTTGACAGCTGAAAAATCTACTTTCCTTAGAAAAATTAATTTTGTTTCAGTCATCATATTTGACACGAAGGTTTTACAGGAAGTTAGTTACACAGCAGCTTCATCAATGTAATGCTCCATAAGGCCTGTGACGAAGGCGAAACCAAAATAGAAACAACTTGCGCACTACTTTCAAATCGCAGCGTTTAAGAAAATTTTCAGACGTTAACTGCACGAAATTTTCCTTACCATTGCAAAAAATTATCAATTATTTTAATGCTGTGAAACATTTAAATTACCTTTAAACTGTTACTTTAACAGCCTTGTATCGATTGCAGGCGATCGATGAATTACCATTATATTCTGTCTACTTGTATTTATTATGCAAATAAGTCGTTTTCTACCATCGAGGTTGTTGCTATACCTCAGTAAAAATTAGTCATTGAACTTTACAGATTAATATCATTGGGCTCAAAAGTCATTTTTTACTAAAAAAAAAAAATATTGCAATCACCTTTGAAATCTACACTGCTCTTATGTATTGCACTGATTTAATGATCTGTAAATTCTGTGCATTGGGAGAATGAAAATGATATCCAAAATTAATCCATGTCCGTTCGGATCAAAAAAATTTGATATTAGATAAAATCTGCAAAGTCAAAGATATTAACTTTCCAAGCTAATCTATTTGACCACTTATTCACCCCCACATCTCAACATACACGCACATAGAAAAAGCTATTCTACTCCCAAAAAGAAATTTTCATTTCAAATTACGTTTCATACTTCTTTATATTGTAAAATCTCTGGGAAGAGTGGAAATGAAAAAAGAAAATAAAACTCGAACTAAGTTAAGCAACAGTAGCTTTCCTATAAGTTGTATAAAATTCCATGAAGGAAATATTATACGCCATGAAACAGTCAGTGGCAGATTTCAACACAGAAGCATGAGGTAAAGTATATTTATTTAAAAGAATGTGTAAGGAGCAGCAGCAGCAATAAAAGAGATTATTAACAATAAGAGAAGATGCTAGCTGAATTAGAGTGTAAAGCGTGTTCATACCGAATTTGTGGTTCAAGGCTAAAATGCAGTCAAAAAATCTATTAATACTAATGGTACTCTTAGTAGAATTATGAATATTTATTGTAACCCATATCCTGTTTTCAAACACTAAAAGATATTTTCGTCATTTTTCTATCAAATTTTATGAACACTAAATTAGTGTAATACATACAAGGCAACATATTTCAATTGGAATTTGCCAGCAGAAACCTTTATTAATGTTTTACAATTCTGATTTAGCTGAGCTACACACTTTTTAAACCTTTAATTGAATAATTTTCTTTTGAGGAGCGAAACATTTTACCGTAGGGCATCAAATTTAATTTGAGCTCTTAACCTTTATAATAATATGGATGAAACGAGGTTTAAAAATTGATTTTATTACACATTTTTATATATTTCACAACATTTTTATTGATTTCATTTTCTAATGTAAAGTCTCTACCTTTTCACCGTGATTGCAAATTCGCTAGATAGGTATTCTGAACTTTAGAATATAGTAGTTTGAAAATAAAAGCAATTTAACATCATTTTTACCCGAAATAAACATTGGAATGCTCAATAATTTCCTGTGTAGCTTTTTCATGTTATGTGATATTAATTGAAATCTAATTTATAATACTGTCATGGGCGCTCGTAGCTAAACTTCTAGGGGTAGGAGAAACATTTTTTAGTGAGAATGTCAATGAAGAATCAGTACTATCAATAAACTTATTTTCATTTCTTATTCCATATTTTTATTTATAAAATATTTATTTATAGAATATTTGGGTAGGAATTGGGGAGGGGGGAGAAAAGCATTCCAATAGAAAACATGCACTCCCTTGCTCATCATAGCTGCGTGTGTCCATGAATAAAGTTTTAATCACTAATGACAAATCATTTCTAATTATTATAATGCGTACCTTGTCATGCTAGGGTACTTGTTATCTGCCAGTCTATTAAATATTGTATCAAAGTTTTTTAATAAATATTTAAAAAATACTTGTGTTCGTTGATTTTTATTGCACTGATTTATCTTGGGCTAAATTAAACTTAGTAAGTTTAGAGATTTAAATTTTCTTACAGAAGATCAATACTTGATTGGAAACAAGTTCATCTGTGTTGTTCTCTTCTTTCAATGGGAAGAATTAAATGTAATATAGCCAGCAAGATTTAATATTTCACAGGTTATGCATTGATGCCATTTAGCCGGTTAGGTTGAACCGGTTGTTAAAAATACTGATCGTGGAATCTTTATCTACCTTACCATCCTAGACAGTAATCAGATTTTTTTCTGTGGCTGTTTTATATGGCAGCACAAATTCATACTGACTGCTAGTTAAGATTTATCATAATGGTGTACCAAATTCGGCGTAAAGATCGCTTCCCTTGCTCCCTCTTGTATTTGGTGATACTCCACTTCTCATTTATTCCGGCATTCGAAGCTACTTCCATTCGAGTTGTTAGATTAAAAACGCACTAGACTTTATTTTCAGAAAATCTGAAACACAGACGCCATCTTATTCAATTCCTGAGGTTCTCTCAGAAAGTAGTGCTTTTTACAAAAATCCGTTAAAAAAACTCTTGTTTTTAGTCTGAAAATACGATTTTAAAAAGATTTAAATAGCTTTTTCGGTCTTGCAAAACATTAAAAACAGATTAGAATCCATAGAATAGGAGACATTAAATCCAGACTATATTCAACGGTTACATCGTAACAACTAGTTATCCGCTTTAAAAATCAATGATTACTATTAGCTTTTACACTCTTAGACAAAAAAAGACGCCCCTCAAAGAAAGCGTCGCATCGTAATGAAACGTAGCACGTGCAATATACAGGAAGAGATAAAGAAGTGATTAGAATATCACACAAACGCGCTCTTTATTTCAGAAGAGTTGTAAGTAACTGTTACAGATTTAGCTTGTAAGGGTACCTCTGGCTTCTATGCACACTGATATACTGTGCAGCATGGAGTCAAACAAAATTCTGATGTTGTCCTGCGACAGATTGTGCCAAGAGTTCTGTAATTGTTGCATAAGATTCCCTGTATTCCATGATGGAATTGAGAGCATCCCCAACATATAATTGTATATAGAATAAACTGTATCGTCCCTATATAACTCTCGTGCGTTAATTGTTGGACATACTTTTATACATCACTTGACGCAGCAAGTCTGAGGCATACGTCGGTACAGGTGTAACAATCCACGAACCTGTCACTTCACCAAAATAAAGGTAAATATAATCAAAGGGACTAATTCAACGTCTTCGGCGGCCACAACATTTGGTGCAGCCCATCACATCCAGAGTGAGTCAATCACAGGTTACAAGCCCGGCGCGCTACCGACTGAGCCACCCCTGCCCCACGAATAACAAAAGAATTACAAAACTTCTAAAATGCACATTTAGTTCTTAAACGGTGTGCAGTTGTACTTATTATTTAACTATTGAAATAATTTCTTGTGACAACATAGCTATTGTTAAAATATTCCAAATTTCAGAATTATAAATACTAAACGAATACTATTGGAAATTTCTTCAACAATTTTCTATTTTTAAGATTTAGGTAGACTTGATGGAGATCTTTATCTCCAGTCACAGTCACATTTTTATTGCAATATATAGGATAGAGATAGATCTTACAAAACTACTACTTGTTTGCATAAGCGACCTCATACAAGTAGAGGGGCGGGGTGGCTCAGTCGGTAGCGCGCCAGGCTTGTAATCTGAAGTTCCCAGGTTCGAATCCCGCCTGGACAATGCCAAAATTTATCTCGTCAAAAACCCCGTTCTGCCCTTGGTCAGTAGGAGACACCGATGGGCATAGAAAGGTCGTCGTCCGTCTGATGAGAGTTAAGCCGTGGTCCGTGTGTGGAACAGACATACTCTGTGGACTTTAAAGAACACGCTGGATGGCCTTGAAGCGAGGCTACCATCTGGCTACCAACAGCTGTTCCAGTGGGACCCCTTCATCAACTTTCTCTGAGCATTCGGGGTCCTTGTAATCTGCCATTTAGCCCATTGTGTACAAAAAAGTGACATTTAGAGATAAAACAACCCTGCTCGTTCCAGTTCCAACGATATTCACTCGCAGTGTTTATATAGATAGCGACTTCTTAGTATGAGGAATAAGTATATTGAACTCAACCGTTAGAGCGATTAAGAGGGAAGAGTTGGTTCAGTCGATTATCTTTTGAAAGCTGATAATAAGAAGCTGGAAAAATGCGAAGAGCTGTTGAATTACGATCAACACTCCCAATAATGTAATGCTTAAAATGCAAAGCAAACAATAAAAATTGCCAAATAAAAAGTTTGTTACTCAACTAGACTGTTTAAAACGTTCTTTGACCAGTTTAACGCATTGAGTTCACAATAAAAAAGGGAGGAATAAATAGGAATTTCGTATTCGTTTAACAGTTCGCGCAGTTTACATTTCTCCTTCATAGATGGGCGAGTGTTGACACAACCGGTAGCGCTCCAAACTCACAATAATATAGTTCCCAGGTTCGAATCCCAACTGAGCCAACATTGAGATTTCAGCTAACTCTCGTTTTGCCCTCGGTGGGAAAGAGGAACACCGATGAGCTTTGAAACGTCGCCGTCCCTAGGATTGGACATTAAGACATGGTCTTAAGGGTTGTTTTATCTCTCTTTTGCTTTTGCCCACAATGGGCTAAATAGCCAGATCACAAGGCTGAGAGAAAGTTGCGCGAGGGGACCCACTGGAACAGCTGTTGGGAAACATATGGTAGACTCCCGTCAAGGCCATCCAGTGTGTTCTTTAAAATGCATAGGGTATGGTTCTCCCGCACAACGTATCACGGCTTAACGTACCATCCTGCATGCGGCGTCCTTTTCAAGTCCATCAGTGCCCCGTACTGACTGTGGGCAGGGCAGGGAGTCTTGCGGAGATAAATCTTAATGTTGACCAAGCTGGGACTCGTACCTGGGAACTGCAGGATTACGAGCCTGGCGCGCTACAGACTGAGCAACCGCTCTTGTGCAGGAGAGCCATAACATGAATATGTTAAATATATACACTCGATGGCCTTGACCAGTAGGTCTTCTTCCCCCAACCTTCTTTGATCCCTTGGGGTCCTTGCGACCAAGCCATTTAACACATTGTGTGACGAAAAGTGCCACTCAGATGTAATGCAAGCCAGCAACAACTCAATCCTTCGTGGATTTGTACTTTTTACAGCTTCACAACTATTTTTAACTGATTTATATTTTAAATTTTTCGAAAATTCAATGGAGTGGTCCCAAGCGGCCATTTTAATTTTTCTCTCTACAATACATTTGCATCTATGCAAGAATATTGTAAACTTATTTAATGTCTACAAATGAATCGTGATAAATTGGTTATAACTAATAATCAACTATATTTCGAGCAAACTAAATTGGGCATGAAAAAAGGATCAAACTACCATCACCACGTGTTAAGGGGGAAAAATGGCAGCCTGGGAAGCTAATCTACAAACTAACCCAAAGTTAAATGCGTGCTTTCATGATGCTACTTATTGTAATTAAATAAGCTCTATGTTCTTGAAGCATCGATGGCATCGTGATGGTTCGCAATGACACTGCAAAAGTCCGGGTTAGAGTATTGGGTTGGTATGGTTCTTTGTACATTGTTAGCTCCGAGGTAATGGTTAGCAGTGACTTCATTTTTAATAAGGCATGTTCTTACTAGTTTCAAAGTCCCTTCTTCGTCCTATGTTTTACAAATAAAAAGCCTTTAAAAACACATATTTATTGTAATAGTGTGATATATTATGATTTTTAAGCAATTTTTCGCTTTGCTCTTTAAGAAATTCTGTATTTGGATTGTTTTACCTCTGAGCGACATTTTTTTGCACACAATGGGCTAAATAGCCAGGTCACAAGGAAAGCTCAGAGAAGGTTGTGGGGAGAAACCTACTAGACAGCTGTTAGGAGACAGATGGTAGCATTCCGTCTAAGCCAATCTAGCGTGTTCTTTAACGTGCACAGTGTATGTATTAAACACCGCATCCGGCTGACAGCGGACTTTCCAAGCCCAGTTGTGTCCTCTACTGACTTAGAGTAGAGGGAGGGGAGTTTTGCGGAGAAAAATTCAAGTTCTAATCTTGGTGGGACTTGAACCTGGAAACTATGGATTACGAGACTGGCACGATATCAACTGAGCCACCCACGCCCCACATGCCAGTGGAAGAATTTGTATGCAATATGTAAATTCGTGTATATAGCAGAATGAAAGCTTTGGTTATATAGTACTTGAAAAGCACACGGGCATGAAATTCGCATGGTATTATTTTATTTTCATGGTTTAATTAAAGATCTCTCACAAACAATACTAATGTAAAACTTGCATTACAAATAGCATCAACGAGACAATAATGTGTAAAATAAGATTATTAAAAAAAAACGTAATTCTTTTATGAAGTCCAGGGATACTACAAGGCCCAGCGACCTTAAGTCAGAATCTGCATTTAATCAACATACTGGTAGAGCATGCAATGAAAATTTATTTTTTTATCGTTTAATGAAATGGGATGCATTTCATCTACGCACCCCTGGGTGCACACTTGGGCAAAATTCCATATAAACTTTGCTTGTATTTCTCCATAAAACTACACGTATGATCTTTCCAGTTGTTGAAAGCAAAAATAAAGATTCGCCAACCCATCAGACTCGCATCAAAATCCTACAATCCGTGTCAGCCATTGTTGAAGATGCAAATTTCGTGTCTGGTGCTACAAAAAACAATAAATAATGAAAATTAATTTCAATACATCATGTAGCATGAATGTATTACTTAGTGAATCCATCGTCGAAATCGTATCCAAGTTATGAAGCTTAGCTTCTTCTGATAAAATAATTCAAAATTCCGTGGAATAAGTGAGCAGAACAGCGATAGAGGTTGGATTGGGTTGTTTTACCTCTGAGCGGCACTTTTTTGCACACCATGGGCTAAATGGCGAGGTTACATGGACCCCGAAGACTCAGAGAAGGTTGGGGGAGGGGACCCACTGGAACAGCTGTTGGGAGACAGATGGTAGACTCCCGTCAAGGCCATCCAGCGTGTTCTTTAACGTGCACAGGGTATGGCTCCCTCACACACGGGGCCACAGCTTAACGTACCATCCGACGGACGGGGGCCTTTCCAAGCCCATCGGTGTCCCCTACTGACCGTGCGCAGGGCGGGGAATTTTGCGGAGATAAATCTCAACGCTGACCCAGCTGGGACTAGCGATAGAGGACTTCACATCACAGATGGCTTTCGGCGAAGACGTTTTCTCCAAAAAAACTCCAAAGCTTAACATTTTCGAAATGGCAGTTCTGTATCTCTTGGATTTAAAACAATAGTGCTACACATTCTAACATCGTTAGTGAAATAAACTGCGGCATTACGGGCAGAATTTGAACTAGAAATGAAATGCTCTAAAAAGTAAAATGCTAAGACTTTTGTCGTGAAATAACTTAAAAAATTGTAAATCTCCAAATATTCGGTCACGAACCAAGAGCATGCACGAAATTTGATTCCTTGAAATATTTTTTCAACGATTTGCACAGGAATTCAGAGAGGATGTCCCAATTTTAAACTGTAAATATTTCATTTGTGTAAAGCATTATGATCAATCATCGGATAAAACACGCTAACTCACACACACACATTACACTCACCAGTGCCAATCCCCCCTACCCCTTTGGGGGGTGGGCTTAGTCAGCACTGCACCAGCCTCGTAATCTGTAATTCTCTGATTCGAGTCCCACCTGTTAAACGTTTTTATTTTTTTATGCACAACCCTCCACTCTGCCCTCGGCCAATAGGGGACACCGATGGGCTTGGAAAGGCCACCGTTCATCGGATTGGACGTAAAGCCGTGGTCCCGTGTGTATCAGAACCACACCCTGTGCACTTTAAAAGAACACACTGGATGGTCTTGAAGAGAGGTTGTCAAGTCGTCCAGTGGGCCCCCTTCCCCAAACTTCTCTGAATCCTTATGACCTGTCCATTTAGCCCAATATGTGCAATAAACAACAGATCAGAGGTAAAATAATTCAACTCAAATCCTCTCCTCCCAGCTGCAACTTTCTGGGTAGGCCACTGACTAATAAAATATTACTATTTGCATTTTTCAAATATTACAGTACTTTCAGTTTGCATTGTTAGAGAGAGCTAAAGATGTAAATTTTAAAATAGTTATTGCTAGAAATTTCATCTCAAGTCTACGCTATAAATTTTATATTTAGGTGGTAGAGTGGGTTAGCCAAGGGGCTAATTATGCAATTTGTCGAAAACGAGTCTTTTAAGATAAAGTCTTCAGGAATATATCCAGAAGGGGGCGCGGACCCCCTGTAGTCTTATACTAAACCTCAAACTTGTGTACCTGCTTTGAAATTCAAATTAGTTCTCTTGTATTATTTTCTTTTAGCTCCATATTTTATGTCCAACACTAAGAATAGATTTAAAAAACAAACAACTATAAATATCATTCCATATGGAATATCGTTTTAACCTTTCCTGTCTAGTGGAATATTTTAGTAATTATTTACAAAGTTGAACCACCTAATGCCCAAGATACTGCGTAAGCATCTGGAATCAAAAGCATCTAGTTTCCTGTTATCTTGTTTACAAAGTGTCCAAGTTTCACTACCATAATTAACCCCAGAAAGAACCAAACTATTATACAGTCTAATTTTAGCCTTTATGTGTATACGCCTATTTCTCCACACTCTCCATAAATTCTTAAAAGTCCCTGCAGCAATCCCTATTCGTCTGTTAATCTCATGCCGCACATCACCATTATCGGTTACATAGCTCCCAAGATAATTAAACTGTGACACCTGCTCAAGACTGCAACCATTCAGATGAACTGAATCACAGCCTGCCTGACCAATTTTCATCACTTTAGTTTTCTCTCTGTTTATAACCAAACCTACTCTACTACCAGTCTCATCAACAGCTCGAATGAAAGAGTTCATCTCATCAACATCATTTGCCAAAAGGGCTAAATCATCAGCATAATCTAAATCAGAAATATTCATATCTCCAGTCCATTTAAGGCCAAAATCTTTCCCTTAAAGTGAATTTCGCATAACATAATCAATAACCAAGCTAAAGAGAAAAAGAGACAAAATGCATCCTTGTCGAACACCAGAAGTAATGCTAAACCAATTGCTTCAAGCCTTACCAACTCTCACACATGACTCAGTTTTATTCTAGAGAGCTTTCATTATGTTAACTAACTTGTCTGGTATACCATATGATTTCACAATCAACCAGAAATTATGACGATCAACAGAGTCGAAAGCTGAATTGTTTCCCTGGAACAGAGAGTAGGCTGATACCCCTCTAGTTATCACAAGAACTGCGATCACCTTTTTTGAAAATAGGGATAACAATAGCTCTGGTAAAATCCTTAGGAACCATGCCTTTATCATAAAAGATATTCAGAATTTCAGTCATCCAAGTGGTAACCGAAACATTCCCAGCTCTAAGCATTTCTGTAGTAATTTCATCTGCCCCTGGTAATTTATGAAGTTTAAGTTTAGAAATTACCAAAATAACTTCAGATTGTGTTATAGGGCCAACATTAAAGCCACCAATGCATCTATCATCATTGCAAACAATGGGAGTAGAACTAACTACGTTGTTTAGAACATCACTGAAATGCTCAGCCCACCTAGCCATGACAGAATCCTCCCCTTCTATAACCTTACCTTGTTTATCCTTCAATCCTTGTATGCCACTCCGTTTTCTACCACACAAAACATTAACTATCTGGTACAGCTCTCTGCTGTTGTGCTCTCTAACTGCTTCCTCGGCTTTGTCAGCCAAACCATCAAGCCAAAGATTCTTGTAAGCAGCTAACAGATCTTTTACACGTTTATTAAGTTGTCTGTAATGCTTTCTATTAAGACTAGTAGGGTATTGATTAAGGAAATTCCTGCAGTTCTTTCTTTCCGAAATAAACTCAAGTGCCTTATCACTCAGATAATTCTCCCTCTTCTCCTATTTTCCTAAATGAGTACTGTTAGTGTCCAAAAAAACCTGTTTAAAATGATCCCTTTCTTCCTCAACTTCAGTAGTAAGCATACCATGACTGTCATAATGACTAAGTAACCTATCATGGTAAGCTTTGGCTATAACTGGGTCTTTCAGAGCTTCAGTATTAAAAGCAAATTTTTTAACCCTAGCACAGCACTTTCTAAGTTTAAGTTGCAAGACACTTTTAACAAGGTAATGGTCAGATCCAAATTCAGCTCCCCTATGTGACCTCGTATTCCTAACAGAACTAGCCCATTTGCTGTTAATTAATAGATAATCAATCATATTCTTATGCAGCCCATCGGGTGAAACCCATGTGTACTTATGTATGTCGTGGTGTTTGTAATAAGTGTTAGTTATTCTGAAATTATTGAGTTTACTTACCTGTAGGAGACGTTGCCCATTGCCATTGCAGGTACCAATGCCAAAAGGGCTCCTCCCCAAAGGTCAGAGTCAGTACCAACTTTGGCATTGAAGTCACCAAGAACAAGGGTAATATCTCCTTTCCTGATAGAATTCAAAATATCCTGAAGTTGTCCATAAAACCTATCCTTCTCATCCTCATCGGCATCCTCAGTGGGGGCATAACAGCAGATAACATTCATGTCTTTAACGCTTGTCTGAAATTTTGCTGTAAGAAACCTTTCATTAATGCACTCGTATCCTAGGAGAGCATCACTAGCGTGTCTGCTGAGAATGAGACCCACGCCTTGGTGATGCTTATTGTCGTCCCTCCCTGAAAAGAGAAATTTAAGATTATTTTTAAGAATCTGACCTTTATCTGTCCATCTGGTCTCTTGCAAACCAAGAATATCTAAATTATAATGGTGGAATTCTTGTGTGAGGACATCAAGAGAAAAAGCTCTGTGCAGAGTCCTCACATTCCAACTACCTATGGAGAGAAAATGGTTAGTGGGATGTTTAAAGAAACTATGTTTATTGAGAGAGGGAATGCCGACAATATCAAACAACCCCCTAATCGCAGACATGGGGCAAAGACCCGTTCCCCCACCACTAAAGGCTGAAGCCATCTCACTGGAAGACTTCCTCCAATGTAGAATTTGACGATGCCAATAGAAGCAAAGAGTTCAGGTGCTTGTGATGACCTCTGCTCAGGATTATCCACCAGCTGATAAACATATCCTGTGAATCTATTCACTTGGGGCTGTCAACCCACAAACAAGCAGAAAACACAGTGGAAGATTTTCCCTCCATAGGAGCAGGTAAACTCGCTCCTAGTCGATACGTTCCTCGAAGGTCCAGGAACATGTTTTCTAGCGATGGTCTGACTTGTTTGAAATCGATTTCAGAGGCGGTTTACAATGCTATGATAAACATTTAACCGTCTGGCTACCTCAGACCAATGTTGTCCAGCCTCGAGCCTCCGGATTGCTCGCCACCTCATTTCTTCACTCAAAAAGATTTTTTCCTGTCATTATCTAATGGTTGGCTATCTCGAGTGTCATATGTCAAGACTTGACACAAACTGATATGCATGTACAAATGAGGTCCTTTTCATACAGACTTGTTCAGATACGCCCAGATTTTACAAGCAACAAAATGCAAAAATCGGCATAACTTTTGAGCACCAGTGTATATAATACACTACAGGAAAAGAAATTGAAACACCTCGAAGAATTAGTACCATTTTATTGAAATACAGGGAGCAGTTCATATATACTGAGATGTGCAATTAATTACATTACCAAAAAAATATGGTAAATTACCACTGCATCTACCCAGTATTGTAGTATGATGTTGAACCACCGTGCACCAATGCTTTCATGAACATGGCGAGGAAGACTATCGTACAGATCTATGTCCTCCTGAGGGATAGAACACCAAACAGCGCGAAGTTGCTGTTCCATTTCAGCGATAGTGGTTTGCGCACCTCATAGGTGTTGTTGGAGCTGTCAGTCCATTATGTCCCAGAGGTGTTCAATAGGTAAAAGTCCAGTGAGCGTGCTAACCATGGTAGTACCTGAACATTTTAATCGTGCAGATACTGCAGAATAATATGAGCTGTGTGGATATGGGCGTTATCTCTCTGGTAAAAGGTTCCGTGCTGCTGAACAAATGGAACAGCCACTAGCTGCAAAATGTTGGTAACATATTGTTGGGTAGTTAGAGATCCCCTTATGATGACCAGTTTTGACCGAGATGTCTGACTAATGGCACCCCCACACCAAGTGTCGAAGCTGTGTGACGTCGCACGCACTGGGTGGTGTTCCTTCCCACTGGATGATGGTGAACACGTTGTCTACTGTCGTGCTGACCAAGATTGACCCCTTTGATCAGTAGCCATGCATGCTAACCACTCAGCCATAGGATAGCCAAAAATATAAACCAAAAAAATCAATTCAAGCATATCAACGAAAAAAAAAAGCACAAGAGATGTAGTGAGCACAAAGAAATAAATAGCAGCAACAATAAACTGTAATGCAATCAAACAAGACTATCTGTAGTAAAAGTTGAACAAAAATGTCACAGCTAAAGACAGTTACAATCCATATCCAATATAGATTTAGTGCTGTTTATAGGCTATTCTATTGCAATAAATGAATGAAAAAAATGAATACCCCCCTCAAGCAGCTGCTTGCCACAGGGGTCTGACAGGAGCCTCTCATTCTGTATAGCATAGTAGATCTGTGAGGATGGCAGGACCTCAGCAGAACCACAGCACAAACATCCATGGGCTCAAACTCAAGTCCCTTAGATCATAGCTTCTTAAACTATGGGTCGCGAAAAATTTGGCAACAGTAAAAGGTTTATGACCGCGTAACGACCAAAAATTAATTCAAAATGAAACGCGTAATGAATCCGATGTGTTTCTGTCAGCGCGACTTCATTGCAGCCTTGTTCTTAACACACAACATGCGCACTTTGAACTGCGCATGCCGTCACGCCATATAACGTCAACGACGCTGCCAGAAACACCTGGACTCGGATTCGAGACTATTGTATTTTATGATTAGCATTGTTTTGTCTGTACATATATTTTTATAAAAGCAGAAAACTTTATAATAGTTTAATTACGGAAAATAAAGTTTTCCTACCGTCATTCCTCAGCATATATCAAAATAGTATATCTTTGGATTGTATTGGATTATGGATAAGTGGCTAAATTTTGACAGAAGTAAAAATACTGATGATAATGCGGCAGAGTCTTCGCTACCAGGTTGTAGTACACCTAAATTGACAAGAAAAAAAATATGTCTAATCATTTTTGCAATATGGATTTACTTCTAATAATCATGATGCTGTGGAAAAACCTCTTTGCTTAATTTGTAATGAAATTTTGGCTGCGGAGAGCATGACACCAATCAAACTAAAACGACATTTTAATACCAAGCATGCAGCGTACTGCAATAAACCAAATATTTTGAACGACTTGTAAAATCTTCAAATAAAGAAAAACGATGTTCTGAGAAATTTGTTACTCTCAACAAAAATTATTTACTTGCATCTTACGAAACTTCTTATTTAATTGCAAAAACTAAAAAACCCTACACGATAGAAGATCTCGTGTTACCTGCCGCTATTAAAATGTCACAAATAGTTCATGGGGAAAAATATAGGGATGAAATTCATAAAATTCCTTTATTGAATGATACTGTTTCCAAAAGAATTCCTGAAATTAGTAAAGACCAATTCCAGCAGCTTATTACCAAGCTTAAGGGCAACCCAAAATTTGCAATTCAGTTAGATGAAACAACCGATATTTCTAACATGGCACAGTTGTTACTTTATGTAAGATGTTTATGAAGGAAGCATACGTGAGGAATTGCTTTGTCTCCCTTTGGAAGGGCACACAAGAGGGGAAGATATATAAAAGTCGATGAATTTTTCACAAATGAAGGTTTTACAGTGGAAATATTGCGCTGGAGTCTGTACAGACGGTGCTGGAGTAATGATGGGCGAGAATGTTGGATTTGTAGCAAAGGTTAAAGCTGGTGGCAATAAACATATCACTTTTATTCACTGCATGATCCATCGAGAGGCACTCGTAGCCAAAAAAATATCACCAGAGTTAGATGTTGTGATTCGCGATACTATCAAAATCATTAAAAGCCGTGCCTTTAACAGTCGTTTGTTTTCAAACCTTTGCAAAGATATGGACTCCGATTACAAAAGCTTATTACTATATGCAGAGGAAGGTGGCTCTCAAGAGGGCGAAGTTTAAACAGATTATTGAAATTGAAAGATGAAGTTGTTATATTTTTGACTGAGCAGAAGTCCGATTTTCTTAATTTTTTTCGTAATGACCTATGGCTTTCAAAACTGTGTTATTGTCGGATATTTTCGAAAAACTCAATGATTTAAACATGTCGCTTCAAGGAAAAAATTGTAACATATTTATGTTAAAATATAACTTTTTTAGTAAAACTTTCAATTTTAACATATGGAAGAATAGGGTGGAAAATGGTTCTTTAGAAATGTTTACAGCAACAGATGATTTTATAATTGAAAATAACCTTCCCAAAGATTTAATTGTAAGAGTTATAATTGATCATCTGAAGTGCCTGGAGATAGTTTTTTAGAATTGAAATTTGAAGGGAAGTATTTCTGAAACTATGTTAGGTTCATAAACTATACTCAATTGAAATCAAAAACGTCAGTCATCTGCCATTAAAAGTTCAAGAAGAATTTGCCGAGTTATCAAGTAACACAGGTTTAAAACTTGAGTTTCCTAAAAATCGTTAAATGAATTTTGGCTTGGGATTAGGAGAGAATTTCCAACAAATTCTGAAATGGCGCTAAACACACTTCTCCCATTCTCTACTATGTATTTATGCGAAGCGGCGTTGTCAGCATTGATGATTATAAAATCAAAATATCGATCAACTCTGAAAAACTTTGAAGATGTTCTACGTCCTGCAGTGTCGAATATTCAGCCAAGATTTAATCCTTTATGTAAAAATAACCAAACACATCCATCTCATTATTATGCCAATTTGCTCTCGTCTTTAATAAATGGTAAAATTATATGTATACCAAAGAATTGTTTTAAATTTCTTTATGATTTATTATCAGTAAATGTTTGATTTGTATATTTATTTTATTACCCATATACCGGGTTGCATAAAAAAAAAATTCTCGGGCGAAAAGGGGTCGCGAGTGAAAAATGTTGCCAAAAAGGGGTCATGAGTGGAAAAAGTTTAAGAAGCCCTGCCTTAGATCAGTAACCAGGCACGCTAACCATTCAGCCACAGAAAGAATTGGAAAATTTGAGTGTTTCAAAATTTTAATTTTTCAGTACCAAAAATCATATGTTCTTTGAAATCACTAATAATAATCATCTATTTAATTTTAAGTAAATTTTGATATACATTTATAACACTATATCATGAAAGATTTATTATTTGGAACCTTCTTAGCAAGAGAAACTTGCTTAAATTGAATTTGCTGTTAAAAGTAATCTGAAAGTATGAATTTTTATTTAGTTATATTTAGTCACAGGCACTTTTGATAATTATAAAATATTATATGTCATGGATGTACAAATTCATCAAGTATGTCAAATCATTAGTGATTTTCTTGTCAAAACAAGATTGCATTCTGATAACTGAGTGTTAAAGACTGGGCCAGGTTTACATCTTATGTGCCCCTATGGCATACATACAGCAGCACCCCCTTGTGTAGTCAATTTTTTTCATATTTCTACAGAAAACATATTTTCTTTTATTTTCACAACCATAAAGAAATATAATCTAAATGAGTGTAGGTATTTAAAAAAAATAAAATTCTGCTTAACAAATACAATAAAAAAATTAATGTAACAATGTTACCTATAACTTATATTTTATAATATTCAATATACAGTTATATAATAATAATAAAAAACTTGCTTTTTGCTCTGCAAATGAACAAATACTATTCACAATCTATATCTTTAAGAATTCACTTCTATCATCAGTAGAGAGAGTATATTTAATCACACTTGAATCATGGATCATCACAATTAGCATTTTACTTTTCTAACAGTTGAAAAGATCACTTTATTTTCTTGAATAAATAAATAAATAATGAATACTATTATACATGACTAGAATGCTGGTTCTCGTATTACATGGGTACTGTATTAAAAAAAAATACCCCCTCAAATAGCTGCTTGCCACAGATGTCTGACAGGAGCCTGTCAGTTTATATGCCATAGTAGAAGGTCTGAGAGGATGGCAGGACCTCAGCAGAAAAACAACACATACATCCATGCCTGGGGCTCAAACCCAGGTCCATTAGATCAGTAGCCAAACGTGCTAACCACTTGGCCATGTGACTTATGGGAAATCCAGTTCTGGTTACAAATGATATTTAAAAATATTAAAATAATGAAAATAATTATTAAAATATGACTAATATACACATGACCAAAATCATTTATGAATGAGTAACAGTAAATGGTGTACTATGTTCTTACGACAAAGAATAAGTAATATTGATTCCAGTTCTTTGTTCTTTTTTGAATAGGGAGGGATTAGCTGACAATATAACTAGCACATGTTGTTGGCATATAAAAAAAGGATTGTTCCTGAAAGAATTTGTTCCCACTTTTAACAGTATCAATAATATTAAATTCTGCAAAAAAAAAAAAGAGATTGTAGCAAATATAAATTTTACCACATTAGAACTTGGAATAGGTTGAGTTGGTTTGTTTCAATCTTGAGCAATACTTTTTTGTTGATGAACTAGTTAAACAGTCAGATCAAGTACCAAGGTTCAGAGTACAGTGAAGTCAAAAGACTCATTAAACAGCAATTGTGGTCAGCTATGAACTACTCATCAATGGGAGCTTCATATCAAGCTTTTATCTGCTGGGAAAAGGGCCAAAAGCTCAACTTTTCTTTTGATGAACAAAGAGGTCTTTTAAAGCCCATCAAGGTCCTTTTACTTTTATCAAACATTAAAAGTATGTAAACTGTGAAAATTCACCTCTCTGGAATACAACCATGTTCATAACTTATATTATCAGCAATTTATACTATTAGTCAGTGCATATTTCACATTTTGTAAATACTGATAATTATATATATATATCAAAATTGCTAAAGCAATAATACTGAGTTTAATGTAAAAAATTACCCTTCAATCAACTGCTTGCCACAGAGGTCTGATAGGGGTTTGTCAGTATAATATATCATAAAGATCTGTGAGGAAGGCAAACCTTCAGCAGGAAGACAACCCAAGCCTTATCTGGGGGTTTAATGCAGATCCATTTGATCCAGAACCAGGCATGTTAAATTACTGTGAGGCACAACACATTATATAGCTTTGATTCTAGTTTGTTATTAGAATGAAACTTGTATCACACTCTGTAGAATGTGTTTTAGAATTATTATTCAATTATTAAATTAAGTCCTTTAAAAAATCACATATTTTATACATTACATACGAAAAAAAGTGGCCAAATATCAAACAGTGCAATTACCACATTGCTTTTAATTTGTTTATACTCAGCTATAAAAAATACGCTATCAACAAAAAAAAAGGCAAACTTTAAATTAAGATCAATAACTTAAACTTTTTTATATATAAGAACTAATAAATAAATAACTTAAAAATATGATATTAACTTTAACAAAAGCATTTTGAAAATGAAAAAAACATTTAAAATATGTTAAGGACAGTTAAAACCAATGCTAAACTTAAATAAGTTGAAGTGTGAGTGTATGTAATATCAAAAATATCTACTCTTTGAAAGAGTTAAATATTACCAATATAAAATGATGTATTGTTTCAAAGACTACTGATAAACTGTCACCAGAACTATAAAGCAAAATATTTAAAGTTGCACCTTTAGTTTCATAAGATAAGTATAAAATACTAAATATTTTGCTTTAATGATCTAGTTGCAGTTTTACTAAGTATTTAATCACTATTAAGCCATTAAGTAACAGGATGAAGATGGATGTATAGGAAAAATTGTCTTGAACTGGGTGGGATCTAAACCCACAACCTCCTGATGGACATATCAGGTGCTCTGACCACTGAGCTACCGGCCACTGATCAATCTTTCCTCTATTGCTCTTATGCTGAACACCATCAGATGTATAGCATAACAGCAATAGAGGCACTCAAAGACATCACACTATCTTTGAGTGCAATTGGGGATGCTATTTCTACAAAGTCATCTCAGGCATGCAACCAGCCATGCTTCAAGAGCCTCTTGAACTAATATTTTTTTGGAAGCAAATCTGAATCTTCTTCACTTCTGGTATGATCACTAGTACCTTGTATTTAGGCAAATAAATCCACAGCTCATCACTGATTTATTAAGTATTTAACAACTATTAAACTGTTTAAGTAGCACGATAAAAATGGGTGTAGAGATAAAAATTGTGCGTTCAGGTCCCATCTGGCTCAAGATCATTTTTCCTTACACCAATCTTCATCCTATTACTTAAAGAGCTAGTGATTAAATGCTTAGTAAATGCACCACTGACTTGATGAGCTGTAGATTCATTTGTCCAGTTGCAGTTTTTTCCCCAACCTTCATTCATTCTAGTCTCATAAATTTCTGTTTTAGACCATTCCCTTTACTCTTTTACTATAATATATATAGCCATAACTGGTGTAGTGGTTAGAGGACCTGACTTGATGTCCTTGTGTGTTTGTATGTTTATGAGAAACCAACACAAACCAAAAGCTTATCTCCATCCTTCATGCATTTTTAAAAATAAAAAAATATTAATAATAAAATATTGAGAACCAGTACTGGATCTAAGAAAAACATAAAGGGGTGCAAGTAATTGCTATTCAAAACATACTCTTTCTTGCTAAATTCCATTGCAAAAAAAAAACAACTATCAAAATGAGGTGGACATTTAAAAAGTAATGTAACTGTATTAATATATTCTTAATTTTTCTTATTATTTTGAAGTTTTTAAAGGAGGGGCTGCAAGTCAGTGGTGAGTTATAGCATCACACACAGAAGTTATGGGGTGGGAGCAGTAAGGCCAGCTTTTTATGATTACATTTACCAATGGTAAGTTATACATATATTTGTATTACAAAATGTAATACATAATAAATCTTTAATTAATTTAAAAAAATTCCCTACATCATAGACTCACTGATGGCATATCTGAATCCCAGAAAGGGAATGATATTTACTGAAGCATAATCAAACCTAATAGTCTGGCACTATAAAACCTCATAACATCACTTTGACAATTGCTTATAAATCAAACAACTGTGCATCCTAGAAACCAAAAAATGCTAATGCAAGCATCAAATTTACAAAAACATAGAAATTAAACATTATAATTCATCACGCGATACACATAAGCATGCTTCAGACTGAGCATCCTTGTAAGGTATACATCCTAAAGCTTGAGTTGCAAGGTGGAATAATTTTGCTGTGCCTATGCAATCTGAAAATAAAAAAAAAAAATGTTAAAATATCACATTTAAAAATTATTAACACTCTACATAAATATTAAGTTTCTAACATTAATTAATTACATAGTTTACAACTTGAAACATTTTAACTACTTTATTCATCACACAAAAAGAGATGGGTTGCTTTACCTCTGAGCGGCACTTTTTTGCACACCATGGGCTAAATGGCCAGGTCACATGGACCCCGAAGGCTTAGAGAAGGTTGGGGGAGGGAACCCACTGGAACAGCTGTTGGGAGACAGATGGTAGCCTCCTGTCAAGGCCATCCAGCATGTTCTTTAACGTGCACAGGGTATGGCTCTCCTGTACACGGGGCCATGGCTTAATGTCCCATCCAACAGACGGCGGCCTTTCCAAGCCCATCGGTGTCCCCTACTGACCGTGGGCAGGGCGGGGAATTTTGCGGAGATAAATCTCAACGCTGCCCCAGCTGGAACTCGAACCTGGGAACTACAGATTACGAACCTGGCGCATTACGAACCGACTGAGCCACCCCCGCCCCTCACACAAAAAGATAAACAACACAATGAACAGAAAAATACATAAAGTTTATTAATGTTCAAAACTGAAACGGTGACCAAACGAATTTCCATTTTTCCCATACTTTGTGGAGCATGTCAAAGGTAACAGAGCATCTACTAATTCCTGTTGTAATGTGCATGAGATCTTCACTGCATGTCCTCAGAGTAAAACACATTATGCTTTCTCTGCACCTAAGTAATTTGCCATTTTTGGTTATCCTATAGGAGCATTTTCCATGAATATAACTGAAAACCAATGAAACAAACTTGATGTATTTTCCTTCATTGTCATATCATGTCTTTTATTCCTGTAAAAAATAAAGTAGTTATGTATGTTTGAAGATGTAAAGCTACTTCATAATTACCCTGTATAGCAAATTCAAATAGCTCCATTATGTATTTTTCCTCAAACACTATAACATATCAGAACATGAAACTCAGTTTCAAATAATAATTAATATATTAATAAATTTTAGGGGAAAAACATGTTTTGTATTAAAAATTTCAAAACATTTTGCCCACCATGGACAGGGCGGTAGTTTTGGGAAGATAAATCTTAATGCAGAACCAGGACTTTTGTCCATTTTTCATTTTTCGTAATTCTTAAATGCGCAAATATAATATACTGCAAGCTTTGCCCATATAGGCTAGGCTACCAACCTGCCAATGGGGGGAGGGGGGCAGGACCCTTCATATCCTGGATCCACCCCGCACTATTGTTGGCTCATATGCATTGGTACAAAGGGACATATATATGCATTGGTACCCTGTCCCATATGCATTGGTACAAAGGTTCTAACAGAATAGTGTTTGGTATGTGCGAAACATTACATTAGTTTCATACATATAATAATTATTAGCTTAATAGCCATAATTTAATTTCTTTTAATATTAGCTATATTTTTGATAAATTGTTAAATATTTTAGGACCAGAAGGAACAAAATATCTTTTAAATAATTCATTTTTTGGTTTAGGAGCAATTAGTTTTTCATTTTCTATAGACCTAGAGCTGTGTACCAATCCCTAGTGATGATGCACAAAACCGGCCAGGTCTAGCACCTAATGTCCGACCCCGCCTTCTCGTGGTGCAGGCCGTTAGTACCTTTCAAAAGAGATATTCTCTTTTGGAAGGGAACGGAAGGGGAGGGCTGCCAGTTCAGTATGGCCTACTGATCTGGTCATCTATGGCCACTTTTTTCTTTTTTTTCTTTTTTTTCAACCCTGCTGAGGAGTGGTCAACTTCACAGGGTCCTGGTGCTGACCATTTATACCTACTAGACTGCACTTGTTTATGGATTTGAGCTTGATTATTGATCCTGGACTTGCTGCACTGGTGGACCTCTGTTGAGGGAGAGTCTGCCACTGTGTTTTCTGTTTGCTTCTGGGTTGCCAGCTCTAAGTGAACAGAGGCATGGGATACCTTATATCAGCTGGTGGATAATCCTAATCAGAGGCCATCGCAGGTACCTGAACCTTACTTAGCTAGTTGGGCATCGTCAAGCCTAAACTGGAGTAATGTGTCTCAGGTAGGCCATGTGGCTCTTGAAAAAGTCCACTTGAAAAGGTGGTGCCTGAAGTTCCTACCAGCATCGGTGACTTCAGCCTTTAGCGGAAGGAGAACAGGTCTTTGCCCCATGCCTGCGATCAGGGGGCTGTTTGATATTGTTGGCCCTACCAATCTCAAACCTAATTTCTTTAAAAAACCTACTAATCATTTTCTCTCTGCAGGAACGTGGAACGTGAGGACATTACATAGAGATTATTCTCTTGATGTCCTCATGCAGGAATTCCAGTGCTATAACCTAGATATTCTAGGCTTGCAAGAGACCAGATGGACAGGTAAAGGTGAGATACTTAAAAATAACTTTAAATTTCTCTTTACAGGGAGGGAAGATGGAAAGCATCACCAAGGCGTGGGTCAGCTGCTCAGCAGACATGCTAGTGATGCTCTTCTAGGATATGAGTGCATTAATGAAAGGTTTCTTACAGCAAAATTTCAGACAAGCATTAAAGACTTGAATGTTATCTGCTGTTATGTCCCCACTGAGGATGCTGATGAGGATGAGAAGGATGGGTTTTATGGACAACTTCAGGATATTTTGAATTCTGTCAAGAAAGGAGATATTACTCTTGTTCTTGGTGACTTCAATGCCAAAGTTGGTACTGACTCTGACCTTTGGGGAGGGGTGATTGGCCTTTTTGGTATTGGTAGGTGCAATGGCAATGGACAACGTCTCCTACAGGTAAGTAAATTCAATGGTTTCAGAATAACTAACACATATTACAAACACCGCGACATACATAAGTACACATGGGTTTCACCTGATGGGCTGCATAAGAATATGATTATATATTGATTAACAGCAAATGGGCTAGTTCTGTTAGGAATACCAGGGCATATAGGGGAGCTGAAATTGGATCTGACCATTACCTTGTAAAAAGTGTGTTGCAACTTAAAATGTGTTGTGCTAGGGTTAAAAAATTTACTTTTAATACTGAAGCTCTGAAAGACCCAGTTATAGCCAAAGCTTACCATGATAGGTTACTTAGTCATTATGATAGTCATGGTTTGCTTACTACTGAAGTTGAGGAAGAATGGGATCCTTTTAAACAGGCTTTTTTTGGACACTAACAGTACTCTTTTAGGAAAAATGGAGCAGAGGTTGCAGAATTATTTGAGTGATAAGGAACTTGAGCTTATTTCAGAAAGTAAGAAGTGCAGGAATGTCCTTAATCAGCACCCTACTAGTCCTAATAGAAAGCATTACAGAGAGCTTAATAAACGTTTAAAGGATCAGTTAGCTACTGATAAGAATCTTTGGCTTGATGGCTTGGCTGACAAAGCCGAGGAAGCAGTTAGACAGCACAACAGCAGAGAGCTGTACCAGATAGTTAATATTTTGTGTGGTAGAAAACAAGATAGGTATAAGGGATTGAAGGATAAACAAGGTAATGTTATGGAAGGTGAGAATTCTGTCATGGCTAGGTGGGCTGAGCATTTCAGTGATGTTCTAAACAATGTGGTTAGTTCTACACCCATTGCTTGCAATAATGATAGATGCATTGGTGGCTTTAATGTTGGCCCTATAACACAATCTGAAGTTATTTTGGCTATTTCTAAACTTAAACTTCATAAAACCCCAGGGGCAGATGAAATTACAACGGAAATGCTTCGAGCTGGGAATGTTTCATTTACCACTTGGATGACTGAAATTCTGAATATCATTTATGATAAAGGAATGGTTCCTAAGGATTTTACCAGAGCTATTGTTATCCCTATTTTCAAAAAAGGTGATCGCAGTTCTTGTGATAACTAGAGGGTATCAGCCTACTCTCTGTTCCAGGGAAAGTTCTTTCCATGATTGTGCTTAATAGAATTAAGAATCTGGTTGACAGTCAATTGCGTTATGAGCAATGTGGATTCAGAAGTGGTAGGGGACATACAGATCCGATATTTTCACTTAGGCAGATTCTTGAGTTACTTAGGCAGATTCTTGATTTTCGAGTTTCATAAACCTTTGTTTGCCAGCTTTGTTGATTTTAAAAAGGCTTTCGACTCTGATCGTTATAATTTGTGGTTGATTCCGAGATCATATGGTATACCAGACAAGTTAGTTAACATAATGAAAGCTCTCTATAATAACACTGAGTCGTGTGTGAGAGTTGATAAGGCTTGTAGCAATTGGTATAGAATTACTTCTGGTGTTCGACAAGGGTGCATTTTGTCTCCTTTTCTCTTTAGCTTGGTTACTGATTATGTTATGTGAAATTCACTTCAAGGGAAAGATTTTGACCTTAAATGGACTGGAGATACGAAAATTTCCGATTTAGATCATGCTGATGATTTAGCTCTTTTGGCAAATGATGTTGATGAGATGAACTCTTTCATTCGAGCTGTTGATGAAACTGGTAGTAGAGTAGGTTTGGTTATAAACAGAGAGAAAACCAAAGTGATGAAAATTGGTCAGGCAGGCTGTGATTCAGTTCATCTGAATGGTTGCAGTCTTGAGCAGGTGTCACAGTTTAATTACCTTGGGAGCTATGTAACAGATACTGGTGATGTGTGGCATGAGATTAACAGACGAATAGGGATTGCTGCCGGGAATTTATGGAAAGTGTGGAAAAATAGGCGTATACACCTAAAGACTAAAATTTGACTGTATAATAGTTTGGTTCTTTCTAGGGTTGGTTATGGTAGTGAAACTTGGACACTTTTTAAACAAGATAACAAGAAACTAGATGCTTTTGATTCCAGATGCTTACGCAGTATCTTGGGCATTATCTTGGTTCAACTTTGTAACTAATGATGAGGTTTAGGCAAAGGAGTTTGCAACCTCCTTTAAGCAGCATATTGTGCAGAGAGAGACTCCGCTGGTTTGGCCATGTTATCCGTATGGATAATTATAGATTGGCGAATAGGGTTATGAACAGTGTGCCTAAAGGCCTCAAAAAGAGGGGGAGACCTAGGATGCGGTGGGCAGACAATGTCAAACAGGACCTTATTAGAATTGGTGTGCAGTGGCCAGATGCAGTAGATGTAGCTCAAGACAGACTTGCTTGGAGAACTAAATTGCACAGTCTGGTTGGACCTCCGTAGCCCATGGCTGCCTGATGATGATGATGATGATGACGACGACACGGTAAGAAGGCAGTGTTAATTGTGGCTTTAAAATAGGGGTAGACATACCAAGACCAACAAAAACCTTTTATTATAATTTTTTTAAAACCTAGCATGAAAAAAAAAGGATTTTTACAAATTTCTAATAATAATGTATTAATTAATTATTCTTCTTTATAATAATTTCATATGACCAACCCACTTCATGTTTTAAATATAAGTCATTACCTACTAACTTGGTTTGACTGAAACTATGCTATATCTGCTACCAAGCAACACAAATATGAAAACATCAAAAGGTTTAAAATTGTCTAGAACCTTCACTGATCATATGACTGTCAACATCAAGGGCTACAAGAACTGTTTCCTTGCTCTTTTGCACTTAAGTTCATTTTTTACAAACTGTTATTTGAGACAATTCAGTTCTTTGAATAATATCAATATTTTTCAGGTTTACTTCTGCTTTAATTACTTTGGCGATTTATTTTTTCACATATCTATGTATGGATTATTAGTTAAATCAACCAAGACTTTACCAGATAAGAATTAAAAGTTTTCCCACATTATGATGAAAAGTTTCTGAAAGCTATATAAAAATTTTCTCTTCAAGAGATACACCACCCAGCCAATTTATCAGACCCATACTATAAAGGAAAAATGCTGGCAAATAATTCAGTATGTTTTGAAGAACTTTGATTTTAAAATGACAAGTTTGTAACATAATGAATTTAACATATAAACAATACATATATAAAAAAAAGTTTTATTGTTAAGCAAACATATCAGTGTGCCACAGAGATCAATTTTGCTTCTCATTTACATTGAATTACAATCTACATTGTCATTTTTCAAAAATGTATATTTTTCTGCATGGCACACAAAGTTTAACAGCCGGGTAAAAGCATAAGAAAATTAAACAACTCTACAGTGATTTTTTTTTTTTATAGCCATCCCGTTGCCGAGTGGAGCACGCTTGGCTATTGATCTAAGGGACCTGGGTTCGAGCCCCGGGTAAGGCACGGATGTATGTGTTGTTTTTCTGCTGAGGTCCTGCCATCCTCTCAGACCTTCTACTGTGGCATATAAACTGACAGGCTCCTGTTCAGACCTCTGTGGCAAGCAGCTGCTTGAGGGGGGTATTTATTTTTTTCATTATTTAGTGATTTTTACTATACAAACATATGCAGGGGTGAAAAAATTTTGAAAAATCTGGCCAATAGTTTTTTACCATAAGCTGAAGCAAAGACATACAGTATACTAATATGAGAGGGAAGGCTAAAAAACATTTTTTCTTTTATGTGCATCAAAAAAGATTATGCAATGAAATTAATGACACTGCATTCAACAGTGTTTTTCCCCTGTTGTTGAAAGTTGATGTTTTTTTCCCCTGGTGGTGTATTTTTTGGTATATTTTACCAAGGTATATTTCACTGTTGTAATTTTTCTTACTCTGAAAGCAACAAGACATGCCAGAAAATTTGCTCACAATTCTCTTTCCTTTAAAAAATGATTCACCATTGTGGTAAATGGAAAAAAAAATTGACAAGTGGGAGAGTGGATTTCTCCATCATTAAAAATCCTCTTCAAAATAGCCTAATGCCTATGATAACATATTAATTTTTTACTTGTGAAAATGTTTTTACAAAAAAATTTAAAATTTAACAATATTTTTACTTAGTAAAATACATGCAAACTACCCACAATATCATTTTCAATGATGTATAAACAGGTATATACTGGCAGTAGACTCAATTGAGCTTTTAGGAATCCAAAGTTAAATATTTTCTGGTTCACACACAAACATAAAAAATGGCCCACTTTTAAAAAGAATTTATTTTAATTGAAAACTATTTAATTTCTTATTAAACTATCAAGCATCATTTTATTTAATAAGAACTTCTCTCTCTTATATATATATATATCTCAAGTTATTCAAAAACATTAATATTTACCATTCTAGTGGTTTCAGTCTTACACAGAAATTCTTACAGCTGTGATTTAAATAATATAGTATTATTACAACTGTCTGGAGATTACTTCTAGGAAACAAATGCAATGATAGCACTTATTATCCTTAAGTTTGTGTGAAACCATCCTCAGTGGCCCACAACCATGATCTTGTACATATGGTAATCTACAGAAGCATATGGCTATAGCTCCTGAATCTCCACAAATAGTATCAATCTTGGTATTACTACAATGAGCCCATTCTCCCACCACCATCAGTGCTAAAGTGAAAAGTGCATACTTTGTGCTTGACATAGTGATTGTGTGCAAGAACTATGAAAGGTGATAACATTTTTTTCTCTCCCCAATCACACTTGTATGAACCAAATTTCCTGGAATGCTAATGATCATCGAGCAAAGGAAAAAGAAACAGAACTATAATGATATCAATGTTAGCGATATGATTTAAATATAAAGCTCCATAGTTATGAACTATATCAAATATACCAATAACAGCATAATTTGCAATATTGCTATGAAATTGTTGGTGATGGCAATGAAACATTATTAATTTAACTGTTCCATGTTACATTTCTAGAATAGTAAAATTTTCACTTCCATTTAAATTAATAATGTTTCTTTGCCATGCACAAGGGTGGATCATTTGATTCATGGATTGCCATCACCAACAATTAGCAGCTTTTTGTGTCAGCCGAGTGGTTAGCGCGCTTGGCTACTGATCTAAGGGACCTGGGTTCGATCCCCGGATAAGGCATGGATGTATGTGTCGTTTTTCTGCTGAGGTCCTGCCATCCTCTCAGATCTTCAGCTTTGGCATATAAACTGACAGGCTCCTGTCAGACCTCTGTGGCAAGCAGCTGCTTGAGGGGGTATTTATTTATTTTTTATTAATACATAATACGTGGCAACAAAGCAAGTCTTTGAAGACATGGAGCAGTCTGTGCAAGTTGAAAAATGTGATAATTGCAAGTAACATACATCAGAACAATATACAGTCAATTTCTGTCATTTTCTCACTTTGGAAAGGTGTTTTTTGTGCATGTGAATTTTTGCAAGCTATGACTTATTTGGAAGCTGAGCAATGGTATATGATATGCTATTGTGATCAGTGAGGCTTAAGTGGAGACAGAAATGGCTCGAATGTACAGAAAACACTGCTTGGTTGCCCAGAGTTTGGGTTGTCCTCCACAACTGCAATCATTAGCATCTATGTAGCATTTATGCAACTTGAAAAATCATATTTCTTTCCAAGCACTGTTCTCCATACCTTTCATTAATTCCAATGATTGTCTGTGTACCACTTATGCCTCACCAAACACAGTAAAGTATCACATACCACTGGTCAGTTTCCAGAAAGCCACAACCTGCAAAATATTTAAGAACACAGAAACAGACACCTTTCCAAAGTGAGAAAATTATAGACTGACTGCATATATTTTTGCTGTTACTTGCAACCATATCACAAACTGTTTCAACTTGCAAACACTGCTCCATGACCTTGAAGATTCACTATGTTGTCACGTCTATAAAAAGCTGCTAATTGTTGGCAACAGCAGTCCACAAATTAAATAATCCATCTAGGTATGTTATGTAATGCATTTTCCTATTTTATGGTGGCCTGAAAAAGTAGATGCATCCATGACAATATGAAAAAGTTTTTCTCATTTACTATTGTTTTTGATGCTGTACACAGCCTGATTGTAAAGGATCAAGGTCTAAATGTCAAATTTATGTATCTCTAAAGAAATTCCATATAAATGAATGAAATTTTATAGTAGCATTGCAAATTTTCAGAGGTATAAGTAGGAGGGGCATGTTATAAAAAATATTACACAGAACTAGCAAATACTCCTTTACAATGCTCATGCTTACTTGATTGTAAACTTACAGCATTTCAATTGTTGATAAAAGTGGATCACATAAAAGGATTTAACAGGTTTTTCAGTATTTTGCAAAAATTACTCTGCTTATGATCATATATATCAAATTGTTCAAATTCCTAAAATAAAACAAAGGTTACTTACCACTGTATGCTTTTTTCCCATTATCTTTAGAATATTTCCCACAAGACTTTTCCAAACACTTTTGAAATTTGGTATCACATACACTTTTTTCAGAAAGGCAAGTTCCATAACAAATATCATGATAATTACAACATTCAGTAAACTCTTTCTGAGGAGTTTTTGATACTGTCAACTGCAAATATATATAATTTTTATTATTTAACATTTTGAAAAAGATTCAACTGTAGTATACTATGAAAATATCAGTAAACAATACAAGAAAGTTACACAAAACAAATATTGAATAATATGGATGAATCTTACAAGGCAATATATACAATAAATTTTATGCTCTGAAAGAAAAATACTGTAAGCTCTCAATAATCAAAAATTTCCCAATACCTATTGGCACTGATGACATTATGTTCTTATTTAGGTACATTGGTTTTCCACTGCCCAAGTACATACAGCTACTTATTTCCTGTATCGAGTTGTTTGGGTTGTTTTACCTCTGAAAACTTTTTTCACACTTTTTTTTAACAAACTCCACTGCATGAAAAGCAGGTTGGCTGAACCATCCCAGATGAAGAATGGCTTATAAGTACATGTAATTGGGAGCAAGTCCCAATAATTTTGAAAGCAAAAGTTGAATTTTAATGTGTCATTAGTGAAAGAAAAATTCACTAGAGCCAGCAACACCAAAAGCTGTTTGACCATAAGGACCAAAGACACAAATATATTTTGACCATTGTGGCCAGGATGCCAAAAGACACTAGAATACCAACATACCACCTCTGGTGAATAAATGGCAGATTTTGGGTTGTTTTATCTCTTGCACATAATGAGCAAAATGGCCATTCCTGAAAAATATCACTAGAGCCAGTAATTCCATACTGACTCTCAGGTCAAAAAGATCCCAAAGGCTAAGAGAAAGTTGGGGGAGGGGACACACTGGAACAACTGTTGAGAAACAGATGGTAACCTCCCATCAAGGCCATCCAGTGTGTTCTTTAATGTGCACAGGGTATGGCTTTCCCACACATGGGGTCAAGGTTTAACATCCCATCCGATAGACAACAGCACCTCTTCAAGCCATCAGTTCTGCTACTGACCCTGGGCAGGGTGGTAAGTTTTGCAGAGATAAATCTCAGTGCTGACCCAGATGGGGCTTGAACCTGAGAACTGCAGATTACAAGTCTGGCACGCTACTGACTAAGCCACCCCCACCCCGTCAAATGGTAGAAATTTGAACTAATGGATAATTTGAAAAATGTAAATACATGTAGTCACTTAAATACAGTGGATGCATTACTGTTAACTTCATGTTAAGTGAAGTTTATGTTTGCTAGTAGCATTATAACATGCATTTCAATGAGATGGAGCTTATACCCTAACTCCAAAGCTCACACTGCATATCCAAATTAAAGCCCTGGGCATGGCTCTCATACAGAATAGTCCAAGACTGCATACTAAGAGTAAAAGTGCCCAGTCAATGTTTGTTTATAGCACTCTGGCATGTCCTATGTTTCAAAGCACTCGCATATGAAGTCATTGCTGTTCCCTCTGACAAAGTGATACACTGATAATGGGAAAAAAAATATACCTCTTCAATGATTTTGATCATTATAACACGT
The DNA here is from genome assembly GCA_038380435.1 of Ryuthela nishihirai. Lineage (NCBI taxonomy): Eukaryota > Metazoa > Arthropoda > Arachnida > Araneae > Heptathelidae > Ryuthela > Ryuthela nishihirai. The sequence goes on from JAWZYU010000015.1 coordinate 38,682,041, forward strand.
CAATACTTTCTTCGAGTGAAAGGTGAAAATTCAGGCAGGTAGGCAGCACTTCAATGGAAAGACTTCCTGAAGAACATACTGCATTCTATATACAGAGGGGTACAGAAGTAGGTACACAGTTTCTATTATCGTATATTGATTTTTTTTTTACTATTTTTCAGATAATTAAGTATGATATATAAAAGATAAATCATATTCATGAAAACCACACACAGTTGATAACATGATTTGTCTCAAAAAAAGAAGCATGCAAAGAAATTAATGCCAATAATGAACTTTGTGCCAAAGTGTGCTTGAGTGTAAAAACTAGATTACAGCAATGTGTAAATAGTGAGGGCCACCAATTTGAGCATATAAGAGATTGTACTTAATTGTTTTGTTACTGAATAAATTATTATTAAACTATATACCTATTATTATTATACTTACCTATTATTTAAACTGTATACCTACTTCTGCACCCCCCCCCCCCTGTATATTCAAGATAGTAAATGACATAAGTGAAGTAGTCTATGAGAAAACAATGTTATGGATAAAAAATTACTTTCTGCTTGAAAATTTGAGGAGAGGATTGACATATTTTTCACTTCATTACATTGAATCTGCATTGGACAAGGATGGGTCAGGTAGTATTTCATTAATACCTATCAAACAAAAAAAAAAAAAAATCCTTTTCTCAGCCCCCCTAAGGGTATGGGGGTAAATCACTGCCATCAATGTATACACCCTTGACTATTACATTCCACCAGCAACATTTCAAATCTCTAACTTGAACAAATAATCAGAATTTCAAAATTTTGAATTTTCCAAATTGAGGTACCTCTGACATCACTATCATCATCCTCAAGCAGCCATAGGCTACGGAGGTCCAACCAGACTGCGCAATTTAGTTCTCCAAGCATATCTGTCCTGAGCTACATTTGCTGCATCTGGCCATTGCACACAAATTCTAACAAGTTCCTGTTTGATATTGTCTGCCCACCACATCCTAGGTCTTTCACTCTTTCTGAAACCTTTTAGGCACACTGTTCATAACCCTATTTGTTAATCTATAATTACTACATGAGCAACATGGCCAAACCAATGGAGTCTCTCTCTGCACAATATGCTGCTCAAAGGAGGTTCCTGGAGTATAAATTAAAACTATTGGAAGGTCAAAAAAATTGAAATTCTAAAATTTCATTACCATCTCTATTACTGAAAAAGAAGTTTTATTCATTTCTAAAAAGGAAAGAGTTGAATGTCTACAGATGAACAGATGACAAAGCGAAAATGACTGCTCTTTTTTCAAATGAACTTAATAGGCAGCTTGAAAAATATGCATCAAGTTTGATTGGATAGAAAATTCTTTTATCTTTCAGCTTTATGTCTTACTATTTAAGTGAATATATAAATATTTAACATAAAGACACAATATCACTGGTATTCAGTACAAAATTGACTCAGCATTGATGAGTTGGTTTTTGATTCATACAAACATAGATATGCTAATTTTATTTTTGGAACATTTTGTGCATCATAGGTACAATTAATAATTTATGTTCCAGATGTGAGGAGACATTCATATTAAGGTTTGATCATAGATTTCAAGATATAAACAACAATTTACTAAAAATTTTCATTGCTTTATTGCCACATGACATAATAGATTTATGGTGTGTGGCAATAAAGCAAGTTGATGATTAATAGGTAATTACCTCAATTCCATAAACACCACATCCAGTAGCAATAGGCTTATATTTTGGTCTAGGAATTGGTTTCTTGCCTAAGGAAACAAAAAATATGCTATCATTTTATTGGTAGCTTCTAATGATAATATGAAATGAATACAAATGCTAAGCTTAAAAAATGTTATTTAATCTCTTTCCTTCGATATAAACACACATCTATTTAACCAATACACTAACCAGTTTTCCTCCATTAGATTTGAATGTTATCTGTTGTTTTGGCCCCACTGAGAGCTGGTGAGAACAAGAAAGATACATTTTACAGACAACTTCATGATATTTTGAATTCTGTCAAAAAAGGACATACTACTCTTGAGCAAGGTGGCTTTGACTGCTAAAAATGGTATTGACAATAATCAGAATTTCAAAATTTTGAATTTTCCAAATTGAGGTACCTCTGACATCACCATCATCATCCTCTTGGCACTGGTAGATGAAATGGAGGTGGGGAACATCTCCTACAGGTAAGCAAACCTAATGGTTTGAGAATAACTAATATTATAAATACCAGAATATTTATAAGTATGCATGAGTTTCTTCACCTTACCAATTGCATACAAATATGGCAGATTATGCATTAATATAAATGGACTAGCTCTGCTAGTAAAACACCAGGTTGTGTAGGGAAGACAAAATTGGGTCTGATTACCACCTTTTAAAAGTATCTTACATCTGAAGCTTTGAAAATGTGCTAAAGTTAAAAAAATTACCTTTAACATTGAAGATCTGAAAGACCCAAATGTAGACAAAACTGATAATGACTGAAAAGCTATCATGATGGCAATTGTGGTTTACTACTGAAGTTGAGGAAGAATATGATCATTTTAAGCAGGCTTTTCTTGAAATGAACAGTATTTTTTTTAAGTAAAAAGGAGCAGAGTAGACAAAGCAATCTGAGTGATAAGGTTATGAAGCTTATTTCATAAAGAAAGAATTGCAGGAGTATTCTGAATCAAAATTCTACTAGCCTTAACACACAGCATTACAGAGAGGTTAATAAATCTGTAAAGGATCAGTTGAATACTGAATGAAATCTGTCTTGATAGCTTGGTTGGTGAAGTGGAGGAAGCAGCTAGATAGCACAAAAGCAGAGTTGGACCAGATAGTTAATGTTTTGTGTGAGAAGAAACAGACTGGCACATGGGGATTGAGGAATAAACATGGAAAGATTATTGAAGGTGAGGATTTTGTACTGCTATGTGGGTTGCAAATTTCAGATATGTTCCAAAAATGTGATTAGTTCTATTCCCATTTTTTGTAATGAAGATAGATGGGTTACTGGCTTTAATCTTTCCAGGGTCAAAGATATCTATATACATTTTTCGCACAACACATGAAACTTCGATTTAAAAAAAAAAATTCTATTTGAAAGTTCTCTTACATATATCTTTTAAAAATACATAATACAAGCTTGAAAAATATTTTCATTTCAACATGGCTCTATTACGGTATGGTCTGCAGCTGGGATGTACGAAGTATTGTTTCTTATGTGAATGGGACAGCCGAGCAAAGACTTTGAACTACATGAAGAGAAATTGGCCTTAGAGAAAATCTCTGAAGCTTGGAGAGAAGAATGTGGAACACCCAGCACTGGCAGAAACACACAAAATCATGTTACCATCCCTACACATCAAACACAGTGTGATGAAAAACTTTGCAAAAGCCATGGACCGGATTGCATCAGCTTTCAAGTACTTGGCTAACAAATTCCCTCGACTCAGCGAAGCGAGTGGATCCTCAAATTTGTGTCCTCAAATTTTGTGGGTCCTCAAATCTGTGAGTTATTCAGAGACCAGATGTTCAACAACCTGCTTCAGGGTAATGAGAAAAAGGCTTGGAATGTGTTTCGTCTTGTGTCAACTAAATTCCTCAGGAATGTCAGTACAGACAACTACAAGAAACTGGTTAATGACATGTCTCTATCACAAACTTGGCTGCAATATGTCCTTAAAGATCCTTTTTCTCCATTCCCACTTAGATTTCTTCCCCGACAACAGAGGCAAGGTTAGTGATGAGCACAGTGAATGTTTTCACCAGGGCATTGCAACGATGGAGATACGATACCAGGGAAACTGGTCCACTTCAATGCTGGCTGACTACTGTTGGACGCTCGCCAGAGATGATCCTGAGCAGCTGTACAAGCGACGGGCAAAGTGATGTTGGAAATAGAAGCAGAGTTTGATCGATACATGCAATATGTACGTATTACTCTATTATATAAGAAACAATTGCAAATTTTTCAGAAATCGTAGCCAATTTTTCTTTTCACTGTCATATTCAGCACCTTGAAATCTTTAAAAAATGGCTACTTTTATCTCAGAGGCATGACTTTTATGAAAATTTCTTGCCAGTGTTACAATAGCATCACTCTGTTTCCTGCTCTTGGTAATTTTTTTGTATAATTGTGCTTAATAGAACATTTAATATAAGGAAAACTTTTTAATAATGATGTGAGTTTAGAACATGTTTTAATCTAGCAATAACAAGTGACTGATGCTTACAGATTACTTAATTGCTAATTATGAAGAACTGATAAACTTTTATCATCATAAAGTTTATGCTTGTTGTGGGCTTCGATCCTGTTTGTACTGTGTACTCATCCTGCTCCGCTGCAGAAGAGTGCTTGCCATGCAACATAGTAAGTGCTGGCATGTTGTGATTTCAAGGATCTTCCTCACTACAATTGCAAAGTAGCAAGGAATATGGATTATATTTTCAGCATATTTGCAATTCACATGAAAAGTGCATGATTTTACTATCTTATCATTTCTTTATAATTACAAAATTTGAAAGAGAGGAAATGACCTCAGTTGAAATCAAAATATATATTAAATAAATTTTCTTAGCTTGCAACTTAAATTTTCTGTGTTTTATTTTAATTACATTCATTACATATGCTAGCAATTTATAAAAACTTGGTGATGTTAAAATTCAAAAAAAGGAGAAAGATTTACATAAACATTTTACGATGCTTGTTATATGGAATGAAGATTTACTAAATAAATATAAAACAAATTTAGGAAAGATCTATTAGACAACAAAAAATTAAATCATCAACATCATCCTCAAGCAGCCATGGGCTATAGAGGTCCAACCAGACTGTGCAATTTATCCAAGCATATCTGTCCCGAGCTATGCTGGGCATGTTTCAGTTACCTGATGGATACTATGCTGCATCTGGCCACTGCACACCAATTCTAAAAAGGTCCTGCTTGACATTGTCTGCCTACTGCATCCTAGGTCTCCCCCTCTTTCTGATGCCTTTAGGCATACTGTTCATAACCCTATTCGCTAATCTATAATTATCCATATGGGCAACATATGGGCAACATGTTGCATACTGTTCATAACCCTATTCGCTAATCTATAATTATCCATATGGGCAACAAAGCATCTAGTTTCCTGTTATCATGTTTACAAAGTGTCCAAGTTTCACTACCATAACTAACCCTAGAAAGAACCAAACTATTATAGTCTAATTTTAGCCTTTAGGTGTATACACCTATTTCTCCACACTCTCCATAGATTCTTAAAAGTCCCGGCAGCAATCCCTATTCGTCTGTTAATCTCATGCCGCACATCACCATTATCTGTTACATAGCTACCAAGATACTTACACTGAGACACCTGCTCAAGAGTGGAAATATTCAGATTAACTGAATCACAGCCTGCCTGACTAATTTTCACCACTTTAGTTTTCTCTCTGTTTATAACCAAACCTACTCTAGTACCAGTTTCATCAACAGCTCGAATGAAAGAGTTCATCTCATCAACATCATTTGCTAAAAGGGCTAAATCATCAGCATAATCCAAATCAGAAATTTTCATATCTCCAGTCCATTTAAGGCCAAAATCTTTCCCTTGAAGTGAATTTCACATAACATAATCAATAACCAAACTAAAGAGAAAAGGAGACAAAATGCACCCTTGTCGAACACCACAAGTAATGCTAAACCAATTGTTACAAGCCTTACCAACTCTCACACACGACTCAGTGTTGTTATAGAGAGCTTTCATTATGTTAACTAACTTGTCTGGTATACCATATGATTTCATAATCAACCACAAATTATGACGATCAACAGAGTCGAAAGCCTTTTTGAAATCAACAAACCTAGCAACCAAAGGTTTCTGAAACTCTAAACATTACTCAAGAATCTGCATAAGTGAAAATATCTGATCCACACATCCCCTACCATTTCTGAATCCACATTACTAATCACGCAATTATCCATTAACCAGATTCTTAATTCTATTAAGCACAATAATGCAAAGAACTTTACCTGGAAGAGAAAATAGGCTAATACCCCTATATTTATCACAAGAACTGTGATAATCTTTCTTCAAAAATAGAGATAATAGCAGCTCAGGTAAAATCCTTAGAAATCATGCCTTTATCATAACAGATATTAAAAATTTCAATCATCCATGTGGTAACTGAAACATTAACAGCTCTAAGCATTTCTATAGTAATTTCATCTACCCCTGGGGATTTATGTAGTTAAAATTTAGAAATAGCCAAAATAACTTCAGATTGTGTTATAGGGCCAATATTAAAGCCAGTAAGCATCTATCATCATTACAAGCAATGGGAGTAGAACTAACCACATTGTTTAGAAAAAACTGAAATGCTCAGAGGTTTAGAACATCACTGAAATGCTCAGCCCACCTAGCCATGACAGAATCCTCACCTTCTATAACCTTATCTTGTTTATCCTTCCATCCCTGCATACCTATCCGTTTTCTACCATACGAAACATTAACTAACTGGCACAGCTCTCTGCTGTTGTGCTGTCTAACTGCTTCCTAAGCTTTGTCAGCCAAGTCATCAAGCCAAATATTCTTATCAGTAGCTAACTGATCCTTTACACGTTTATTAAGCTCTCTGTAATCCTTTCTATTAGGACTAATAGGGTACTGATTAAGGACATTCCTGCAGTTCCTTCTTTCTGAAATAAGATCAAGTGCCTTATCACTCAAATAATTCTGCCTCCTCTGCTCCTTTTTTCCTAAAAGAGTACTGTTAGTGTCCAAAAAAAGCCTGTTTAAAATGATCCCATTCTTCCTCAACTTCAGTAGTAAGCATACCATGACTGTCATAATGACTAAGTAACCTATCATGGTAAGCTTTGGCTATAACTGGGTCTTTCAGAGCTTCAGTATTAAAAGTAAAATTTTTAACCCTAGCACAACACTTTTTAAGTTAAGTTGCAAGACACTTTTAACAAGATAATGGTCAGATCCAATTGCAGCTCCCTTTTATGACCTGGTATTCCTAACAAAACTAGCCCATTTGCTGTTAATTAATATATAGTCAATCATATTCTTATGCAGTCATCAGGTGAAACCCATGTGTACTTATGTATGTCACGGTGTTTGTAATAAGTGTTAGTTATTCTGAATCCATTGAGTTTACTTACCTGTAGGAGACGTTGCCCATTGCCTTTGCAGCTACCAATACCAAAAGGGCCTATTACTCCTCCCCAAAGGTCAGAGTCAGTACCAACTTTGGCATTGAAGTCACCAAGAACAAGGGTAATATCTTCTTTCTTGACAGAATTCAAAATATCCTGAAGTTGTTCATAAAACCTATCCTTCTCATCCTCATCGGCATCCTCAGTGGGGGCATAACAGCAGATAACATTCAAGTCTTTAACGCTTGTCTGAAATTTTGCTGTAAGAAACCTTTCATTAATGCACTCATATCCTAGAAGAGCATCACTAGCGTGTCTGCTGAGAATCAGACCCACGCCTTAGTGATGTTTATTATCGTTCCTCCCTGAAATGAGAAATTGAAGATTATTTTTAAGAATCTGACCTTTATCTGTCCAACTGGTCTCTTGCAAGCTAAGAATATCTAAATTATAACGGTGGAATTCTTGTGTGAAGACATCAAGAGAAAAAGCTCTGTGCAGAGTCCTCACATTCCAACTACCTATGGAGAGAAAATGGTTAGTGGGATGTTTAAAGAAACTATGTTTATCGAGAGAGGAAATACAACAGCCCAGGACAATATCAAACAGCCCCCTAATCGCAGACATGGGGCAAAGACCCGTTCCCCCACCACTAAAGGCTGAAGCCATCTACACTGGATGGCTTCATCTACACTACATTGGACTTCCCCCAATGTATAATTTGACGATGCCAATAGAAGCATAGTGTTCAGGTGCCTGCGATGACCTCTGCTCAGAATTATGCACCAGCTGATAAAACATATCCTATGAATCTATTCACTTGGGGCTGTCAACCCACAAACAGAAAACACAGCGGAAGAATTTCCCTCCACAGAAGCCCACCAGTGCAGAAAATTCAGGATCCATAATCAAGCTCAGAGCCATAATTCAGTCCAGTGGGTTTATATGGTCAGCACCAGGACCCTGTGTGGTTGACCACTCCTCAACCACACAGGGTCCTGGTGCTGACCATGTAAACCGACTAAAAAAGAAAAAAAAGGGTAGAAAACAAGAAAAGTAGCCAGACTTATCCAGATCAGTAGGCCACACTAATCTGGCAGCCCTCCCCTTCTGTTCACTTCCACAAGAGAGTATCTCTTTTGAAAGGTACTAATGGTCTGCACCACGAGAAGGCGGGGTCGGATATTAGGTGCTAGGCCTGGCGGGTTCTATGCATCATCACAGGGGATTGGTGCATAGCTCTCCTTCCAGTGACTACCTAGCTACCATTTACAGACCGAACAAGGAAAACAAGGAACTCAAAATATCAGACTCTTTGAGTTCCTAGTTTGCACAATATAGGTTCTAAGTGTTATGTGATTTTTATAGTTTATTTTTAATAGTTATAGTTTGGTACAATACAGCCTTTAAGTGTTACTTTTTTTTAAGAATAAAATATTGTTTTTCTTTTCTCATTTTGAAATCTGGCCATATATGGAAATATTGATTTACACATGATTACCTAACCATATACATTATGCTAACATCACTATATTAACTCTTCAGGTAGCTTGAAAATGTTTCCCCCCCCCCAAAAAAAAAGCTGTCTTCTAGTGGTACTGACCTAGTAGCAGTTGTTATGTTCCCTCATTCACTTTTACTTTACCTTAACCAGTTTTGCTTAATTTACGTCATATTTATGATTTTTGGGATTTTTATTTCATTTTCGGCATCACAGCGCTCGTTTCCAAGAGTTAGGATTTGCGCATGCACAACTATGAACTTTCGATTGTCACCCGCTAAAGCGCGTGTACAAGGACATGCCCACTCTTGCATCATAGCTTGCGCTGCTCGTCAATTTATGCAAATGTCTTTCCCAGTGTGCAACATAACATGTGCAGGCTTTGTACCTCTTGTTATAACCTGGTGACATGTTGTCACAATAGCACAGAAGATAGTAGAGAAAGTAGTAGAGCACAGTTTAGAGATCAGTTTTAGTTTGGAGTTTGTTGAAGATGTTTGTAGTGAGAAATGATGTAGTATCTTCTTTATTGAAGTTTTGGTGAGCACTTTTTGGAAATAAATTGTTTGTTATTTAAACCTTTTGAATCTTTACTAATTTTTTTCTCTTGAGCAACGTTAGTTTGTTTTGATTAGTATTAACATAAAATTTTGACAATCGTTCAATATTTTTGAATTTTTACTCATTAACACTCGCTGGTATTTCGAACCCTAATTAAACTTTATTTTTGGCAATTTGTCAATTATTGCCTGGTGCCCGACTCAGCTATCCAGAGCATAAAAATAATTGGATCAGACAAAGGTCCAAACTTTAAAAGTATTTCATTTCTTTGGAGTGTTACACAGTAGCTACACAAGCATTGCTTAAGCTTTACTGTAGCTCTTACAAAGAAGAGAGAAGGATAAGTGCCTAACACCAGGAGGACTAAGTGCAGAATTATTAAATTTCAAAGGGAAAACAAATTTGAATGGTTCATAAACCATATAATATGGTAACATAATGGTTTATACTTATTATTCCCATTTGAATAAATATACATTTAATATTCTCCTACAAGTAGAATGAAATGTTATGAAATATGTTTAGAAAATAGGTTATGGTCCTCAGCCGACAGATGGCACTACTCAAATGACGTGTGACGTTGGAGTGCAAAGTATGATGTTGAAGTGTAAAGTATGATGTAGAAACATAACTGTTGGATGTTGGTGGTCTATGGCTTTTTGTTTCTTTTGGGTGGGTAATGTGAAGTCATGCATCGTATGTGTGATTTGATGAGAGTGTGAAGTTAAGTTTGATTTTTTTCTCCATTTTTGCTTTATAATTCATTTGGATAACATGCTATTACAGTTAGAGGTAAGTGAGCATATATTGTATATTTAATGAGGGTTTTTTAGTGATAGCTAGAATAATTAAAATGTTATTTTTTGGAAAATTAAGATATAGTAAATAATAAGTTATTAAAGATATTTTGGAATTGAAATTATTTAATATTAGGAGGATTGTTGTTGATAGTGTTAGTGAACGGTTTTGTAATGTTAAGGTCACATCGTTTCGAAGTGGGAGTTCGGTAGCTTTTTAGTGCTGTGTGTAGGGGGGAATGTTTTTGTAAGTTGTTTGCTGTGACAGGAATTTGAAAGGGTAGGAAGGAGTGGTTAACCAGATAGAATCATTTTAATTTTTTTTGTGTTTGTATGATGCAGTAGTATGTGTTTTGTTCTGTGGAAGAAAATGGGAAAAGATGATTAGTTTAAGTTTAAAAAATGAGTTTTTATGAGGTGTTAGGGTTTCAGGAGAATAGTTTTCACAGGATTCTAATGTAGTATGCATGGGGGAAAGAATATTAGAAGTTTATTCATATGGGATTGAACATGGGGGTAGTAATGAACACATGTATTTCGTTATTGTAATTTGGAATAAATTGTGCGTTTTTTAGTAGTTATGCGTAGTATGGTAATTATTAGTGTATTATGGTGATTTATTAATTTTGTTATATATTTTGGAGTCTTTTAAAGTTACTTATATGATTTATTGTGAATATGTGGAAGCATTTGGCAGATTTTTGATGTAGAAATTATGGGTTGGGTTGTTTTACCTCTGAGCGGCACTTTTTTGCACACCATGAGCGAAATGGCCAGATCACAAGGACCCTGAAGGCTCAGAGAAGGTTGGGGGAGGGGACCCACTGGAAGTTGTTGGGAGACAAATGATAGCCTTCCGTGAAGGCCATTCAATATGTCCTTTAACGTGCACAGGTTATGGTTGTCCAGCACACAGGACCACGGCTTAATGTTCCATCCGATGGACGACGGCCTTTACCAAGCCCATCGGTATCCCCTGCTGACTGTGGGCAGGGCGAGGAGTTTTGCGGAGATAAGTCTGAATGCTGACCCAGCTGGGACTCGAACCTGGGAACTGCAGATTACGAGCCTGGCGTATTACCGACTGAGTCATCTCTGCTGCAGAAATTATGGGTATTGTAGAATTGTTGGTGTGGAAAAACATGTTAGTTTTTGATGGAGTTGGGAAGATAATCAATAATTTAGGGGAGGGCTATTTCAGCTGAAGGAATTTTTTTTTTTTTGTTGTATCCGATTTTTTTTTTTTTAATCGCTGTCCCGTGGCCGAGTGGTTAGTGCGCTTGGCTACTGATCTATGGGACCTGGGTTCGAGTCTTGGGTAAGGCATGGATGTCCGTGTTGTTTTTCTGCTGAGATCCTGCCATCCTCACAGACTTTCTACTATGGCATATAAACTGACAGGCTCCTATCAGACCTCTGTGGCAAACAGCTGCTTGAGGGGATATTTATTTTTTTTTTTTTTATCTGATGAGATTATTTGGTTTCGGGGGCTTTTTTATAATTTGGTTGGAGGTATTTGTAATCTATGGGAAGACAACTTTAGTGTAGTTTCTTTATGTTTCCTTTATAAACTTTTTAAGAATATGTGGTTGTGTGGGATGTTTTTAGTGGAATCACATTTTTTTGTTATGTTGTTTCTTTACAATGCAAATTACCATTACCATGGTAACGGTACTTTGCGTTCGACATAAACTCGGGTTTTTTGTTACTATGGTAACGAAAAAAACAATCTTTTTTCTAGAAACCCATTTGGGTGAGGGTCTCGGGGGTTGTGGAAATTAACTAAAAGGGCTGTTTTGTTACTTTGCATCAAAAAATATGGCAGCTGAGGACCCTGATCACTGTCAGAAAACTGTACTACTGCCAGAAAATATATTAAATTTAAAATTAATTATTTAAAATTATTAGTTGCTGTTGATGTATGAAATTTAGAAATGTTACGAATTCATATTTGCCTATCGATTGATATTCACTGGAATCATCACACTCAATTTCAAAATTGAGATATACTTTTATTTTCCTACATAATACTCTCTGCATCAGATTCTCTAATGATCAGCATGAAATTTTTAGTCAAACCATATTTTTCCACCACTGCCAAAAGATTTCTAATCCTGGTTTCATTTTTTCTAAATATCATTTTTAAAATTCAAATTCCACCATCTTTTTATCTGACTGCTAGACACTTTTCTCTAAAGTATGTATTTTGCAGAATCTCAAAAAAAATTCAAGATGGTCTGATAAATTTTATAATTTCAAAAGATTATTAAAATTAATAATTAAAAAATTTTAATTAAACTACCCAATGTATCAAATTATTATGAAATGTAACAAAAACATATATTGTCAATAAGTACTTTTTTTTTTCTCCAAAACCACTATTATATTTACAAAACAATTATAAAAGTGAACACATAATGGGACAAATAGCTTTATAATGTGAATATTTTTGAGTTAATAATGTTAACTTAATAATAATTTTTAATTTATTATTTAATTATTTTGATTAAAATGTTATGTATAACTGACTATATAAAATTATATTTATGTTACAGTTATAAATTACTGTTTATTTGCTCAGGTATTGTCAACTCAGGTATCAGAAATCAACTTGAACATGTGAAAAGTTCCCATTTTCCGTCGGCGAACAAAACTGTGATCAACAGCAAATATATAATTATATAATCTTTGGTCCAACATATTAAAATTTTATTTCCACATAGTTCATATTATTCAAAGACTAAGTGCAGAATTTAATCATATTAGGAACAACCCTTAAGAATTCGAAGTCTCTTCAAATTTAGATTATATTTAATGCCATTAGTCAGCTGTTAACTTCAGATGCAGTGCTACTTTCCACTCGGCAAATATATTTATTATAGTTTTCTGCAGCTTTGTTTTATTACAGAAAGAAATACTACATACCAGGTGGGCAGCTGAAAGTACATTCAGTTTTTCCCGCAGAGTTAACAAAATCATCAACATACTGTATACCGGCACTCAGTTTCTTCAGACCATAGGAAACATCTTCAACGATGTCGTTCGCCGAATCTACGATATCTTTCACATCTTGAATCAGTGAAACAGAATATGCGCACAAAATATTGCCAAAAAAAAGGGCCAAGCATAAAGTTGAGAAGTTACAATTAGTATTTAAAGCGGTGTTCATTTTTGACAGCATAAAATCAGCTACGGACATAACAAATTTCTACCATTTAAACTCGTTTTCGACTGACAAAAATAACCTCAATACGCCATATATAGTGAAAGTAATCGCATTTACGAAAACCTGGCGCTTTCCTACTGGTTGGCATTTGGGTCATGGGTATGTCGCATTAATACACATAGAGGAATGTATCCTTAATTTTCTCGTTTGTTGCATCGAATTCATTTAAATCTTCCATGACTTTCAGTTTTTCCTACAATATTCCGCAACTTTTCTAAATTCAACTGAACGATGAAAATTAAAAAAAAATCATTAAATAAAAGCAATGATATAAAAAGTCAAGGCAGAAAATTATGCAACTGCAACATGTCTTCCAATACGATTACGATTAGGAACCTGTTATTAGAACAACGATTGTTATGGGAAAGTGGGATTTATTATTTTCTCGTTCTTACTTCAAAAATGCAAATGGACTTATTTAGTACAGTATTCTATTATCTAAAAACTCCTTATGGTTGGGGAAAATTCTGAAAAACAAAACCGATGTTGGAAAAACTCTTGTGATCGCTATTTTTGCCAAATCTGGCAACTCACAAATTTGTACAAAACTTTCATCGGCGGGAAGCTTCGTCGCTACGAATATCACATATGATAAAGGATTTTTGCTCTTGCATTTTCCAAATGTTTTAGCTATATGTATATACAGCAAAAAAAATCAGTGCACTGCATATTTTTCGTATCAACACTTTAGATGCACTTCACACCAAATATTTTTATAAAAGTGTACATATTTCAGTGCCTTTCAAAACGTTTTTAATTTCATAAGCTAGTATTACCTTTCATAGTCCAAACTTTATGTCCATCATAGTGCATGCACGGCCAGACTTACGCATAAACTAACTAAGCTATAGCCCACTGGCTATAGCCATGGTTACGCTTAGGGCCTCACGAAATAAGGGACATAAAAAATTGAAAGTTTCAAGTTCACTATATTCCAAAATGTTTTTTATATTCAAATTAATATGTGAAATACTGTTGATCTCAGCTTTACACAGTATTTATTGTATATCAATGCTAGTATAATATTTTCACCACATCATTTTCATATTTATTTTTTAATGTTGCTTCATTCAGAATAATAAATATATAAGTTCGACTTTCGAAAATTTCGGCCCCTTAAAGGTATTGTAGCTTAGGGCCTCTTAAACTTGGCATAACTTAAGGACTCAGCAGGTCAAGGTCCAGCCCAGAATCCATGCACATCTTGAGGTTGCCTAACGACAAGTTTTCAAATCTACAGAAGTTCTTCACACGTATCTGTACATTTGCACTCATTCCTCCAAAGAACTTACTTCTGAAGGAGCAGTTCCCAACAGCAGGTGTGTCAAGGATTCTTTTTCTTCATGACAATGCTAGTGCTCACAAAACCTGGGAAGTTGCAACCTATAAGGAGCAGGTAAAAACCTTGTCATCATTTCTCTCTTCGCCAGTACTGAGTAAAGTTTGGTCTCCAAAATCTGTGCAGTTGCTATGGAGCCTACTAAACAGGGGGAAATATTTTATATTTTCACAGGAAATTGGGAATTGGGGACGACGCAAAAAAAGTTCATACCGATTTCTCACAAATATAGAGGATCATGCTTTTTCATATGGCACTGTTATGGGAGGGATATGCAAATTCATAGGACAGCAGAACCTCGAAGGTGTCCCTCGTACATCAAGACTGAAGGATGCCATGAAGGAGAGAACCATAGTTGCTATTTGTGAACTCATTAAGGAACCCCCCCCCCCCCACACACACATCATATTCAGGTAATAAGTTTAGTTGATCGATTGGGAGTGTGGAATTTATTCATCAACATTTTGAAATTCTGAAAGATCCGTGCTAAACGGATACCCAACAAACTGACAGAATAACAAAAAGAGCCGAGAGTCGACTCGTGCAAAATGATGCTGGCAATGTTTGATTCTAATGTCCCTAACGTTTAAGAGATATTCTCACAAGTGATGAAATTCCCACACAACCACAATCTCCACATAATATCCTTAAGATATCTAAGATGACCAGTAGATATCTTATATATTTTGTGGAGATTGTGGTCGTGTGTATGGGGTTTTATTACTATATAACTCTCAGAAAGAATGACAACAATAAACTGGAAACCAGTACAATCAACTCCAGCGTAATGCGCCTTCGAACAATGCACATTGGGCATAACGCGGGGTTACAAATGATAAATTTTGTACATAAAACTGGTAAAAAAGTAAGAAAAACTATAATTTAAATTCTTTAAAAAAAAGTATTTTTTTAGCCAAATAATTGCTTACAGAATAAGCTAAAAATAGATGATGACGCTCTCCATCAGCGAGAGGTTGATGGAAGAGCTATTGAAGTAATTAAAGAGGCACTTTCTCTTAAAATCAATGCAAAACTTTGTGAAAAGCAGGCTAAGAAATCGAATGTGAACCCAATGTTAACTGCATTACTTTGCATATGAGCTGGATTGAGACGGGATAATAAATTTTGCAGTACTTTTCCGTTAGTAAACGAGGTGATTACCCTCAACATTGGCGTTGATACAGTAAGATAAACAATGATGAACATGCCTTGGAGTACTGTTGCACATTCATAAGACAATGGCATGTACTTTCCTGAATTCATGTGTTGATTATCTCTATTTGAGGCAAAAGCGAAATCGATTTTGAAAATCAGTAATATCAAAGATAAGGTCCTGTAGCCTTATAACAATTGAAGAGTCAACAGAAAAAACATTGAGTTTCAGCTAAGGGAAAGAATTCAACCTATAACCTCCTGACATGTTTTTAGAAGGTTGTAGGTTGACTTCCCACTCCCTGCTGAAGTTAAATTTTTTCAGTTGACTCTCCAGTTTATTTTGATATTGGCATTTTAATCGAGTGACATTATATTCATGGCGTTTCCAAAAGGTTTAGTCAAACTTTAAGAACATGTTCTATTGCGCATAACAATGGGGAAAAAAAAAACATTGGTCCAGTGATGCTTCCCTCCTGAGTTATAGCACATTTTGAGAGTGCAAATAAAAATGCCTGTCAAAAGGTACGATGCTAGGTAAATTTGCATGTCTGATGGCATAGTAGACGTATGCAAATGTTGGACAAAATCTCACCGCTCCTGTATGATCTCAATCATATGTATCCTGCCTGTTGTATTGTTTGTGTTGGGTTGGGTTGTTTTACCTCTGACCTTTGGCAGGGCGGGAAATTTTGCTGAGATAAATCTCAACGCTGACCCAGCTGGGACTCGAACCTGGGAATTGTAGATTACGAGCCTGGCACGCTACCGACTGACCCCCCCCCCCCCCCCCCCCCCGTTGGATTGGTAGAGATGGTTCAACTGCGTGGCCTGCATGTCTCCCTGTTTGAAACCACTGGATTTCATTTTATGGAGAGAAGTGAAGGCTGATGATTTTGCTACCCTGGTTCCTAATACTCAAGCTCTCTGCGAACGGTTCATGGATGATTGTCGAAGAAATCAAATCTCTCCTGAACTTTCCGATGCAATTGATGCTGTGAGGTTGTATTGCTGCTCAGGGAATCATTTCGAAGACTTGATCTGATGTAAACTTACATAATTGTTCTCATCGATCACTTACAGTGTACTGTAATAACTGGAATTAAAACTTTTTCTTACTTACTTTCCCAAACTGTACTATGACTAGGAAGGGATGCTTTTCTGGTCCAATTTTTATAAGAACATTTTGTCATCGTTATCCGCTGTAGAACACGTTCGTAAAGTTTGACTAGACGTTTTAGAAACACCCTGCACATAAATCATTAGGAAGAACGTAAAGCTTCTGAATTGAGTGAAATTCTAATATACCTTAGTTTCAGCAGACTGCTGAAACTCAGCTAACTTACCCATTACATGTGGAAGTGTTGTATTTTTACAACGCAATGTCATGAAATGTAATTTAGTGAAATTTAATTCTTGACATCAGGGTTTTTTGATGGCGCATTCATGAAATATTAAAAAATCCTTAGAAAGGCTTATCTATTGAATGCAATCATGTAGAAAGATTAATATTTTTACCATGAGCTATTAATTTTTTATATGTAAACAAGAGTTAGGACTTTTTTTTTGGCGACTTATTTTTAACCTTTAGCGACATTTAAAAAACGCTATCGGTAACACTGTATACCAATAAGATATAAAAAGAAAGAAAGAAAATCCAATAAGAATAAGAATATGTGAAGGATAAGTGAAACAGTTGTAAAGTCAACATCAAACACCTAAAGTGTTTATCGTGTCTTATGGTCATTATGTTTGTAATGCTCTGTCTGAGCATTACAAACGATTTTTAATCCTGTAAACACTAAATTTGACACATAGACTCTCATTATGGTTCCCACAAAAAAAATAAAAATTTTGTCTCCACTCAAAATAGAAGGTCCTATTCCAGTTTTTCCACCGTTCTGCTTTGACAATTTTAGCAGTCGCCACCAAAAGCTAACGAGAAGCGTATTTCTCCTCTCCATTCTTGATCTTCATAATACCTGAGGTGATATCAACGCCCCCATGTTGCCAGATCCCCGACATTCGCAAAGGGATTAATCTCGTCCAATGGCAGATAGGGATCCGATTTTTTTTTACCCAAAACAAGTAATCTGCATACGAAATTCTGGATCAGTCGGTGAAGTATCTGTGCAATTACAGGGCGTAAATATCTGCTCAAAGAGAAAAAACTTCCTGAATAATTTGTGTAATATATTTAAGGTAAATAACATATATTTAATATTGTATTAATTGTATTAATATTGTATTAATTTTGTGTATATTTAAGGTAAAAAAGGTTGTATAATATATATTTAAGGTGTGCAATTGAATTAAATATAAATTATTTAAATTACAATGGGATGGGATGTCCCCATTTTCCAGGGACATCCCTTCCCATTAACTTCCCCCGGTGTTCCCTGAATTAGGGTCTAGATATTTTTTGAGACCGTACAGCATGAGCAGATCTTCTACTAAGAGAATCGTAGCAACACTGTTATAAAAAAATTCAGTCGGTAATGCAGGTGCCTAAAAATTGAGGCTCGAGTTTTATAATGAAAGTTGTTAATTTAGAGCTGTTAAAATAGGGTGACTAGACTCTCCCGTTTTCCAGGGACCTCTAGTTATTCTTTAAGCTGAATTTTCCAAAAATCCCCGGTCTTTTTCTTTAAATCTAGTTATTTTATTTACGCTGCTGCACTTTTTGACTTCTGCGCGAGGTATAAGAAACATTTCATTTCAGTTAATTTCTTAAATATCGACAGCAAGTTCAATCAAACCGAAGAAAAAAAAGTCGCAACCCATTTCAACGGGTTTAATATACTAGTACTTTTAATAATATCCTAAATAGCATGTGACTAAGATAAAATATAAATACCATAAAAAGATCCAAATAAAATTTAAGATGTTTTGTTGGGTTGGGTTGTTTTACCTCTGACCGTTGTGGCAGGGCGGGAAATTTTGCTGAGATAAATCTCAACGCTGACCCAGCTGGGACTCGAACCTGGGAAGTGTAGATTACGAGCCTGGCACGCTACCGACTGAGCCCCCCCCCCCCTCTCCGTTGGATTGGTAGAGATGGTCCAACTGCGTGGCATGCATGTTCTCCCTGTTTGAATACACTGGATTTCATTTTATGGAGAGAATTGAAGGCTGATGTTTTTGCTACCCTGGTTCCTAATACTCAAGCTCTCTGTGAACGGTTCATGGATGATTGTCGAAGAAATCAAATCTCTCCTGAACTTTCCGATGCAATTGATGCTGTGAGGTTGTATTGCTGCTCAGGAAATCATTTCGAAGACTTGATCTAATGTAAACTTACATAATTGTTCTCATCGATCACAACTTTCATAATATTCTACATTGCACTAGCGTTAGTTGCTACGTAAAAACTTATCAGCCAGTAAATGCATAGAGATTAAATATATGCGCTGCAGACGGAACAGTTGTTTGTCGCATCAAAGGTCATAGTTCAACGTCATGTTCTCTAACGTATTGATATGATATGGAGTTACTGAAGGTGTAATCATTTTCCCCAATCGTAACCGAAACTAATTTGTCAAAAGCAATGCATTGTTTCTGTACTTCAAAATAGAAGTGTGCAACGCAGTTAAGGACTTTGTGAGCGAACAGCACCTATGTACCACACCTATTTACTTCATTGACAGGAATCAACAGAGTTTACTGGAGTTTAATGCACTTTAAATGAATACTTTCCAGAGGGTGACTTTCCTAGACAAGTGATGCGGAGGCGTTTCGTGGATAACAAATCGTTAAACACGAGGAGGCAATTTTCGAAAATATCTGAAGCGAAATATTCTATCATATTAGAATGACATGAGGCATATTGATATAAATAAGCACATCGAAACATACTATCATCGTAGTTCACAGTCGACTGATGTTGAGCTAATGTTAACTTGTCATATTCTTCCTGCAATCTACTAATTGCTGTCTTAACGTGCCCATCTTTATAACCGAATTCGTGCCTCAATTCCTCTTCCAGTAGATCTAAGTATATTCTGAAATACTCCATACTAGACCTTTATTTCTTATTTAAAAAAGGATAAATAGAGCCTAAATAAATAGAGCTTAAAAAATAAATAAAAAGAGCCTAAATATGAACTGCTTCATAATTTCACATGTAAGTTCACACTAAGAAGTTCACATAGATGATAATAAATATTTAACTCTTCAAAAATTGTCATTTTTCACTGCATGCAAGTGCTGCAAAGCCCTTCCTATAGCATTAAATCCTCATATATATTGATAGAGCTTACCACTTAAATAGCATTTTTTTTGCGTAAAATAGTGAAATGTTAAAAACGATATTTTTCACATCGAGGTACGATTTTTGCTTTAGTTTCGGTTGGCAACGCTGAATAGAAATAAAACTTTGGTCTGTACTGTGGTACCACTGAGGTAGTATTAAGAGGTCTGCTTGATTGGTCGCGTGTATTAAGTTAATGCATTTCAAGCGACAGGTAAAAGCAAATGTATTTCTTAAAACAACTGGAAAAAGCTGACATATTTATTATGCTGAAAATTGTAAGTCTCATTTTAAAAAATTTTGAAGGGGGAAAATGCTGCGATACAGAGGAAATGCGTGTATTTGAACATGCAAATAAACATTATTCATAACTTGCGAGAGGCAATTTTGAACACGAGAGAAAGATTTAATTAAATATTTTGTCCGATATTTCCTCGTCATAGCCCTCATCAAAATGGTCATCTTATAAATATTGGGACATAAAAATGACTCAAATGAGCCAGAAAAAGTAAAAGAGAGACTGTAAGGGACAGGATAGTCATTGCACTATAATATTTTCGCCTTTGCTTTAGTTATTTTAAAACATTTTCTTGAAACATGCGTTAAAAATGCACATGTTTAATATTTTCCTGCCTCAGTTTTCCTCAAAACTCAAGGGGGAGGGCATGACTCCGTCCCCGCAGATCCCGCCCTGGATAAATATATTCTGACCCAGTGGTAAAAGTTAAAAGTCGGCGCCTATGATTAGAGATGTGATTTGATTATGGCCGAGATTTAAAAAACTCAAATGGACACTCCCTTCAATATTTCACAAGTTAGCTATCGTCTTTTGAACTTGAAACTTTCTTTGCTGAGAAAGCCTGTTTTTGTACGCAAACAAATCGAAACTATCTGCCTATAATTCCTTCTTCGGATGGTCTGTTGTAGAAAACTCAGTAAATACGACTCTTTTAGGCCTAAATTTCAAAGCAAATTCATCAACAAAGAAAATCGCAAGTTTAAAAGGCATGGAAGCGAAGGTTGACTCCGTCTTTAGCGCCATGCTTGTAATCTGTAGTTCCCAGACTCGATCCCCAACTGCGCCTGCTTTCAGATTTATCTCCGCTAGAACCGTCCCGTGCTCGAGTGTTTAGAGTGCTTGGTTACTAATCAAAGGAACCTAGGTTCGAACCCCGAGTAAGGCATGGATGTTTTTGTTGTTCTGCTGAAATCTCGCCATCCTCACAGACTTTCTCTGTGGCGTATCAACTGATAGCCTCCTGTCAGACCTCTGTGGCAAACAGCTTTTTGGAGGTTTTTTTTTATTTTTTAACCCTCACTCTGCCCTCAGTCCAAAAGGGGAGACCAATGGGCCTGGAAAGGCCACCATCCATTGATGGGATGTAAAATTTTAGTCATTTGAGTAGCATAGTCATACCCTTTACACGTTAAAGAACACACTGGATGGCCTTGGCGGGAGACTTCCATCTGCCTCCTAACAGCTGTCCAATGAGTCCCCTCCTCCCAACCTTCTCTGAGACCTTGGGGTCCTTCTTACCTGGCCTTTTAGCCCATTGTGTGCAAAAAGTGCCGCTGAAAGATAACTCAAAAGACACCAAAACTATTGGGTAAAAGATTTAAATTTTGAAACAAGTTTACCCTTTTATACGTATATATAGCATGAGATGTTATGAATCATTTACCGTTTTCTTTTTCTGTATTTTCCACAGGAAATCTTCTTTGCCTTAAAGCCAAGAACTTTGTTGTTGTTTGCCTATAATGCGGGAGGAAGATCTTACGACATGGTAAACAGAGCAGCAACTGACTGTGGAAGAAACATTCAAGTGTACGGGCCTAAACTCCATCATCTCTTCCAAATGCCATGGAATACGATGAAATCCGATTGTCAAAAATACAAGAAACGGTTTGGCACTTATACTCTGTTTTCTACAAGGGTTTCATCTGGCTTATGGATGAAACAACAAAATGAAAATAACTTTCTTTTGAGTAATAACTTCATTTATGCATATTCGCCACCACTGCATAAATAATAAAATAAATACCCCCTCAAGCAGCTGCTTGCCACAGAGGTCTGACAGGAGCCTGTCAGTTTATATGCCATAGTAGAAGGTCTGAGAGGATGGCAAGTCCTCAGCAGAAAAACGACACACACAGCCATGCCTTACCCGGGGCTCGAACCCGGGTCCCTTAGATCAGTAGCCAAGCGCGCTAACCACTCGGCCATATACCGGATATTATATAAGGCAAGAATGGACCTAACGCTGTTCATCCGACAAGATGCACTTTGCTAAATAACATGTGCCAACATATTTATTTACAACAGCTTTTGGTCAGACTTTGTTTGCAATACATGAAAGGTGTCCCAGTATATTCACTTTTTCATGTACATAGTCCGTTTGGGATAATGTATAGTGTCACTGTGTCATTGCCTGATGGAACTCAATTCACTAGTTTCAAAGCTGCAACTCAGAAGGAAGCCACTCTTGATGCAGCTAGGAAAGCTTTAAATTTCTTGAAGAGAAGAGTCGTATTTACCGATCTTTCTGTAAGAGAACGTGCGAACCTTTCAGTCGAAAAAGGAAAATATGGTTCAGATCTGTTTGCGCGCAAAAACCAGCTTAATCAGAAATCGCAAGTTCAAACCGAAACAAAAAAGGTGGGAAATGTGGACGTTACCATTGACAATTCCCTGTCTAGAGCAAGTGTTTCGGCAAAATCTGATAGTTCACCTCAAGGGAAGCTTTCGCCACACGAAAGTGGAACAAAAGTAGACAAAGATATTCAACAGTTGAAGACGCTTAACTCGAAAGCTAAGCCAAACACAAATCCAGAACATACAAAAATAGCTGAATTGGTAATGCTAAAATCAGCGAGTAGACTTGACTCTTCTGCAGCGACTGACTGACAAAAGATTGATGAGATCTACTAGTAGTCAAAACATTGATGGACTCGAGAAGAAACTTCCTTTGCTAGAAAGAAAAATGTCGAATTCTTCGGACTTAAAGAGAAAGAGTTAAAAAATAGTTTCGTTTCACAACTAATGCTGCATTGCTTGAAGTGCAGTGAAGATGCTCCATCTTACACTTATGCTAAGTCTGGTTCGCCAAAGAAATTCTCAGTAACTATTAAACTACCGAACGGAACTAATTTCAAAAGTGTTCCAGCTGCAAGTGTGAAGGAATCTACAGAGGAAGCAGCTAAACTGGCGTTGGTCTCCACTCGCAACACAAAATTGAAATCTTGCCAACAGGCTGTGAAGATTAAAGCCAGTTCAACTGTAACTGCTGAGAATGGTTGTCTCTCATGTACACCTCAAAATCATCTTAAGAAGCAAAGAGAATCTAATGAAAACGTTGAAAATTCGGTTTTGTTAACGGATGAACTATACTTAACCCAAACGACTGAATGTGATTGTTTGAAAACGGTTCAAGGATCGCATTTAAGTATTGAACCTGGAAAAAGATTTATTTCTACATATAGCTGTACTGTAAATATGAAGGACAATATGAATACACAGAATGAATACTCCAAAATATCTCATTTTTTCTCTTCCACAAATGTGAACGGAAAAAATGAACAGGGTAAAGGAAAACAGAATGAGACATCTGGAAGGGAATCTTCAAAATCTCTGGCGATCACAGAGAAGGATTTTGATTCATTGAAACAAAACATTGATTCAGGAGATGAGGATTCACCTGGTGCTTTTGTTGCTTTTAGCGCAATAGACTTAAACGAACAAAGAAAGATTAAAATTTCGAACATTAACGAAACAAAAACTGAAACTTTATTCAAAGATAATGTAAAAACAAAAGCCGAAAAGAATCAAACAGAAAATTTGGACTTCTATACGTTGAAATCAAATCCGAAAATCACGTCGGATTGTTCATTCACATATTCAGCAGCTGAGTCTCATAGAAAAAGCACTAAAGCAAAAGTAGCACCGAAATCAGGACTGAAAGCTAAACTTTCAAATAATCCATTGCCCCATTTCGATGTCTCAAAGGGACTTCCTACAATTTCTGAAAGACCTAATAAGGAAAGTTCGATAAACGAAAAAGAATTATCAAAGAAAACTGAGATGGAAATCCAAGCAGAAAGATTAGGAAAGGCAACTTCACCGAGAGATGAGGAAAAACAACGTACTCTTCATTTTCCGAAAAAAATACTGCATCTTGGAACTAATGAGAATATCTCTAATCTACTTTAGGCATATTCCTTTACATAGGCACACAAAATGTGATCCAAAGCAATGGTACAAAACGTTTGATCATTTGGAGGATGGAACTACCTTTGTTAGCGATTTGTTTCCGAAACAGCAGGAAGTAGCAGAAGACGCTGCAAAGTGCGCTTTAATTTATCTGAGAAAAAGAAACTGAAATTTCATTGCGATTTTAAACACACGAGTCCATGCACACATAATCCTAAAGCAAACATAAGTTATGGAAGTCCAACCAGACTGTACAACTCTCTAAGTACATCGATCCTTAGCAATAGTTCTGTGTTTGATCCCTGAAGCCAATTCTAATAAAGTCAGGTTTGACCATTATGCACCATATTAACTGATGCCACAAGAAAAGACATTATGTTTGCACTTTCCCATCATGCCCTTAGCCACACTGTTCATAATAATATTCTCTAATCCAGCTATTCCCAAACTGTTTTACGTAACGCTTCTGCCAGTGGTAGGCGAATTAGTGCTAGCACTCATTCACTTGTGGATTTCACATTGTAGCAAAAAAAGTATAAATGCAAAAAAATTAACCATCTTTTAGTACTTCGTATTTTATTAATATGCTTTGCTATAAAATGCTGTTTTCGTTAGCAAAACGATATTTTGTACATTCATATTTACTTAGTACTGGTACAAAAAAAGTAAAAAAGGAAAAAGAATACTAGATATTTGATGAAATGCGGAAGAAAAAGTTTTAGGAGCCACTGTTCAAATGTATCATCCTGCAAACTAGAAAAACACAACTGAACCAATCAATCTCTCGTTATACAGGGTGCACCGTTTAAAGCGCAACCCAAAGATCTGAGCTGTTTAAATAATAAAAAATAAAAAAAATAAATACCCCCTCAAGCAGCTGCTTGCCACAGAGGTCTGACAGGAGCCTGTCAGTTTATATGCCACAGTAGGAGATCTGAGAGGATGGCAGGACCTCAGCAGAAAAACGACACACATCCATGACTAATCCGGGGCTCGAACCCAGGTCCCTTAGATCAGTAGCCAAGCGTGCTAACCACTCGGCCACGAGACGGCATAAAACAAAGAATAAATAAAAATTTTAAAAAATGAATAAAACTAATTAAATAAAATACTATACGGAAAAAGCAGAATAAGAAATGTTCCCCATTTCCCCTACACACTACATGATGGGAACCTGCCCAAATTACGAAAACAACTAGAACGCCTTGCAGAACTTCTTTGGTGAGCACATTGTCGTGAGTAGCCGGGGCGGGGGCGGCTCAGTCGGTAGCGCGCCAGGCTCGTAATCTGTAGTTCCCAGGTTCGAGTCCCAACTGGGTCAGCGTTGAGATTTATCTCCGCAAAATTCCCACGGTCAGTAAGGGACACCAATTGGTTTGAAAAAGCTGCCGTCCGTCGGATGGGACGATAAGCCGTGGCCCCGTGTGCGGGAGAGCCATACCCTGTGCAAGTTAAAGAACACGCTGGATGGCCTTGACGGGAGACTACCATCTGTCTCCCAACAGCTGTTCCAGTGGGTCCCCTCCCCCAACCTTCTCTGAGCCTTCGGGGTCCATGTGACCTGGCCATTTAGCCCTTGGTGTGCAAAACAGTACCGCTCAGAGTTAAAACAACCCAACCCAACGTGAGTAGCCTCTAGCCACTACGATCCCACGACTTCACTTCACCTCATTTTTTTCTGTGTGGATATTTTAAAGAAATAATCTATCACAATAACCCACAAAACCTGAAGGAACTTAAACATTGGACAGACTGTTGCTGGCATTGACCAACAAACTCCTCGAAACGTCCAGGTTCGAGTCCCCAGCTGGGTCAGCGTTGAGATTTATCTCCGCAAAAATTTCCCGCCCTGCCCACGGTCAGTAGGGGACACCGATGGGCTTGAAAAGGCCGCCATCCGTCGGATGGGACGTTAAGCCGTGGCCCCGTGTGTGGGAGAGCCATACCCTGTGCACGTTAAAGAACACGCTGGATGGCCTTGACGGGAGGCTACCGTCTATTTCCCAACAGCTGTTCCAGTAGGTCCCTTCCCCCAACATTCTCTGAGCCTTCGGGGTCCTTGTGACCTGGCCATTTAGCCCATTGTGTGCAAAAAAGCGCCGCTCAGAGGTAAAACAATCCAATCCAATCCTCGAAACGTTGCAAGAAACACTATGAAAAGGGTGGATGCTTTGTCTTCAAGAAGGTGGTGGGCATTTTGAGCATGTGCTGAAATTGTAATGAAACTTGGTTATTATATTTATATCTCAGGAAATTTTGAAAATATATGATACACAGTATTGGGTTGCGTTTTGAATGGTACATCCTGTATACCAGGCTTTGGAGAAGAGTCCTAACATTGAGAACGACATAGGAATAAACAACGAAGAGCCGTGGGCGGGGGTGGCTCAGTCGGTAGCGCGCCAGGCTCGTAATCTGTAGTTCCCAGGTTCGAGTCCCAGCTGGGTTAGCGTTGAGATTTATCTCCGCAAAATTCCCCGCCCTGTCACGGTCAGTAGGGGATACCGATGGGCTTGGAAAGGCCGCCGTCCATCGGATGGGACGTTAAGCCGTGGCCCCGTGTGCGGGAGAGCCATACCCTGTGCACGTTAAAGAACACGCTGAATGGCCTTGACGGGAGGCTACCATCTGTCTCCCAACAGCTGTTCCAGTGGGTCCCCTCCCCCAACCTTCTCTGAGCCTTCGGGGTCCATGTGACCTGGCCGTTTAGCCCATGGTGTGCAAAAAAGTGCCGCTCAGAGGTAAAACAACCCAACGAAGAGCCGTATTCAAAGCTCACAAAGCTGCCGCGAGCCGAAAACTAAATCTTGAAAACGACCTGTTTGTAACAATTATTAACGCACTTTTAGATTATTGGTACTTTCATTTTCAATCAACTTTCGTAAAAATTTTCTCATTTTTAATCCAATTTGCAATTGCAGTGAATGAAAAATTACATTAATTTAAAATAATTTTAGAAGCGAAAAGCTCTTTATAAGTATATATATATATTGTATGTACACTGGTTTCCAAAAATTAATTAAAAATCCTATGTTATGTGAATGGGAAACTGACGTCGAAGTTCTATAACTTCTAAAATAAATTTTTTGCTTGAAAAATTGGATAGCAGATAAAAATCTCAATCAAAATATCAATGTCTCAATTTTCAACAATATTCACTCAGCATTTAATGAGTTATGGAAATTTGAATATTTAATAACAGCAGTACCAGTCTGAAGAAACTTATACAAAACTGAATAACAGTGAAAGAATTCTTTACACAAAGTTCTAAAATACAAACTTATTTTATTAAACACTTTGATACAATAATTATTACTAAGTTTTAATTAACTTCTGAAGTCAATTTTTGAGGCTGGCATTGTTATCGCTAAATATTCAAACTTCCATAACTCATTAAATACAGAACGAATGTTGTTGAAAATCACGGTATTTTTGATTGAGATCTTTATTTTCTATCACGTTTTTTTTAAATTTTTTTTGAAGTTATAGAGCTTCGACGTTAACTTTCCATTGACATAACCTAGGGTTGTTCCTTAATTTTTGGAAACCAGTGTATTACACAATTAATAGAATAAACATATCAATGTAAAATATCAGTTCGCAATAATGTTTTGCTGATCTTACACCTATCAAGATCAGAAGCGAAAACTTTTCCTCTAAAATTTCCTTTCCCCTTCATAACAAATATTTCCCCGAGCTGCAATTTTCCCGAAAACCGTATGCAATAGTTTATCGACCCTTGCTACCTAAAATGCTGCTTAAGAAATAAAGATGACTCCTTCGCCTAATCTCGTCATATTTTGCATAAGTAGATCATCTAATGCTCAAGATATTAAGTAAGCACCTGCAATCCAAAGCATCAGGCTTCCTATTATTTGGGTATAGTCTAAGTTCCGCTAAGAGATTTAACTTCAGAAAACATCAAACTATGCCCTAAAAAAAGGAAATATATATCAATTAACGTTTTTATTATTACAGTGAATGAATAAATAAATGATTCAAGTCTTAAGCAAAAAAAAAACCAGCTGCGTTGTTAAAAAAAATTATATTGTTTTTCTCTCTTTACAATACCCTGTTTCAGGGAAGATTGCACTTCATCAAAACAAACCGCCTCACTTGCTGACTAGCAAAGGGAAGAAGTGATTACTGTTGTTAGTTCTTCTAAACTCTGCTAATGGCACATGGGGGAACACGTGATTCATCATTTGAAGTTTGGAATTGGTGGTACATTGGAATAAAAGCCATATAAATGCAACGGCCGCTTTTTCAACTGGAAACGCAAAATCAAATCTATCCTTTAAACCGTATTTCCGAAGCCGAAGCCTCTCGGGTGGCTCGTGAAGCTTTCTCTAAGGGACAGCAGGAGAGTATTTATCATACCTTACTTTGCATATTAAAAATAGAGTTAAAACTATTTCGTTTTTTATCGCGGTTTAGATAAAAGATTGAAATTAAGGGTGCCATGAAACTTGAAGACCGCACTTAAGGAGTTGGGGAGGAAGGTGCAGAACTTGAAGAGCCGGTACAAAGAGAGCGGCAGAAACCTTAAGACTTGGCTTGTGGAGGACTGCGAAGAGAAAGGTTTGGAATAAACTGTTTTAGATGAATCTGCCTATTATGGCAAACTCTCCTCAGACTGAAAATTTTTTAGCAGCAATGGCTGTTCTGTTTTCGACATATTGCATATTGCCGTGTGGAAAAATCATACAACTATTGTAATTAAACTTAAAAACTTTCTCAAATGCCTAACATTATAAATAATATAATAAATACCCCTCAAGCAGCTGCTTGCCACAGAGGTCTGACAGGAGCCTGTCAGTTTATATGCCATAGTAGAAGGTCTGTGAGGATGGCAGGACCTCAGCAGAAAAACGACACATACATCCATGCCTTACCCAGGGTTCGAACCCAGGTCCCTTAGATCAGTAGCCAAGCACGCTGGACATTGAAAAGAATTGAACTAGCATCCAATCTGACCATTTATATCACATTATTCTCATCTCATTCTCATATTGTATTGTCAGTTTCATCAACGGCAATAATGCCGATCAGCAACGAGAGATCATATCTTAAACGACATTTGCCAAAACTGCCAAATCCTCAACATACGCTTACAATTTTTTATCTCTCAGCGGAAACTACAACTTATCGACATATTTTCGTTAGTTCAACAGTTGCACAAGTCCTGCAAATGAAAGTGGATAATCCCTACAACTGGGAAATGAAATGAATAATCTTTATACCCTCACACAGGGAAATGGGTATGCATAAGGGGAAACTCATCAGCACCAAAATCAGTGGCGAGTACGGGTTTGAACGAGCTAGAGGTTGTGTGGATTCCTCACAAACAATCACAATACATGGAAGCATCCTTACCAAGGGTCGTAGTTAATTGAGTTTCCAAACAGAAGTGACACTATAACTCCCAACGATATTGCGAAACTATGGGTATTTGAAATCAGGCAGTAAAGCCGAAGCCCTCAGGACTTTTGATCTGAAAGATTGTTTTCTTGCATGACAACGATATTCCTCATATTGGCCTATTGATAGCAACAACGTCGATTCGGGTTTGGTTGTTTTACCTCTGAGCGGCACTTTTTTGCACACCATGGGCTAAATGGCCAGGTCACATGGACCCCGAAGGCTCAGAGAAGGTTGAGGAGGGGACCCACTGGAACAGCTGTTGGGGGACAGATGGTAGCCTCCCGTCAAGGCCATCCAGCGTGTTCTTTAACGTGCACAGGGTATGGCTCTCCCGCACACGGAGCCACGGCTTAAGTCCCATACGACGGACGGCGGCCTTTCCAAGCCCATCGGTGTCCCCTACTGACCGTGGGCAGGGCGGGGAATTTTCAACAACGTCGAACAGGTATCGTTGGGAATGCCTGGAACATCCTTCCTAGAGTCCTCACCTCATCAGATTTTCGCATTTTTGGTCTTCTAAAAACTACGAAAGGAAGTAACTTCGGGTCGGATGAAGAAGAGCCGCGCATGGGTATAATTTCTCAAACAACAGCCAAATCTCGTTCTATTAATAGGGTATAATGTTGCTAACTTCACGCTGGGACAAGTGTGTCAAAAAGAATGGATATATCTAGTAAATAAATCATTTATGCCTTAATTCCTACTTGTCTGCTTCTTCCCCTTATTTTTGAATGACTCATATATTACTTAAGAAAAAAAAAAACTGCGTTGCTAAGGAAATTGTTTCTCTCATTACTATATCCTGTTTCAAAACCGCATCACTTGCAGTGTAGCACAGAACATAAGCGCTCATTCTTACTTAAAGTCCATAAGTTAAACTCTGTTAATGACGCATAGAGGAAGACATAATTTATCATGCAATATTTGGGTTGTTGGATTGGGTTGTTTTACCTCTGAACGGCACTTTTTTGCACAGCATGGGCTAAATGGCCAGGTCACATGGATCCCGAAGGCTCAGAGAATGTTGGGGGAAGAGACCTACTGTAACAGCTGTTGGGAAACAGATGGTAGCCTCCCGTCAAGGCCATCCAGCGTGTTCTTTAACGTGCACAGGGTATGGCTCTCCCACACACGGCGCCATGGCTTAACGTCCCATCCGACGGACGGCGGCCTTTCCAAGCCCATCGGTGTCCCCTACTGACCGTGGGCAGGGCGGGGAATTTTGTGGAGATAAATCTCAACGCTCACCCAGCTGGGACTCGAACCTGGGAACTATAGATTACCAGTCTGGCGCGCTACCGACTGAGCCACCCCCGCCCTGAAATATTTGGAGTTTGCGCTTTGGAATAAATGGTGTGAGGTGCAATGTCTACCTTTCAATTGTAAGCATCAAATAAAAACGTATCCATAACTACTGGCAAGTGTCCGTAGACCTAATAATGACTCGAAACTTATCAAAGAAACAAGTTTGTACCTTGATCGTTTACATTGCGAAGATAACAACCACCGTTAAGAATTCACAACTCGGTCAGAGTTATAACATACAGATACTGGACAGAAAAAAATGGAAACAGGTTCATGTTATCTCAATAGAAAATCACATTCCGAGCTCAAT
The DNA here is from genome assembly GCA_038380435.1 of Ryuthela nishihirai. Lineage (NCBI taxonomy): Eukaryota > Metazoa > Arthropoda > Arachnida > Araneae > Heptathelidae > Ryuthela > Ryuthela nishihirai. The sequence goes on from JAWZYU010000015.1 coordinate 38,713,253, forward strand.
AACTTATTCAATATGATTTTCAATACAAAATATATCTAATGATAAATTAAGGATATCAATGAAATCTATCTAAATCTCGATTTTACACAATATTTGTTCAGCATTCAAAGAGTTATGAACTCTGGAATATTTAACAGGCATAAAAAACTGACCTCAAATTTAATCGAAACATTAAAAGAAACACTTTAGTAGAGTACAGGATGCAATTCACCCTGTACTGTACTGTACTATAGTCAACTCTGATCTCTTAACCTGTTTTAACGTTTTAATTAAATTTTGGGGTCAAATTTTCTGTAGCTTGTTAAATATTCCAGCTTTCATAACCTTTGAATACTGAACAAATATTGTTTAAAATCGAGGTTTAGCTAGATTTGATAGAGAGTTTTTATTTACTTTCTGCCTATTTTTCATTAAAATTTATATTGAAGAAGCTATTGAGCTCTAAATGTGATTTCCTATTGAGATAATATACAACTGTTTCAATTTTTTTTGTCCATACCTGTAGATAACATGCAGATCATCGCGACTGCAATTCAAAATTTCTTGAAGTGGCAGATCCATCTTCCCAGTTATTACGGATAGTGTTCAAAACGTTCTTGACCTGTCTATAGATTTGCACTCATTCCTCCGTAGTTAACGACCTACGACTTGTTTGAAGGTTGTCTAAATTTGTCATTACTTGTTGAAAGCAAAGGCCGCATCATCATTTCTGTCTTCCATGGCGATGTGTAAAGTTCAGTCTGCGAAATACCTGCGTCTTTGCTATGGAGCTTACTAAAGACCGAGAAAGATTTTGCATTTTCACAAGGATGCAGCCTGAGGACGACACGAAAATGGGACCATGCCAGTTCATATGCACTGTTCGGGATGGATGTGCAAATTCAAAGAAGGACGGCAGAGCTTTAAAGACCTCCCTCGTGCTGGAAGACCAAAGGAGGCCTTGAGCAAGAGAACCAATGCTCGTGAACTCATTAAACAAAACCCACGCATCACAACTCAGATAATAAGTCTAGATCTCAGTGTATCGATGGGCAGTGTGGTAGCAATTATTCATCAACATTTAAAGTTCAGAAAGATCTGTGCCAAATGGTTAGCCCAAAAACTGACAGAACAGTAAGAAAGGGCTAGAGTCAATTCGTTCAAAGAGATGCTGACAAAGTTTGATCCTAGTGGCCCCAAACGGTTAACAGACATTTTCGCAGGTGATGAGACATGGTTTTATTACAATACAACGCCCATAAATATCGAAAATTATATTTGAATTGTGGATTATTTGAAAAAATCTTATCTGAAGAAATGACTATAAATGACCAATACGACATCAACAGTGTTTTGTCCAAAGTGGTTGAAGGAGATGAAGGAGCAGCGTCCAACAACTGGCGTGTTAAGAGTTCTCCATCTTCATGACAAACCCCGACAAATTACGACCTATCCGGAGCAGGAAAAAACAAACAGCTACCCCAACCGGCATATTCATTCGACTTTGCACCATACCATTTTTGGTTGTTCCTAAAAATTAAAACCGTTCCATGGCCGAGTGGTTAGCGCGCTTAGCTACTGATCTAAGGGACTGGGTTCGAGCCCCGGGTAAGGAATTGATGTATGTAACGTTTTTCTGCTGAGGGCCTGCCATCCTCTCAGACCTTCTACTCTGGCATATAAACTGGCAGGCTCCTGTCAGACTTCTGTGGCAAGCAGCTGCTTGAGGGGGTATTTATTTATTTTATTAAAAATTAAAAAGGAACTTACTGTAAAGCCTTTTTCAAGGGTGCAAGATCTTGCAAAATGCGTTCATTCAGAGTATTCCTCAACAGGTGAACCACCGAGTGCTCCAAATTTAGCATAGACGCCTGCAGTTTTCCGTACATGCTGTAGAAGAGCACTTTGAAGGACAGTAAAATTTTGTTGAGATTAGTGACATGGTTTTTTTCCTGCAGATGCACGTCAAGAATTTTTTGAACGCTCCTCATAGAATGATTGTTTAGGAAGTGGCTGTAATAATATATTTTAAATATCACTGAAGATTGATCTCAATTAAATGGGACAGTGTCAACATTCCGTTTGTTCCTTATTATTAATTGACGTAGCTTTTAAATTTAATTTTAAATGGTACGTAAGAATTCTGTTTTGTAACCTGGATGAGCTTTTATTTAGCATATTGGTTATGAATGTTAAAGAATATATATTTAAAAAAACACACTATTTTTTTTAAAAATCTGCCTAACTGCCTCCTGTCTTGAAGAAAGATTATTTTATACTAAAAATTTATGCTTTGATTTTAATTTTTACAGTAAATTAACAATGGCCTGTTATAACGACTCGTTAAATAATATCCACTATTAGCAAAAAAAAAATGATTAAGCTGGTTAAAAACCCGGTTGATTAAGAACCCCAGTGGCAACGATGACTCTTTCGTTAGCAATAAAAGCATATTTAACTATAAATGAAACTAACATAATGTTTGGGGGCGGGAGTGGCTCAGTGGGTAGCGCGCCAGGCTCGTGATCTGTAGTTCCCAGGTTCGAGTCCCAGCTGGGTCAGCGTTGAGATTTATCTCCGCAAAATTCCCCGCCCTGCCCACGGTCAGTAGGGGACACCGATGGGCTTGGAAAGGCCGCCGTCCGTCGGATGGGACGTTAAGCCGTGGCCACGTGTGCGGGAGAGTCACACCCTGTGCACGTTAAAAAACACGCTGGATGGCCTTGACGGGAGGCTACCATCTGTCTCCCAACAGCTGTTCCAGTGGGTCCCCTCCCCCAACCTTCTCTGAGCCATCGGGGTCCATGTGATCTAGCCATTTAGCCCATGGTGTGCAAAAAAGTGCCGCTCAGAGGTAAAACAACCCAACATAATGTTTTTGCCACTCCACGTTTGATCAACGGGAAAATCCTTTCTTTCTTGTCGATCTCACACGGTATAGAGTGCCATTTTGTGACATTCTCACTCACAGGCACAATATAGAGGTAATATTAGAAAGATATTTATTTTGGTGGTTTCTATTCAGTTTAAAATTTCTGCTACCCGCAGATATTTTCGCGCGACTACCCGAGGAGTCGTGATCCACAGTTTGGGCATAACTGAACTAAAACATTTTAAAATTATGAAGAATTTTTTTTTTGTAAATCTTGTTTTCGAAGAACATAACCGGTAAAAATATTTAGACTTCTTTTTGTTTTCCTGAGTTGGCAACCGTAGTTGCCAGCGGTATTCTAAAAACTTCACACTAGCGAACAGCGAATACAACAACTTAGCCTCATTATCTATGTTTCAAAGGTCGCGAAAGAATTTTTATCTGAGCGGGACTCGGGATTGGTTCAACATAAGAGATGTAATCCTGGAGAAATGCTTACTACTGTAGAATTCTAACGTATCTTTCGACATCTAATGTTCGCTTTGAAGGCTACGCTTTTCCCAGATTGCTAATCGAAACTAAAACTTAATTCCCAGCTCTGATGATACCGCAACTGAAGAGTAAGATTTCACTGAAAACACATTGTGCTTTACCGAATAGTTGAACTGCAGAGTTCTTTGGACGCAAATGCCCACATTTATGATAATGATTTAATGACTTTCACATTTATAGAAGACGAAGATTTAAGGCCGTATTTCATTACTGTATTACTCTGTCATGAATTCGTGAAGTGTTCGCAATCCGTCTAGTTTTAGTAAAGAAATCAAAAGCATGGAGTATTTCAACATCTACATGGAACTTCTGGAAGAAGAACTGAATGAACACATATACTATAATGACTACGACGTTATGGCAGCTATCAAAAATTTGCAAAAAGCATACAGCGTTGAATCCTTGGCTCTACATACGTCCGAAGTGAGTTACGGTGATGCCGACGCTAGGTGGGCTTACTTGTATCGCTACGCTACATGGCACTCTGTAATGACGGAATATTTAGTTACAAGAGTGTTGACGGAATGCCTTTACATTCCTAGTGATCTCTTCTTTACTATAGGGCTTCATATTACTTGTCTTGGAGGAGGACCCGGGATTGATGTTATAGCTTTTTTGAGAGCTGTCGGTAAAAGGTACAATCTGAACGACTTCACTGATGTGCACGTTACAGTAATTGATGTTTGTGCTGGATGGAATCACACGATGGACAAACTCTTTAGTAAATTGCATTCTGTAAAGTGTTTCAGTGACGACATTCATTTACCCTACACGTGTGAATTCCTGCAAGCCGACCTCACGAAACCTCTGTCTTCGAGAGTCCAATGTGCTATAGAAATTGCAGATGTTGTCACCATGATTAAATTTGTGTCTGCCGTGGATGGAAACGATACAGAAGGAAAAGTACCTGAGATGCTGAAAGTATGTGGAGTTCCTTTATCAGAGTGTTAGTCTTATTACGTTTCTTATTATGAAAGGGATTCAAATGTATAGAGAAGAATCTTGGGGAAATGGGAATTTCATCATTTTCTTTGTTTAACAACAGGAAAAGAAAAAAATACACCTTTATATATATATATACCTATATTGTACACAGAACCTGGGAAAGGTGGCTCTGGCCAGTTATAAATGTGGGGGTCCTTACCCTATTCCAAACGCCATATAAATATATTTATTAAATACTTTAATACTAGTGACCTGGCCATTTAGTCCATTTGTGTGCAAAAGTGCCGCTCAAACGCAACCCAACCCATCATACTCTAAGCCAGACTCGGATCTAGAATAAAGAGGGGGAGGGGTCAAGTAATTCAATCCAGCTGGAAAAAAGTAAACAGGATGTGGCGGGGGGGGGGGGGGGGGGGCGCAGAAGATTGGATATCCATTGAAGTATAGCATTTTCCCCTCCTTTTCAGAGATCTTTAAAAAAATTCTACAAGAATGCATGAAATATACATAAGTTTAATCATTTTTGTCGCTATTACTATTACTAGTATTTTCGAAGGAAAATTAGGTCAAATGGGCCTATGCCCCCCCCCCCCTCAAGGTCGGCCCTACTCTAAAATTTTGGGGACATTGTGATTTGCCATTTAGCCTTCTACTGTGTGCAAAAAACATCCTTTCAGATGCAAAACAACTCTACAACAATGATTCGTAAACCCTGGTCCGGGTTCAAACTTGAGAGTTTTCTGATAGGTCGTCTTAAAGGCTCTTGACCTTTTCAAATATAAGTTGACTGCGGCAGTTAAAATCTAAATGTATGTGCCATTTGGATCGGGAGGAAAATGTTTCACATTTATTAGGTTGGGAGTTAAAAACATCATCTGCTTCCAAATTCTTGCAGCAAAAAAATTGGAAGTTGTAACTCAAGAAATAATTTATTTATGTACTACTTTGTATTTACCAGTAAATATTTTCCTAATTTATAAAATCATCATTCATCAATCATTTTAAATTTATAATTACACATAATTTTTCTCTATTAGGAGTAATTATAAACTTTTCCAGACATTAATGATAAATATTTAGCCTTAATTTCTTTCTATAACCCTGCTGGCTTTAACTTCTGGCTACGTTCCTATTTATATTATTAAAAATCTTAATACAGTTGTTAATAATCAAATTGTAAATATATTTTTTTAATACTATGTTGTAGGAAAATTAAAGTTAGGCAGTATCCAGCTAGCGTCTTCTCAGAAATTCCACCTCTGAAGCGACTATCACCTCTATTCCTAAAACACTCAGTTTCCCTACTTATTATCATTTTATTCATTATTATTTACATTAGCAATACAATTTAAAGTTGGGTTATGTTGTTTTACCTCTGAGCGGTACTTTTTTGCACACCATGGGCTAAATGGCCAGGTCACATGGACCCCGAAGGCTCAGAGAAGGTTGGGAGAGGGGACCCACTGGAACGGCTGTTGGGAGACAGATGGTAGCCTCCCGTCATGGCTCTCCCACACACGGGGCCACGGCTTAACGTCCCATCCGACGGACGGCGGCCTTTCCAAGCCCATCGGTGTCCCCTACTGACCGTGGGCAGGGCGGGGAATTTTTGCGGAGATAAAGGTACTTACGTATTAACGCCACCGCAGCAGAAGTTGCGGTTATGCGCCAATAAAGAGCAGTAAGTACCGATGTTTTTTCTGTCAGATTTTTTGTTTGGGGATTTTTTTTATAATTCAGTCGGCAGTGCACTGTTTCCGATTTTCATGTTTTTTGGTTTGTGTTGCCTGGGAGGACAATATTTAGTTTTGGGGCTTTTTTATATTTCAGTCGGCGGTGCACTGTTTCCGATTTTCATGTTTTTTGGTTTGTTCCCTGGGAAGACATTATTTAGTTTTGGGGCTTTTTTATAATTCGGTCGGCGGTGAATTGTTTCCGATTTTCATGTTTTTTTGATGTCATTAAATAATGTCCTCCAAGACAACACAAACCAAAAAACATGAAAACTGGAAACCGTGCATTGCCGACCGAATTATAAAAAAGCCCCAAAATTAAATAATGTCCTCCAAGACACCACAAACCAAAAAAACATGAAAATCGGAAACAATTCACCGCCGACCGAATTATAAAAAAGCCCCAAAACTAAATAATGTCCTCCCAGGGAACAAACCAAAAAACATGAAAATCGGAAACAGTGCACCGCCGACCGAATTATAAAAAAGCCCCAAAACTAAATAATGTCCTCCCAGGCAACACAAACCAAAAAACATGAAAATCGGAAACAGTGCACCGCCGACCGAATTATAAAAAAGCCCCAAAACTAAATAATGTCCTCCCAGGCAACACAAACTAAAAAACATGAAAATCGGAGACAGTGCACTGCCGACTGAATTATAAAAAAAATCCCCAAACAAAAATCTGACAAAAAAAACATCGGTACTTACTGCTCTTTATTGGCGCATAACCGCAACTTCTGCTGCGGTGGCGTTAATACGTAAGTACCGAGATAAATCTCGACGCTGACCCAGCTGGGACTCGAACCTGGGAACTGCAGATTACGAGCCTGGCGCGCTACCGACTGACCCACCCCCGCCCCACAATTTAAAGTCTGTAATCCACAAGGGCTATTACCACTCGCCAGTGGAGTTTAAATACAATGTTTTTGCTCATTTCATAAAATTACAAAAAATTAGATACTAAACATCATTTAAATAAAAATGTTAAAACGCAATTTTCTAAATTAGAAATATTGAAAAAACATGCCAAATTAGCTCAGTAACCATTTCTCAACTTCGTTTTCGAATTTTGTGTCGTCTGCTATTTCACTCAGATAATTTGATAAACTTTTGTATTTTTTTAAACCTGAATAGCCAAAAAATCTTTTAAAAACTCTTTGGGTAATATGAACTTTTTTAGACACTATTTTTCTTGTATTATATGCGTTTGTCAACCTCTGAAACATAGAAGAATTTTTATGAATACATTTTAAGGATTTCAAAGTAAAAATCTTTTACAGATTTAAAACTTGCAAATCAAGAAAACTTTTGTGAAAGAATCAAATTTTCTCTTAAATATCATAACTTTAACTATATATTTATGCATCTATTTAATAGGTTTAAGAGAGTTTTCAAATGTTCCTCCCCATATAAAAAAAATACTGTATTATTGAATAAATAAAAGCACAATAAACCTTTTTTAGTGGTTAGCACGCCTGGCTACTGATCTAAGGGACCTGGGTTCGAGCCCCGGAGTAGGCATGGATGCGTGTGTCGTTTTTCTGCTGAGGTCCTGCCATCTTCTCAGATCTCCTACTGTGGCATATAAACTGACAGGCTCCTGTCAGACCTCTGTGGCAAGCAGCTGCTTGAGGGGCTATTTTATTTTTATTATTTAGAGTCTAGATCTAACAAACCTCTTAGCGTATAAAACTAAGGTAGTGAACTATGAAAGAAAATGATTTTTACGTCAAGTACGATTTGTGTTTTAGCTGAGGTTGGCAATGCTAATTAGAGATAGAAGCAGATCAAAATATATGTTCACTGCTAAAAATTAAAATGTTTAGAAAGAATTTTTGCAAAATATTAAGATTGAGAACTGGTACTGCAAAGTTAAACAGCTACTTGTACAAGATAAAGAAATCAGATAGCGCAAATTGTATTTACTGTAACTGTGAAGAAACTATTTCACGTATTTTATTGAACTGTTCACATTATGACAAAGAAAGTAAAATTTATTATCAGCAATTATCTCAACAAGGAATAAATCAGTTTACATAATATGTTGAATTTTCCAGTAGATGACGTAATGTTACAGTTATTAAATGTAATTTAATAACTGTAACATTTAATTTAATTATTAAATGTGTAATATTACAGTTGTTAAATAGTTATTATATTCAATCTTTTTACTCGAACGTTCTGTAACGGAAATTTGTTCCTTCACCGCCTGACTTTGGTAGTGAATACGTGTAATATGTATGCACATATTAAGTATATCATTATTACTCAGATCTTTATTTTCAAACTTTAAACTATTATTTATTTATTTTACTATTAAGCAGAAAACTATTAAATTAATTAACTATGACACTTCATTGAATAATGACAACTTATATATTAGATATGTATAATATTTAAAAAATTCTCTTGTTTTTCTCTATAATTTTTGTATTGTTTTTAACTGAACTTGGTGTAGAAGGGCCTGGCCCTAACGTCACCATGGTTGTTAGGTGTATAAATAAAATAAATACAGATGGAAGCTTCGGTGTCAGAAGATCTAGTATAAGAGGTCTGCTTGAGAGGTTCCCTTGTATTCGTTACTTTATGCAGTACTAATACCTACTAGTACGTATTATTACTTTATGCAGTACTAATACGTCAAGGAAAAAGTCAGGGAAAAGCAAACGTATTTCTGAAATAACTGGATTGCGTTGTTTTTCCCCTGAGTGGCACTTTTTTGCAGACCATGGGCTATAAATAACCAGGTCACAAGGACTCCGAGGTCTTGGAGAAGATTTGGGAGATTGGACCCATTGGACAGCTGTTGGGACCAGCGTGTTCTTTAACATGCGCAGGGTATGGCTCTCCCTCACATGGAGTCGCTGATTAATATCCCATCCGACGGACGGCAGCCTTTTGATGCCCATCGGTGTTCCCTACTGACCGTGGGCAAGGCGGGAAGTTTTTCGGAGATAAATCTCAACACTGGCCAAGCTTTTAACTCGGACCTGGGAACTGTAGATTGCGAGCCTGGCGTGTTACCGACTGAGCCACCCCCGGCTCTGAAACAACTGGAAAAAGTTGAAAAATTTATTTATTGAAAATTATAAGCAGCATTTAAAATAATTAGAAAGGGCAAATACTGCCGTTCAGAGGAAATGCCTATATATGCAGGCGTGTATAAACATTTTTGATAACTTGCAAGATACAGTTTTGATCATGAGGGAAAGATATAGTTATTTTGTCTGAACTTATTCTGTGTTTCAAAATAATTATTGCAGTAATTTCCATATGCAAATTTATTGAAAGAGGTTGGGTTGTTTGGGTTGTTTTACCTCTGAGCGACACTTTTTTGCACACCATGGGCTAAATGGCCAGGTCGCATGGACCCCGAAGGCTCAGAGAAGGTTGGGGGAGGGGACCCACTGGAACAGCTGTTGGGAGACGGATGGTAGCCTCCCGTCAAGGCCATCCAGCGTGTTCTTTAACCTGCACAGGGTATGGCTCTCCCGCACACGGGGCCACGGCTTAACGTCCCATCCGACGGACGGCGGCCTTTCCAAGCCCATCGGTGTCCCCTACTGACCGTGGGCAGGGATTTTTTGCGGAGATAAATCTCAACGCTGACCCAGCTGGGACTCGAACCTGGGAACTACAGATTACGAGCCTGGCGCGCTACCGACTGAGCCACCCCCGCCCATTGAAAGAGGTGTGATCCATGTAACGACAATAGGGAGAGTGACAATGAAAGAAGTGCTACCCTAAATAACAGCAACTTGGGTAAATTAGCATTGCCTCGTGAAAGTCACACAAAGACGTAAACCTCACGTGACGAGGTGCAATTTTGAACCTTACAGCAAAAGGATTCCTCTTTTCATCATACTTTGAGCAGTAGAGATCTGACTACCAATTGTAGGCAAAAAAAAGTGTCTCTTAGAAGCAAAGAAACACTCCCTTCCTCTTTACACCTCCAAATATTATCATGATGCACAAACTTATTGAAAATATGTGTAAAAGTTTTTTTTTTGTATTAATTAATAAAAATAAATGATGTGCTTCGGAAAGATAGAAAGTACTTAGAAACAGAAGAAAACATAAAAAAGAATTTAAGATTACAATTGTTAAAGAAAAAATATCCATTATTCTTATAACTATATTCCATATAAATTAATTTTCCATACAGCTGAGGATGGCTCAGTTGGTAGCGCGCCAGGCTCATAATTTGCAGTTCCCAGATTCGAGTCCCAGCTGAGTCAGCGTTGAGATTTTTCTCTGCAAAATTCCCCGTCCTGCCCACGGTCAGTAGGGGACACCGATGGGCTTGGTAAAGGCCGCCGTCCGTCGGATGGGACATTAAGCCGTGGCTCCGTGTGCGGGAGAGCCATATCCTGTGCACGTTAAAGAACATACTGGATGGCATTGACGGGAGGCTACCATCTGTCTCCCAACAGTTGTTCCAGTGGGTCCCCTACCCCAACCTTCTCTGAGCCTTCGGGGGTCCTTGTGGCCTGGACATTTAGCCCATGGTGTGCAAAAAAAGTGCCACTCAGAGGTAAGACAACCCAACCTTACACATGATAATCGACATAAATTAATATTACACCTAATCTTATTTAATATAAATTAATTTCTAAGTCATCCGGTGTTTGAACCCTGGTCGGATGATTGATGATACTAAAATCATGATTTGACATTTTAACAATCCAGTTGTTTGTTTAAGCAGCTTCATTGCAGTAAAAGATATTCTCTATAGAAACTACGATTCTGTTTTTATAAGGAAACTAAGCTATTTTGATGTTGAAACATTTTCGCGATAGCTTAGCACTGTGTTTTTGTTCTGTTCTTGTTTGAGCAAACCCGACTTATGAATGTTATTACAATAGTTTTCTTTTCCATTTCCTTCAGGATATTTTCGATCTCTTAAAAACTAATGCTCTGCTGTTCTTCATCGACAATGCCGGCGGAGGTTTCTACGAGATGGTTGACAACAAAGCTGAAGAATGCCGGGAAGTGTTCCAAGTCTATGGACCACATCTTCACCAACTCATCGAACCGATATCATCGGAGACATCGACATTCCAATTTCAGGACTATAAGAGACGTTTCGGTTGTTACCCTATGTTGAAAACTAGAGTTTCAGCTGGGGTATGGCAGAAAAATGAATGCGAAAGCGATGAGGATTCAAGTAATGAAAGTGATCAAGATTCTGAAAATGATGAGGACTCCCATTATGAAACAGACGGATATTCGCATTATGATGAGAACGCATATTTTGAAAATGATGAAGAGTATAATCCCGGAAGAGGAGACTCGGATTGTGACATGTATGTATATAATAGGAGTTCAGACTCATACGATGAGGAGTATCCGTATTTTGAGAATGGTGACGACTCACATGATGGAACAAGAGAGTACTCGATTCCCGAATATGGGTATTCGTATAATCGATGGGTTGAGGGCTCGAATGATCGCCCTTATTATGAAACTGATCAAACCGCAAATCATGACTCCAACTGTGTGATTCTATGACTTAATGTTTTTTCTTCCTTAAAAGAGTTAATTTAAATCGTATTATTTTCATTTGTTTACACCTAGACATCTTAAAAAGTCTAAAATGCGGATATGTATCTTGCCATAGAAGTATTAAACTGCTTAATCCACTTTTTTGTTCACTATATATATATAACGCCATTTTTAATCCTATCCACCTGTTTTTGCAGATGACAGTTATTAAGGTTCTCACGAAAGATATGTAATATTGTGCAGTAAGGGACACCGGTCCTTACTGCACAATATTACATATCACACGGTCTGTAAATGGTAGCTAGGTAGTCACTGGAAGGAGAGCTATGCACCAATCCCCTGTGATGATGCATAGAACCGGCCAGGCCTAGCACCTAATGTCCGACCCCGCCTTCTCGTGGTGCGGACCGTTAGTAACTTTCAAAAGAGATACTCTCTTGTGGAAGTGAACGGAAGGGGAGGGCTGCCAGATTAGTGTGGCCTACTGATCTGGACAACTATGGCTACTTTTCTTTTTTTTTCTACCCTGCTGAGGAGTGGTCACCCACACAGGGTCCTGGTGCTGACCATATAAACCTACTGGACTGGACAGATATATGGCTCTGAGCTGGATTATGGATCCTGATTTTGCTGCACTGGTGGGCTTCTGTGGAGGGAAAATCTTCCGCTGTGTTTTCTGTTTGTTTGTGGGTTGACAGCCCCAAGTGAATAGATTCACAGGATATGTTTATCAGCTGGTGGATAATCCTGAGCAGAAGTCATCGCAGGCACCTGAACTCTTTGCTTCTATTGGCATCGTCAAATTCTACATTGGAGGAATTCTTCCAGTGTAGATGGCTTCAGCCTTTAGTAGTGGGGGAACGGGTCTTTGCCCCATGTCTGCGATTAGGGGGCTGTTTGATATTGTCGGCATTCCCTCTCTCAATAAACATAGTTTCTTTAAACATCCCACTAACCATTTTCTCTCCATAGGTAGTTGGAATGTGAGGACTCTGCACAGAGCTTTTTCTCTTGATGTCCTCACACAAGAATTCCACCATTATAATTTAGATATTCTCGGCTTGCAAGAGACCAGATGGACAGATAAAGGTCAGATTCTTAAAAATAATCTTAAATTTCTCTTTTCAGGGAGGGACGACAATAAGCATCACCAAGGCGTGGGTCTGCTTCTCAGCAGACACGCTAGCGATGCTCTTCTAGGATATGAGTGCATTAATGAAAGGTTTCTTACAGCAAAATTTCAGACAAGCATTAAAGACTTGAATGTTATCTGCTGTTATGCCCCCACTGAGGATGCCGATGAGGATGAGAAGGATAGGTTTTATGAACAACTTCAGGATATTTTGAATTCTGTCAAGAAAGGAGATATTACCCTTGTTCTGGGTGACTTCAATGCCAAAGTTGGTACTGATTCTGACCTTTGGGGAGGAGTAATAGGCCCTTTTGGTATTGGTAGCTGCAATGGCAATGGGCAACGTCTCCTACAGGTAAGTAAACTCAATGGATTCAGAATAACTAACACTTATTACAAACACCGCGACATACATAAGTACACATGGGTTTCACCTGATGGGCTGCATAAGAATATGATTGATTACATATTAATTAACAGCAAATGGGCTAGTTCTGTTAGGAATACCAGGGCATATAGGGGAGCTGAAATTGGATCTGACCATTACCTTGTTAAAAGTGTGTTGCAAATTAAACTTAAAAAGTGTTGTGCTAGGGTTAAAAACTTTACTTTTAATACTGAAGCTCTGAAAGATCCAGTTATAGCCAAAGCTTACCATGATAGGTTACTTAGTCATTATGACAGTCATGGTTTGCTTACTACTGAAGTTGAGGAAGAATGGGGCCAAACAGGCTTTTTTGGAAACTAACAGTACTCTTTTAGGGAAAAAGGAGCAGAGGAGGCAAAATTATCTGAGTGATAAGGCACTTGAGCTTTTTCGGAAAGAAAGAACTGCAGGAATGCCCTTAATCAATACCCTACTAGTCCTAATAGAAAGCATTACAGAGACCTTAATAAACTTGTAAAGGATCAGTTAGCTGCTGATAAGAATCTTTGGCTTGATGGTTTGGCTGACAAAGCCGAGGACGCAGTTAGACAACACAACAGCAGAGAGCTGTACCAGATAGTTAATGTTTTGTGTGGTAGAAAACGGACAGGCATACAAGGATTGAAGGATAAACAAGGTAAGGTTATAGAAGGGGAGGATTCTGTCATGGCTAGGTGGGCTGAGCATTTCAGTGATGTTCTAAACAATGTAGTTAGTTCTACTCCCATTGTTTGCAATGATGATAGATGCATTGGTGGCCTTAATGTTGGCCCTATAACACAATCTGAAGTTCTTTTGGCTGTTTCTAAACTTAAACTTCATAAATCCCCAGGGGTTGATGAAATTACTACGGAAATGCTTAGAGCTGGGAATGTTTCGGTTACCACTTGGATGACTGAAATTCTGAATATCTTTTATGATAAAGGCATGGTTCCTAAGGATTTTACCAGGGCTATTGTTATCCCTATTTTCAAAAAAGGTGATCGCAGTTCTTGTGATAACTATAGGGGTATCAGCCTACTCTCTGTTCCAGGTAAAGTTCTTTCCATGATTGTGCTTAATAGAATTAAGAATCTGGTTGACAGTCAATTGCGTGATGAGCAATGTGGATTCAGAAGTGGTAGGGGATGTGTGGATCAGATATTTTCACTTAGGCAGATTCTTGAGAAATGTTTAGAGTTTCAGAAACCTTTGGTTGCTAGCTTTGTTGATTTCAAAAAGGCTTTCGACTCTGTTGATCGTCATAATTTGTGGTTGATTGTGAGATCATATGGTATACCAGACAAGTTAGTTAACATTATGAAAGCTCTCTATAATAACACTGAGTCGTGTGTGACAGTTGGTAAGGCTTGTAGCAATTGGTTTAGCATTACTTCTGGTGTTCGACAAGGGTGCATTTTGTCTCCTTTTCTCTTTAGCTTGGTTATTGATTATGTTATGCGAAATTCACTTCAAGGGAAAAATATTGGCCTTAAATGGGCTGGAGATACGAAAATTTCTGATTTAGATTATGCTGATGATTTAGCCCTTTTGGCAAATGATGTTGATGAGATGAACTCTTTCATTCGAGCTGTTGATGAGACTGGTAGTAGAGTAGGTTTGGTTATAAACAGAGAGAAAACTAAAGTGATGAAAATTGGTCAGGCAGGCTGTGATTCAGTTAATCTGAATGGTTGCAGTCTTGAGCAGGTGTCACAGTTTAATTATCTTGGGAGCTATGTAACAGATAATGGTGATGTGCGGCATGAGATTAACAGACGAATAGGGATTGCTGCCGGGACTTTTAAGAACCTATGGAGAGTGTGGAGAAATAGGCGTATACACCTAAATACTAAAATTAGACTGTATAATAGTTTGGTTCTTTCTAGGGTTAGTTATGGTAGTGAAACCTGGACACTTTGTAAACAAGATAACAGGAAACTAGATGCTTTTGATTCCAGATGCTTACGCAGTATCTTGGGCATTAGGTGGTTCAACTTTGTAACTAATGATGAGATTAGACAAAGGAGTTTGCAACCTCCTTTAAGCAGCATATTGTGCAGAGAGAGACTCCGTTGGTTTGGCCATGTTGCCCGTATGAATAATTATAGATTGGCGAATAGGGTTATGAACAGTGTGCCTAAAGGCCTCAGAAAGAAGGGGAGACCTAGGATGCGGTGGGCAGACAATGTCAAACAGGACCTTGTTAGAATTGGTGTGCAGTGGCCAGATGCAGTAGATGTAGCTCAGGATAGACTTGCTTGGAGAACTAAATTGCACGGTCTGGTTGGACCTCCGTAGCCCATGGCTGCTTGAGGATGATGATGATGATGATGAAGGGACACCGATGTGCTTGGAAAAGGCCGTCGTCCGTCGGATGGGACGTTAAGCCGTGTCCCGTGTACGGGAGAGCCATACACTGTGCACGTTAAAGAACACGCTGGATGGCCTTGACGGGAGGCTACCATTTGTCTCCCAACAGCTGTTCCAGTGGTCCCTTCCCCCAAACTTCTCTGAGCTTTCGGGGTCCTTGTGACCTGGCCATTTAGCCCATGGTGTGCAAAAAAGTGCCGCTCAGAGGTAAAACAACCCAACCCAAAGACGATTGTGAGTAACCGACTACTAATTCACGGCTGACAGGGAGATATACCTCTCTCACGGCTGACAGGGAGATATACAGATTGATATACCTCTGAGCGGCACTTGTTTTTGCACACAATGGACTAAATGGCCGGATCACAAGGACTCTGAGGGCTCACAGAAAGTTAGGGGAAGGGAACCCACTGGACAGCTGTTAGAGAACATGATAGCCTCCCGTCAAGGCTATCTAGCGTGTTTAACAGCACAGGGTGTGGCTGTGCTGCACACGTGCCACGGCTTAACGTCCCATCCAGGGGATAACGACAGTTACAAGCCCATTGATGCCCCCTAGTGGCCGAAGGCAGGGTGGGGTGTTACGCGGAGATACATCTCAATGCTGGCCCAGGTGGGACTCGAACTTGGAAGCTGACAGGGGATCACACTAATTCTAACAACGATGCAGAAATAGTAGAGCTCTGAAAATTTGCATCCAGGGTAATCCGAAATTTGAACTCCGACGTGACCTTCAAGGTCAGATAGAGGTCAAAACCTGATCTACCAATGGTAGAAATGGAAAATTGGTGGGCTGTAGATGTAGGAAACATGCAATTTTAGATTGGGAGGGTCCTTAGAGGTCTAATATTGATATCAATGCTAGAGAGCTAAAATTTGGTTCCTGGGTGTATTTTGGGTCGGAGATATCGGAAATGTGAAATTTTGGATGCGATGAATCCTTTGAGGGTCAAAGGTCAAATTTCGATACACCCATGCGAGAGTTAAAATTTGGTGAATAGAGCTATTTTTGCCTGTAGAACTCGAAAGCGAGAGGAATTTTCATATCTGGTGTGACATTTGAGCTCAAATATGGGTCGAAGTGACAGGACAGAAATCAAGAGATAACAAAGGTACTGTTCTATTACTAGTATGAATTGTATATATTTGAATTTGTCCGCTCAGAGTAGAAACTTTGGTTCCAGGACTCATTTATTTTTCGTACACAACTGAAAACCTGAAAAACAAAACGAACCAGGATCCACTTATGACTGAACGCAGAGTATTTACCAGAATGTTGTGATTAGAGAACTTTTGCATGATGATTAGATTTAGAAGATTACAGATTTCGAATAGAGTTTTATAAAAATGAATAAAAATTAATATTCCCTCAAGCAGCAGTTTGTCACAGAGGTCTAAGAGGAGCCTGTCAGTTAATAGAAACAGAAAAAAAAGAGTAATTTATTTCTTTAAATATTGACTGCAAGTATTCCTAGCTGATTTCAATTAACATAATCTGCTAGTTTCTGAATATTTATGAAACAAAATTTATTCATACAGATGGACAGATATTCAAATTAAAAAGTGCAATATTTGTTTTTAAATGCTTGTAAACTTAGCGGATTTAGAGGTTCAAGAGCCACAAGCGGAAGAACATTTAGGGGCCCTATGGTTTGTAGTTAACAAATAGTTATAAATTCACAGGATGATTTGAGGGCCCCCCCTCAGAATCCGGATCCTTAAGCAGCCGCTTACCGGTAGATCCGCTCCTGTTTCTAAACATGTCTGGGTCTAGGAAAAAGGTAAATAAAATGGGCTGTAATCCAGCGTGTTTAAAAGCACAGGGTGTGGCTCTGCTGCACACGTGCCACGGCTTAACGTCCCATCCAAGGGATAACGGCAGTTATAAGCCCATTGATGCCCCCTTCTGGCCGAAGGCAGGGTGGGGTGTTACGCGGAGATACATCTCAACGCTGGCCCAGGTGGGACTCGAACTTGGGAGCTGACAGGGGATCACACTAATTCTAACTACGATGCAGAAATAGTAGAGCTCTGAAAATTTGCATCCAGGGTAATCCGAAATTTGAACTCCGACGTGACCTTCAAGGTGAGATAGAGGTCAAAACCTCTATCTGACCTTGATTAGGAAAAAGATCCCCTTTTCTTCATTCGGGGATAGTAAGTGATCCGAATGAAGGAAAGGATAATAAGTGATCAAAATGAAAGAAAGGGAATAATAAGTCATCCTAATGAAGGAAAGGGGATAATAAGTGATCCGAATGAAGGAAAGAGGATAATAAGTAATCGGAATGAAGGAAAGGGGATAATAAGTGATTCGAATGAAGGAAAGAGGATAATAAGTGATCCGAATGAAGGAAAGAGGATAATAAGTGATCCGAATGAAGGAAAGAGGATAATAAGTGATCCGAATGTAGGAAAGAGGATAATAAGTGATCCGAATGAATGAAAGAGGATAATAAGTGATCCGAATGAAGGAAGGGGATAATAAGTGATCCGAATGAGGGAAAGGGGATCATAAGTGATCCGAATGAAGGAAAGAGGATAATAAGTGATCCTAATGAGGGAAAGGGGATCATAAGTGATCCGAATGAAGGAAAGAGGATAATAAGTGACTCGAATGAAGGAAAGAGGATAATAAGTGATCCGAATGAAGGAAAGAGGATAATAAGTGATCCGAATGAAGGAAAGGGGATAATAAGTGATCCGAATGAAGGAAGGGGATAATAAGTGATCCGAATGAGGGAAAGGGGATCATAAGTGATCCGAATGAATTAAAGAGGATAATAAGTGATCCGAATGAGGGAAAGGGGATAATAAGTGATCCGAATGAGGGAAAGGGGATCATAAGTGATCCGAATGAAGGAAAGAGGATAATAAGTGATCCGAATGAAGGAAAGAGGATAATAAGTGATCCGAATGAAGGAAAGAGGATAATAAGTGATCCGAATGAGGGAAAGGGGATAATAAGTGATCCGAATGAGGGAAAGGGGATCATAAGTGATCCGAATGAAGGAAAGAGGATAATAAGTAATCCGAATGAAGGAAAGGATAATAAGTGATCCGAATGAAGAGGGAGAGTGGTAAGATCGAACCGGAAAGCCGTTTCGGTATAAAATTTCCCCTCTTTTTTAAACAAATTACGACAATTCAAACAAATATCAATCCTTTTCCCATTTTATAAATTTCCATTTTCCAAAAATAAATAAATAAATAACTGTGATTGAAAAAAAAAATATGGTGTACGAGGTTTCCATGCATTACTGCTGCAGGATTTGAAAACGGTTGAAAATTCAGACCAGAGCAACTCCGGATTCAGACCAAAGCAATAATAAAGAATTCTTTAATGCATTTATAGCTAAATATAAGTTTAGCGTATTTGACTAAAATAAAAAAAAGATGAAAAAAAAAATTTAATCGTTTTTATTAATTTTGTATTGTTTTTGTATATTTTTTTCTTTATGTAAAGTTGAGTGTCAATGTTGCCAAAATTGTGTATTTAAATAATTTGTAAGTTAACTTACATGAGCTTAGATGCTCTTGGGTTAATAAGAGTATTACAAATATATGCTTTTTGTAACCTTATTATTATAATAAACTGATGATGATGATGACTAACAAAGAACTTTGTTTTCATGTAGAGGGCGACTATCGAAAGATTTTTATCGACCGACACAAAGTTGACAAAGCACGTTGAAATTAACGCTGCGCTCTAAACAACAGCGAATGCAACATGGTATCTCATTATCTCTTGGTCTGATTGTCTGAAATCGAATTATCTATTGATGCCAAATGACCTTCGATCACCACATGTTCCAAAACAATGATCGAAACTAAAATAATACCCCAACTGAAACTAACTTGCTAGTTTCTGAATAAACTTTACTGAATAGTCTTACTGAAACAGCATTACCATCTGCATTCTGATATATACTCAAGTGCAAAAGTTAAATTAGAAACGTAAAACCCTGATTCCTTAAGCAGATTTCTGTGGATTTTAAAGAAAATTAATGCGTAGGTAAGTTATATTACGATTACAATTCAGCATAAAGATAAAATTTGTAAGATTAATAGTTGTCTAATTAATTAAAATGTTTAAATGAAGGTAAGAAAGTGAGTGCAAGAATGTGAAGTTCAGTCGGGCTCAAAAGTCTCAACTATGCCAGAATCGAGAATTTATCTCCTGTAAACCTTGCCCCGCTCTTCGTCAAAAAGAGGACAACAATAGCCGTCCATCGGACGGAATCTAAAGCCATGGTCCTCTTTGGTTGGATTGTTTTGCCTCTGAGCGGCACTTTTTTATGCACATAAGGACCCACGAGTTCAGAGAAGGTGGAGGAAGGAGACCCACTGGATAGCTGTTAGAAGACAGATGGTAGCCTCCTATCAAGGCCATCCCTCGCGTTCTTTAACGGACACAGGGTATGACTCTCTCGCACACGGAACCACGTCTTGACATTCCATCCGACGGACGGCGGTCTTTCCAAACCCATCGGTGTTCCCTACTGACCGAGGGGAGGGCGGGGAATTTTGCGGAGAAAAATCTCAACGTGGTCTGTAAATGGTAGCTAGGTAGTCACTGGAAGGAGAGCTATGCACCAATCCCATGTGATGATGCATAGAACCGGCCAGGCCTAGCACCTAATGTCCGACCCCGCCTTCTCGTGGTGCGGACCGTTAGTAACTTTCAAAATAGATACTCTCTTGTGGAAGTGAACGGAAGGGGAGGGCTGCCAGATTAGTGTGGTCTACTGATCTGGACAACTATGGTTACTTTTCTTTTTTTTCTACCCTGCTGAGGAGTGGTCAACTACACAGGGTCCTGATGCTGACCATATAAACCTACTGGACCGGACAGATATATGGCTCTGAGCTTGATTATGGATCCTGATTTTGCTGCACTGGTGGGCTTCTGTGGAGGGAAAATCTTCCGCTGTGTTTTCTGTTTGTTTGTGGGTTGACAGCCCCAAGTGAATAGATTCACAGGATATGTTTATCAGCTGGTGGATAATCCTGAGCAGAAGACATCGCAGGCACCTGAACTCTTTGCTTCTATTGGCATCGTCAAATTCCTTCCAGTGTAGATGGCTTCAGCCTTTAGTAGTGGGGGAACGGGTCTTTGCCCCATGTCTGCGATTAGGGGGCTGTTTGATATTGTCGGCATTCCCTCTCTCAATAAACATAGTTTCTTTAAACATCCCACTAACCATTTTCTCTCCATAGGTAGTTGGAATGTGAGGACACTGCACAGAGCTTTTTCTCTTGATGTCCTCACACAAGAATTCCACCGTTATAATTTAGATATTCTCGGCTTGCAAGAGACCAGATGGACAGATAAAGGTCAGATTCTTAAAAATAATCTTAAATTTCTCTTTTCAGGGAGGGACGACAATAAGCATCACCAAGGCATGGGTCTGCTTCTTAGCAGACACGCTAGCGATGCTCTTCTAGGATATGAGTGCATTAATGAAAGGTTTCTTACAGCAAAATTTCAGACAAGCATTAAAGACTTGAATGTTATCTGCTTTATGCCCCCACTGAGGATGCCGATGAGGATGAGAAGGATAGGTTTTATGAACAACTTCAGGATATTTTGAATTCTGTCAAGAAAAGAGATATTACCCTTGTTCTTGGTGACTTCAATGCCAAAGTTGGTACTGACTCTGCCCTTTGGGGAGGAGTAATAGGCCCTTTTGGTATTGGTAGCTGCAATGGCAATGGGCAACGTCTCCTACAGGTAAGTAAACTCAATGGATTCAGAATAACTAACACTTATTACAAACACCGCGACATACATAAGTACACATGGGTTTCACCTGATGGGCTGCATAAGAATATGATTGATTACATATTAATTAACAGCAAATGGGCTAGTTCTGTTAGGAATACGAGGTCACATAGGGGAGCTGAAATTGGATCTGACCATTACCTTGTTAAAAGTGTGTTGCAACTTAAACTTAAAAAGTGTTGTGCTAGGGTTAAAAAATTTACTTTTAATACTGAAGCTCTGAAAGATCCAGTTATAGCCAAAGCTTACCATGATAGGTTACTTAATCATTATGACAGTCATGGTTTGCTTACTACTGAAGTTGAGGAAGAATGGGATCATTTTAAACAGGCTTTTTTGGACACTAACAGTACTCTTTTAGGAAAAAAGGAGCAGAAGAGGCAAAATTATCTGAGTGATAAGGCACTTGAGCTTATTTCGGAAAGAAAGAACTGCAGGAATGCCCTTAATCAATACCCTACTAGTCCTAATAGAAAGCATTACAGAGACCTTATAAACTTGTAAAGGATCAGTTAGCTGCTGATAAGAATCTTTGGCTTGATGGTTTGGCTGACAAAGCCGAGGAAGCAGTTAGACAGCACAACAGCAGAGAGCTGTACCAGATAGTTAATGTTTTGTGTGGTAGAAAACGGACAGGCATACAAGGATTGAAGTATAAACAAGGTAAGGTTATAGAAGGCGAGGATTCTGTCATGGCTAGGTGGGCTGAGCATTTCAGTGATGTTCTAAACAATGTAGTTAGTTCTACTCCCATTGTTTGCAATAATGATAGATGTATTGGTGGCTTTAATGTTGGCCCTATAACACAATCTGAAGTTATTTTGGCTGTTTCTAAACTTAAACTTCATAAATCCCCAGGGGTAGATGAAATTACTACGGAAATGCTTAGAGCTGGGAATGTTTCGGTTACCACTTGGATGACTGAAATTCTGAATATCTTTTATGATAAAGGCATGGTTCCTAAGGATTTTACCAGAGCTATTGTTATCCCTATTTTCAAAAAAGGTGATCGCAGTTCTTGTGATAACTATAGGGGTATCAGCCTACTCTCTGTTCCAGGTAAAGTTCTTTCCATGATTGTGCTTAATAGAATTAAGAATCTGGTTGACAGTCAATTGCGTGATGAGCAATGTGGATTCAGAAGTGGTAGGGGATGTGTGGATCAGATATTTTCACTTAGGCAGATTCTTGAGAAATGTTTAGAGTTTCAGAAACCTTTGGTTGCTAGCTTTGTTGATTTCAAAAAGGCTTTCGACTCTGTTGATCGTCATAATTTGTGGTTGATTGTGAGATCATATGGTATACCAGACAAGTTAGTTAACATTATGAAAGCTCTCTATAATAACACTGAGTCGTGTGTGACAGTTGGTAAGGATTGTAGCAATTGGTTTAGCATTACTTCTGGTGTTCGACAAGGGTGCATTTTGTCTCCTTTTCTCTTTAGCTTGGTTATTGATTATGTTATGCGAAATTGACTTCAAGGGAAAGATTTTGACCTTAAATGGGCTGGAGATAGGAAAATTTCTGATTTAGATTATGCTGATGATTTAGCCCTTTTGGCAAATGATGTTGATGAGATGAACTCTTTCATTCGAGCTGTTGATGAGACTGGTAGTAGAGTAGGTTTGGTTATAAACAGAGAGAAAACTAAAGTGATGAAAATTGGTCAGGCAGGCTGTGATTCAGTTAATCTGAATGGTTGCAGTCTTGAGCAGGTGTCACAATTTAATTATCTTGGGAGCTATGTAACAGATAATGGTGATGTGCGGCATGAGATTAACAGACGAATAGGGATTGCTGCCGGGACTTTTAGGAACCTATGGAGAGTGTGGAGAAATAGGCGTATACACCTAAAGACTAAAATTAGACTGTATAATAGTTTGGTTCTTTCTAGGGTTAGTTATGGTAGTGAAACTTGGACACTTTGTAAACAAGATAACAGGAAACTAGATGCTTTTGATTCCAGATGCTTACGCAGTATCTTGGGCATTAGGTGGTTCAACTTTGTAACTAATGATGAGGTTAGGCAAAGGAGTTTGCAACCTCCTTTAAGCAGCATATTGTGCAGAGAGAGACTCCGTTGGTTTGGCCATGTTGCCCGTATGAATAATTATAGATTGGCGAATAGGGTTATGAACAGTGTGCCTAAAGGCCTCAGAAAGAAGGGGAGATCTAGGATGCGGTGGGCAGAAAATGTCAAACAAGACCTTGTTAGAATTGGTGTGCAGTGGCCAGATGCAGTAGATATAGCTCAGGATAGACTTGCTTGGAGAACTAAATTGCACGGTCTGGTTGGACCTCCGTAGCCCATGGCTGCTTGAGGATGATGATGATGATGAAATCTCAACGCTGACCCAGCTGGGACTCGAACCTGGGAACTGTAGATTATGAGCCTGGTGCGCTCTGACTGAGCCACCCCCTACCCCGACCTTGATAGGAGGCTACCATCTGTCTCTTAACAGCTATCCAATGGATCCCCTTCCCCAACCTACTATGAGCACTTGTGGTCTATATGACCTAGCCAATTAGTCCAATATCTGCGAAAAAGTGCCAGAGTTTCTCTGTTGAGAAAGAGGAATTTGGCTTTATCTGCTTATTACGAGATGCAAGATGGTTTGTATTTCAGCACAGATATTTCGGGGCTGTTGTAAGAAATTGGAACAACTCACGACCCTAAGGAATGACGTCTATTTAGAGATTCGTCAAATTTCAGCTTAATAATTGTCCCTTTTGTATAAAGGAAACCAAAAATTCTCCATTCCAGTGACACACGCTGTGGGAATAAAGAAATCTTAATGAAAGCTTGGAAAAAATACTCACTGCTATAAAATATTACCAGTTTAAGTGGACAATATGTGGTGCCCTAAAAGTATTTTTTTTTTTAAAGCCGTATCTCTCTTGCTCGTGCTTCAAGGAGGCTTCCCAAAATTTTTCTGTTTTCTGTGTTTGTGGGACAGTAGGGCCAGAAAGGAACACTACAAAACAAGACTGGCCCAAAAGAGATGTTTTTCTTCCTGGAAAGAGTAATTTGTGGTATAAGCCTCTAGTTGACCCATCTGATGTTCTGCTCCCACCACTACACATCAAACTGGGGGGCTTATGAAAAACGTTGTAAAGGTTATGGACAAAACTGGTAAAGGGTTTTTGCACTTGCAGGAAAAATTTCCAAAACTAAGTGATGCCAAACTCAAAGAAGGGATCTTTGTTGGTTTTCAGATCAGGAAGCTACTGAATGATACTGTCTTCGAAGAAAAACTAAATATGAAGGAGCACGCTGCATGGAAATCTTTCACGACTGTGGCCCAGGGTTTTCTGGGGAATCACAAAGAGGAAAACTACAATCAGCTCATTCAAAATCTTCTCAAAAACTATGAAAATCTTGGCTGCCTAATGTCTTTGAAGATCTATTTCTTGCACTCGCATCTCGATTTCTTTCCCAAGAACTTACGAGGTATCAGTGATGAGCAAGAGGAAAATTTTCACCAGGATATCTGAACCCAAAGCAGGTGGGACCCAGCAATGACGGGTGACTACTGCTGGTTCTTGCAGAAGGAAGATACCTCAGCACATAAAAGACAAAAATGAACTTCTTGTAAGTATAAAAGATCCTTACCCATGTTTTCTTATTTTGCGATTCAATATTATTTTATTTGTTACTTTATATTCAATGGTACATAACTATGATATTTCTAATTTTTTTCACTGTAATCATGTAATTAATTAATGAGTTTTAAGTTACAATCTAATAAAATAGTCACATTTATTTTCATTTCCCAGATATTCCAGATTATTCATTGAAATTTGAAATACATCAATCCGTAAAAATAAAAAAAAACTGTACGTGCTGCAGATTTTTCACAGCCATATTTGAATTCAGCACCCCAAAATTAATTTAAAAACATCCTATTTGACCAACGTTATAAAAAAAGTTTCAATTTGTTGTCTAGTGTTATTATTCTGTATTCAAATCATAAGTGCTTTTTCTATAGTCTTCATGTTTACATCTCTTGCATAAGATACATTTTTGGAGCTTATTCTTGAGCTTATCTAGCTGCTACACTTGCCCGAATATTATTCCCGTTTTTTTTTAATTGCCCTGAAAAGTTCAGACTAAAATGCCTAGCAACAACCTTTGATCCGGCTCCTTTTCTAAGTATATGAAATATTTGATTCTTCCTATCCAGAGAAATTACTATTCTTTCCACATCTTCGTTTCCATCTGTCCTTGATATTATTAAGCCTACAAATAAGAATAATGCAATGAACTCAGAATAAAGGTATTATATAAATATATTCAAGAAATATTATGCAAGTCTTTATTTCACGAATTCAGAATTTATAGAAATGACATCCTACGTTATGGCGTAATGTGCAGTATTACTTTTGATTTAGAATAAACCACTTAAGCCTGTAAGACATGAGCGAATACTACTTTTTAATATGTAAAATCAGGAGTGAGCATAAAAGAGAAATTAAAAAACTTTATTAAACGAACTTAGCCTCTTTTAAGGTCAAAAGACATAGTCGTCATTATTGCTAACTATGAACGCGATGACCATTCGTCCAGTGCTATTTTTTTAGGCGTTGCCCTATATATTTATAAAAAATTGAAAAACACGTTTTTCCTATATTTTTTCCTATATCCTTTGGAAGTCCTATATTTTTGATACGAAATAAAAGTCAATAATTTTGGTAAATTTTTCTATTTGTTGATGTGTCGAAATAATTTTCGTTCCTGAAATTTTTTTTTTGCTTTTAAAATAAAATTAATGTATGCATGTGGTTTGTTTCATTTTAGAGCTTTTTATGGTCATTTACCACTTTTCGAAGAGGACTTTGCAACACATAGCACAAAATTAAGAATATCATGACAAAAATTTATAAACAATTATGACAAAAAAACTGACAGAAAATATATATATTTTTAATAAGAGTCCTCTAATGTTATCAACCAAATACCCTTTAACTTCACTTTGAGGGGACTGTCTAATAGTGTAACTTGACGCTACGCAATTGCTACTTCATTATATGTACCACATCTACATATGTATTTTAAAAAATCAAAATCCTTACGGTGTAAAATTGAGTTTATCACGCTGTAAAACCAAAACCCTGTAAATCGAGGGATGTGTGCAGTTGACTGAGTCCAACTGAGATAATAAACATTAAACACGATATGCATATTACGTGGTGCATTTCAATTTCTAATGGAACATTTCTTCGCTTCTAATGGTGTATTTTAGCCATCTTTGAATGTGCCTAGATGCTTACGATACCTTTAGTACCTGTCTTTAAACAAATATTGAAGGAGATTTTCAGTTTGCCATATCTTCTAGACAACCATGAGTTTTGAGTTTTATTTATTAATAACATTTTTTAATTATTCTCTATTACGAATATGACAATCCCTGGTTCAATTTATTATGGCTGCATTCATAACTGCATTAAGATACGTAGTTATATCAGAAAGTCTTTCTTTTTTAACATTTCTCTTTTACTTTTTTCTCATTCAAGCAGAAAATACTTTTATTTATGAATTCCGCAAGATTTATATCTAACTATATTCCATTAGCCTAACGTTAGAAGAATCGTAGCAGTGGTGGCTCGTAGCTAAAATTAGTGGGGGTGCTGTTCCACCAATTTGCTCTTTTTCATAAACTGGGGATGGTTACTGACATTAAGCTTAAGGATTATATATTGTTCAAGTATAAAGAAAGAATTAAAGAAAAAAGGACTCATTATATTAAATGTTATCGATAATATCAAGTTGAAATTTGGGGTGCTGCAGTTCACAGTGCCTGTACGCGAGCCGCCACTGAATCGTAGACATAGGCTTTGGGAGATAACACCGACTGCCATAGACACCGCCTCCTCTAGGACACTGCCTGTCGATTCAACATCAAAATGCGAAATACCTGTTTCGCGAGTTGACCGCCAGATGGCAGTGACCGTCTATTATACATAGAGGACCTATTGAGAGCCTCTATGACAAACATACCGTTCTCTTCAGTCGTTTTCGTGTTAAAGTAGCGAGAAAAATCTTCAAATTTCATGAATGTAAAGAACCCCGGTGAAAAAAAAATATTCTGCATTTATGTTTGCAACTTATATGCTGTTAACATTCTTTAACGGAAAGTGTTTTTAGGAAGAAAAAACGTATAGATTTGGATTTAAATATTCCTAATAAGTTTGGTGATTTCGCTTCTGTATACCGTAATAACAAACTAAAAAACTAAGATATATTTTTTTACAAACGATGTATGATTAGATATTCGAAATTATGGTGGTGGAAAGTGAACGTCCTGAAGTTTCCATAGGAAACAATTAATTCACCTCTTAGACCCAAGGAGGGTGGGAAATTGCAATTGTTTTGTTCTCAGCAAAATTTCTTTATAGAGATGAAACTTTTTTTTCATTGGACAGGAACTGATGAAATATTACGATTTTCGCTTTCCTAATCTTCGCTTGGCTACTGATCTAAGGGACCTGGGTTCGAGCCCTGGGTAATGCATGGATGTATGTGTTTTTTCTGCTGAGGTCCTGCCATCCTCTCAGACCTTCTACTGTGGCATATAAACTGACAAGGCTCCTGTCAGACCTCTGTGGCAAGCAGTTGCTTGAGGGGGTATTTATTTATTTTTTATTTAATCTTCCAGAAGCTACAAATACGCCTCTAACTGTCGAAAAAATTAAAAATTCAAAAATTTAAAATGAATATTACAAACGTTGTATTTATGCTTGAACTTTGAAATTTTGATGGTGGAATGTGAAGGCTACCAATGTGTTGTACACCATTGGCAATTATGAGTTGATCACTTAGACCCAAGGGGGTGGAAAAATGCATTTTTTTTAAAAAGAGAATATTGTTTCTTTATAGAGATAAAAAATGATTTGGTGTTGCATAGTTATTGATTAATTATGGATGCTATTCAGTCTGGATGCTATTCACAGATTAAAAGAATAAAAGAAAAACACCCATCCGAAATGCACAATTTAAATCGGGGACTGAATGAGAAGAATAGATAAAGAAAGAGACCAATCGGATCTCAATTACAAATGCTGACTTGAATTACTGCACCCACAGCCAACTTAGCACATGGACCTGATGATAAGAGGGCCGAGGTCCACTTTACAAAGAGGTCCAGGGAAAGATGAGTTTTGTTTGAAGAAGAAGAAAGCTGACTTGAATATTACTGAGTCACCGTTAAATTTTGTTATATATTATATAGCTTTATTGAAATGCGAGAACAACAGCAAAAGCCAAAAATTATAAATTCTTACAAAAAACATTTGACACAATAGACTGTAATGTTATCTACATTAGAGAATTATGGCGTTAGAGGCATTCCACTGTTCTGGTTTCTGATCTACTTAACAAATATGACCTCTATAACAAAAATAGGCAAAACGTTTAGTTCTAAACGTCATGTCAAATACGAAGTAAAATGAATTTTAGGGCCTGTACTTTTTTCGATATATAGTATTAATGACTTGATTGACACTAATGTAAAAAGTCACTTATTTATGCATGCAGCCGATATAGTAATCGACACTTCGAAAAAAAAAAACCAAGAGAACGATGTGAAAGTTTGTAAAACTTGGCTTAATTATAATAGAATTTAGTTAAACATAGAAAAAACGAAATGGATGTTTTTTTTACTCTCAAGGATTCACATCAGTAACTACATACGTATAAAAATACATAAAATCGAAGGTGTGGGTAGCGCGTGAGGCTTGTACTCTGCAGTTCTCAGGTTCAAG
Organism: Ryuthela nishihirai; assembly: GCA_038380435.1. Lineage (NCBI taxonomy): Eukaryota > Metazoa > Arthropoda > Arachnida > Araneae > Heptathelidae > Ryuthela > Ryuthela nishihirai. The sequence continues at coordinate 38,742,299 of JAWZYU010000015.1, forward strand.
TCACTTCGTCCAGTTCGCTGGGTCAGCGTCGAGCTTTATATCTCTTCAAAACTCCCCGCCCAGCCTACGTACGGTCAGTAGGGGATACCGATGGGCTTGGAAAGGCCACCGTCCGTCTGGTGGGACGTTAAGCCGTGGCCCCGTGTGCGGGAGAGTGCCATATCCTGCATGTTAAAGAACATGCTGGATGACCTTGACGGGAGGCTACCATCTGCCTCCCAACAGCTGTTCCAGTTTGTCCCCTTCCCCAACTTTCGCTGAGACTTCGGAGTCCTTGTCACCTGGCCATTTAGCCCATTGTGCGCAAAAAAAGTGCCGCTCAGAGTTAAAAACAATCTAACACATAAAATCGAATGCGTCTACAAGAGGAATATTTTTAACGCTACAGACTGCAACTGTACCGAAATAGAACGAGTAGAAAATGTAAAATGCTTAGGTCTACACTTCGATAACATATTACTCTGGAATACCCATACAAAAAAATATGCGAAAGTTTAAGATTCTGCGCTTTGAAATTGTATAAATTAAGATATATTTTGAAAGCCAAAATATGTTCAATAGTTTGTAAGCCGTCCATGCCCAAGTGGTTAGCGCGCTTAACAGTTGATCTACGAGACCTGAGGTTCTGCCATCCTCACAGAGCTTCTACTAAGGCGTATAAACTAACAGGCTTCCTGTCAGACCTTTTTGGCAAGCAGCTGCTTAAGGGGATTATTTAAAAAATTTTTAAACTATCTGTGAATCGATCATAAACTACGATAGAACAATTTAAGTCACAGCAAACATTAAAAGTATTGAGGGAATTCAATCCTCAATCTCCAAGATCTTAATCCTTATCAACTACCGGACACATCTAATCACAGCTAAAGAAAGACCTGATTATTTACATATTTTATCCTTTCGGAAAATTGCATAAATACAATATAATACTAAGTTACTTCTTTGAAGACAAACATAAAGTAAAAAAAAATTATTTTCAGTTATCAAGTTTTGCAAACAACTATGGAAAATATACAAGCAATTACAAAATACCACATACTTTTAATCTCTTACCAAAAGAAATATTTTTCATAAACTCTTTTATAATACATTATTGAAACCCAGATTTAAAAAAGTCCTAACAAATTAGTAAAAAATGTAACAACAACAAACTATCCCTACAGCCAATGCTAGGAATTTTATTTTACTATCAAAGTTCTATTTCAAAATTATTAATTTCAGTGTTACATTTTATAACAATGTCAAAATTATCGTATATCAATGTCAAATAAAATGTCAAACAATATTAACATCGTCACATCAAATGAAAGAAGGCTACTCATACTACTGTAAATAAAAATAATAAATAAATATCCCCTCAAGCAGCTGCTTGCCACAGAGGTCTGACAGGAGCCTTTCAGTTTATATGCCGTAGTAGAAGGTCTGAGAGGATGGCAGGACCTCAGCAGAAAGACAACACAAACGTCCATGCCTTATCCTAGGCTCGAATCCAGGTCCCGTAGATCAGTAGCCAAGCGCGCTAACCACTCGGTAATAAATTATAAATGTAATTATTCTATATCGTGCAGACAAGCCTTTGTGGGCTACCAAAAATGATATGATTTACTTGAGTATATATAACAATAGAGATAGATATATACAATAGAGTGGATTTTTTCCAAGGGGAAAAAATCCACTCTATTGAAAAGTTTTGTAGACACGTTAAAAAGTGAGTTAAACGTTCGAAGTTGACGTAGCAAGAAAGTCATTGTAGTTCAGCGAAATTCATGGGCATTGACGAACATTTCTTGATGTATTAATCTTATTTCATCATAGGATTTTGTAAATTGCAAATTATTGACCGATTCTGTACTTTTTCTCCAGAAATCCAAACAGGAGCATGGCTTTCTTCAGCATCTGCATGGAACTTCTGCAAGAAGAACTGAATGAACACAGATCCTTAGATGACTACGACGTTACGAGAGCTATCAAATATTTACAAAATGCATACCACGTGAAATCTTTGACCAGATATAAGTCCGATGTGTGTTATAACAAGCCTGTCTTTAGATGTGCTTATATGTATCGTTATGCTCCATGGCATTTTTCAGTGATAGAAAATTTAACTTCAAAAATGTTAAGGAAATGTCACCGTTACATTCCCAGTGATCTCTTCTTTATCAAAGGGCTTCGTATTACTTGTCTTGGAGGAGGACCCGGAATTGATGCCATAGCTTTTTTGAGAGCTGTCGGTAAGAAGTACAATCTATGCGACTTCACTGATGTGAACGTTACAGTGATCGATTTTTATTCTGGATGGAATCACACGATGGACAAACTCTTTACTAAATTGCAGTCTAATACGTGGTTCAATGACGACATTCAGTTACCTAGTAAGTGTGAATTTCTACGGGCCGACCTCACGAAACATTTTTCTTCGGAAGTGTTGAATGCCATAGAAAGCGCAGATGTCGTCACTATGTTTAAATTTGTATCTGCTGTGGATGGAAGCAACAGAAAAGAAAAAGTACCCCACATGTTGCAGGTATGTATAGTCAACTTTATCAAAGTGTTGTCTTCTAAATTTCCTAATACCAAAGAGATTGAAATATTCAGGGCAGGATCTAGGATAAGAAGGTCTTCCCTTCTATATTTATATAGTGTTAACTGGAGAGCCTGTATCTGTATGAATGGTATCACGATGATTCAACCTTGTTAGCTAATTCCAATATTTGTCGTGTCTGTAGAAATTTCCAGTGTCGTGTGCAGAATAATACACTGATAAAGAGCATATGAAAGGTGCATTTTTACAGTGCATTAAAGCTAGAGACTTGTTTTGAGTTTTTCGGTAAAGATTAAATAGGGTATTAGTTCTTAGGGTTGGGTTGTTTTACCTCTGAGCGGCACATTTTTGCACACCATGGGCTAAATGGCCAGGTCACATGGACCCCGAAGGCTCAGAGAAGGTTGGGGGAGGGGACCCACTGGAACAGCTGTTGGGAAACAGATGGTAGCCTCCCGTCAAGGTCATCCAGCGTGTTCTTTAACGTGCACAGGGTATGGCTCTCCCGCATACGGGGCCACGGCTTAACGTCCCATCCGACGGACGGCGGACTTTCCAAGCCCATCGGTGTCCCCTACTGACCGTGGGCAGGGAGGGGAATTTTGCGGAGATAAATCTCAACGCTGACCCAGCTGGGACTCGAACCTGGGAACTACAGATTACGAGCCTGGCGCGCTACCGACTGAGCCACCCCCGCCCCATTCCTGAGAAGCAGCAAGAACTCGTTCTTCAAGTAGTCGAGGAACTGGCAAACGTTTTGAAAATTGATACAAAATGTCTGGATCTGGAAGTGTCTGCAGTTCCAAGGTTCCAGTCCCAGCTGGGTCAGGGTTGAGATTTATCTCCCCAAAATTCCCCGCCCTGCCCACGGTCAGTAGGGGACACCGATGGACTTGGAAAGGCTGCCGTCCATCGGATGGGACATTAAGCCGTGGCCCCGTGTGTGAGAGAGCCATACCAGTGTACGGCCTTGACGTATACCACACATGTATACCACACTGTATGGCCTTGACGGGAGGTTACCATCTGCTCCCAACAGCTGTTTCAATGGGTCCCTTCCCCCAACCTTTTCTGAGCCTTATGGGGTCCATGTGACCTGGCCATTTAACCCATTGTGTGCAAAAATAGTGCCGCTCAGAGGTAAAACAACCCAACCAAACTAAAATCAACAACTCTCGAAGAACACAAGTGGTATCAATGGCGTATTTGGGTGAAGTGAAAATGGAAGAGCCAATGGAAACTGTTTACCATTACTTATACGTAAAGTTTTAAATTTATTGATGAAATGTGAGGAAACCAATAAATAGAACTGCAAGTGGAATTTTTGAAAGTATGTGTGCCTCTTGAAATTTATGATTCATGTCGGATATTTCGCACATTTAAGCAGGGATGATATTCAAAATATTTAGCAAACGTTACGGTGATATAAATTATCGTACAGAATGTTGCGATGACCATTTATCAATGGTCGTCAGGAGATCCTGCTATAATTAGCTTGAGCTAATAAGTATATTTATATTAATTTTTCCTCTTATCATAGTTATTATTATACTATTTGACAACCGGAAGGAGGTATTTCAATATTTTAACAGCGGGTACAGCATACCGGCCAAATTCAGCCCTGCATATGCATGTAACGACAACCACACTTTCGTAACCAAACAGCTGTAATTCCAGTTTAACATTATGCGGCTTTAGATTTCCCACTTGCAAAAAAAAGGCCGTCCCTTGGCCGAGTGGTTAGCGCGCTTAGCTACTGATCAAAGGGACCTGGGTTCGAGCCTCGGGTAAGGCGTGGATGTATGTGTCGTTTTTCTGCTGAGGTCCTGCCATCCTCTCAGACCTTCTACTATGGCATATAAACTGACAGGCTCCTGTCCCTTTGCAGTCCATACCCTTTGCAGTTCCAGTGCTATCCATCATTTGTGATGCCATCATTTGCAGTTCCAGTGCAGGCCAGTGCAGTCCCATCATTTGCAGTTCCAGTGCAGCACAAAATGATGGCTCTGTGGCAAGCAGCTGCTTGACGGGGTATTTATTATTATTTTTTTATTTAAACGCGAAACTGATACCACAGAGATCTGACAGGAGGCTGTCAGTATATACAACCTATAGTGGAAAGTCTGTGAGGATGGCGGAACCTTACCACATACACAACACAAACATCCATGCCTTACCTGAAGCTCGAATACAGGCCCCTTTGACCACTAGCCAAACACGCTAACCACTCTGCCATGGAACCGCAGGCAAAAATAGAGCAATGGTTCTCAACCTTTTATGCTTCACGTATCCCCTGGAAATGTTTATGTAACTGGTGTGTACCCCTTATATAGATAGATAAAACTATAGTTATAGTATAACAATGCCAAATTAGGGACTTTGTTACTAGATCTAGCGACTTTTGAGCTCTCACGGTGTATCCCCAAAAAAATTTACCGCGTACCCCACTTTGAGAACCTCTGCATCAGAGGATAGAGATTTTCAAGCAATCGCGGACTCAAATAGTATTTTTATTTTAAAGTTAAATTCATTGTTAAATTCATTCAAATGTTTCTATTGATAGTATAATTTTTTCCCCAGAAGAATCTACATGACACTGACATTCAGCACTGGAGTTACAAATTTCGGGTATTGAGTTTTATGCCCACATGCTGTTTATCGTGTGCTTAAAAATGAGGTCTCAAAATGTAATCAATAGCAATTACATCTGTGTCACTGATACTATGAAACTCTGTGTTGATGTTAGGTGTAAACTTCGGTGGTACACGTTAATAAAACGCATTATATTGTGCTTTGTAATTTTCAAGCACGTAGACAGGGGAATGTCTCTTACTCCGTTCACCTAAAATTCTAAGATTGTTGGTTCGAGTCCCACTTGGGTCACCGTTGTGATTTATCTCCGCAAAACTCCCCGCCCTGCCTACGGTCAGTAGGAGACATCGATGGGCTGGAAAAGGCTGCCGTTCTTCGGATGGGATGTTAAGCGGTAGAGCATACCCTGGGCACGCTGGATGGCCTCGACGGGAGGCTACCTGTCTCCTAGCACTGTTTCAGTGAGTTCCCTCCCCTAACCTTCTCTGAACCTTCGGGGTCCTTGTGACTTGACCATTTAGCCTATGATGTGCAAAACAAGTGCCGCTCAGAGGTAAAACAACACACAACAAATTCTAAGACTGTAAATAAACGAAGACAGATATTTAAGACGCCGACAGTTTATGAATATTTAGTTGCTTTTAACCCGTTTACCATCAAGCTCCGCAAACGACAATTTTTTTATAGTATAGATTGCATTGATCCCCAACTTTTTTTTGATCCCAGAATTCCCTTAATACCCTTTCTAGCTGCCCCCTTCGCGGAATTAAAAAAAAAAATTTTTTTTTCCTTGTATAAAACTAGTCGAAGTAACATTTCTCATGAATAGAAATTTGAGAGTATTTTGCATCCGTAAATTTCTAACATGGATATGCAAAACATGCTTGTTAATCTAATTTAAGAACGATTCGATACTCTGTTCAATCTATTTACCCCGAATAAATGAAGAAAATCTTTCCGTTGAGAATATATGATACAGCGCAATAAGTAATTACATACATATATAACATACTTGATATATATATTACATGATATAGGCATTTTTATTAATCGACAGCATGAAGTTAAATTTACGGCTTTTAAATTAATATGATAGTGAATTAAAAAAAAACCCCAGAAAATGTTGCTGTTTAAATTATTGATTCAATATGGAGCATTAATATTAACGTAATATTGCAAAATAACTTAACTAAATTGGTTTGACCACTTTAATGAAAGTTTCGATTTTTTTAAATTATTCAGTTTTCAAATAAATCGCCTTATTTTCAACTTGAAAACTCTGTCACTTATTTATCTAAGAGGAAAAAGTTCTAAGAAGACTACAACCGTTATTAAATAGGAATGATATTATCTGTATGCGCCTCAAAGTCTTCCTCTGATGAATGTGAATCCATCTCTTCCCAGTTGGTTGGAGGTGTTGGTACAGGAAGATTTTCTCCATGAGGAACTGGCCTTATGGCTGAAGGCACATTTGCATATTGCATTTTGCTTTTGTTCTTTTTTGAAAAGCCCGACATTTTAGTTAAACAAAAATAACAATAATGCAAGTGACTAGTTGGCTCACGCCAAACCATTGGAACTGCTAAGGGTTGGATTTTTATCTTACCTTACAACCATTCATTTAGGCCAGTGTTTCGCAAACTTTTTTACTCTGCGGCACACTGAATCTAATTTTTTTTCAGCGGCACACCTAAAAAAAAGGATAAAAGCAAACTCTATATAATCGTCATTATATTTGCGCTTTGTTGAAGTCATCAGCCTGGTTTTACTTGAAGATTTGCTCTCGTCCTTTAATTCGTAACTCGGTGTTTGTTTTAAATATTTGTCCATTCTATGGCTTCCAATAATCAAAAATTAATTCCAAAATTTTGATTTGGGTTATTGGGTTGTTTTACCTCTGAGCGGCACTTTTTTGCACACAATGGGCTAAATGGCCAGGTCACATGGACCCCGAAGGCTCAGAGAAGGTTGGGGGAGGAGACCCACTGGAACAGCTGTTGGGAGACACATGGTAGCCTCCCGTCAAGGCCATCCAGCGTGTTCTTTAACGTGCACAGGGTATGGCTCTCCCGCACACGGAGCCACGGCTTAACGTCCCATCCGATGGACGGCTGCCTTTCCAAGCCCATCGGTGTCCCCTACTGACCGTGGGCAAGGCGGGGAATTTTGCGGAGATAAATCTCAACGCTGACCCAGCTGGGACTCGAACCTGGGAACTACAGATTACGAGCCTGGCACGCTATCGACTGAGCCCCCCCCCGTCCCCCCAAATTTGGAAAAAGCTTGAAAAATACTTACAAGATCCCAGTTGATAAAATCTGAAAGATTTTTATTAAAGCACGTCGATAACACAAGTCAAGTCAAAATGAAATCTTCGGAGTATCTAGTGTCGATTTGAAAATCTCTCGCGGCACACAGTTTGCGAGACACTGATTTAGGCCAACAAAGCACGAAACGTAGTACACATCTGAAGATCATGTTTTGCCCTGATCTCCAACATGACATCCAAAATACAAATTATAGGCTTTCTTCACAATCTTTGTCAAAGAACGATCCTGGGATTTTAAAACATAATTTTACACACATAACAAAACTTATCTGGCACATTAACACATCCGCGACGCTCCCTTTGTGCCATTCAAACACCAAAATTCACTCTTCAACGTATAGCACGTGTTCCTCCTTGAATGAAAACAACAAGAATGGCAGTCTGATGTTAGGTTACTGTTATATATAAATAAATAAATACCCCCTTAAGCATCTGCTTGCCACAGAGGTCTGACAGGAGCCTCTCAGTTTATATGCCACAGTAGAAGGTCTGAGAGGATGGCAGGACCTCAGCAGAAAGACAGCACACACATCCATGCCTTACCCGGGGCTCGAACCCAGGTCCCGTAGATCAGTAGCCAAGCGCGCTAACCATTCGGCCACGGGACGGCAACTGTTATACATACTGCTCACAAAAATTAATGGATATTTGAAAATGAATATGAAGCGATGAAATATCCCCTAATTTTTGTGAGCAGTATATTTTCTCTCACTTGGCAATCAATGTTGCCAACCACAAAAGTAAAATATCTAGTATTCCCCAGTTGCCTGGAGGTTTTGGTATAGGAAGATCTTAATAGGAGTCAAAATGACCATTATCACAGAAACGTGACGTGCTATACCTTTTTTAAGGCCAGATTTGAAATCAGCACCTGAAAAATACTGTAGTTACCGTAAACCAGTGTAATTAAGGGGGGGGGGGGGGCAAGGAACACAATCGAGTCGAAAAAATGTAAACGAGGGTTAGAGGAGGGCAAGAGACTGTATTTCTAGTGCAGTATAACATTTCCTCTCCTTTTTATAGGTCTTTAAAACATTTCTTGATAAATATATATAACGCAATATAAATAAGTTTAATCATTTTTGTCGCTATTATCCTTACTAACATTTTGAAAAGGGGAGCATGGCCATTAGATCCAGGCTTGTACATAAATATGGTCAGTAATCATTTTTATTGTGCCCATAACTCATTATTGCTGAAAGCCATGAAGTAGGAACTTATCATTTATGAGGGAGTTGGGTTGGGTTGCTTTACCTCTGAGCGGCAGTTTTTTGCACACTATGAGCTAAATGGCCGGGTCACATGGACCCCGAAAGCTCAGAGAAGGTTGGGGGAGGGGACCCACTATAACAGCTGTTGGGAGACAGATGGTAGTCTCAAGTCAAGGCCATCCAGCGTGTTCTTTAACGTGCACAGGAAATGGCTCTCCCGAACACGGGTCCACGGCTTAATGTCCCATCCGACGGACGGCGGCCTTTCCAAGCCCATCGGTATCCCCTACTGACCGTGGGCAGGGCGGGGAATTTTGCGGAGATAAATCTCAACGCTTACCCAGCTGGGACTCGAACCTGGGACTACAGATTACGAGCCTGGCGCGCTACTGACTGAGTCACCCCCGCCCCCAGTTATGAGGGAGAGCTAACTACACAGCCGTTGGGTTGGATAGAGCAACCATCAAATATAGTAAAGAACCATCAAGAAAAAAAAACTTTTCAAAAAGAGCCAAAGGAAAATTCTCCACTTAAACAAAAAAATATATATTTCTAATGAGTAATGTAAATATATACATATATATTTAAGCAATCAAGAAAATATATTGATTAAAAAACAAAAATATGCACTTTTAATGTGTACTATGAATTGGCAAAATCGTTTATCGCATCTAAAAAATTGGAAGAAATAAAACAAATTCAATATATTGACGATTCCTTTTTCGTGAGCCTCAAATTCTTTTCAGTGAGCTGCGGATTAAACGAGTCTGTTTGAAAGCATTCAACTTGAAGTCACTGAAACGGTAAGCTTCTTAAGCCTGCTCCACTCGTACACATTTTTCCTCACAAGACGCCAATTCTAATCACCAACCCCACCCTATTTGCCGGCTTAGGCTTGTGAACACTAATTGATTTGCGTCCACACCGAGTCTTTCCGACGTTCCAGCATCTCCTCATTGCGCATGCGCTTATCACCAAAAGATACCACGTGGTTCTTCAACCCTCAAACACTCCTCAAGGCTACGGAAAAGACGGGCGGAGAGGGTGGATTGTCGCTGGAATTCCAACAGGCACGGAACGCCAAATTTCCCTAAGTCGCGGGGCGGGGGTGGCTCAGTCGGTAGTGCGCCAGGCTCGTAATCTGTAGTTCCCGGGTTCGAGTCCCAGCTGGGTCAGCGTTGAGATTTATCTCCGTAAAATTCCCCGCCCTGCCCACGGTCAGTAGGGGACACCAAAGGGCTTGGAAAGGCCGCCGTCCGTTGGATGGGACGTTAAGCCGTGGCCCCGTGTGCGGGACAGCCATACCCTGTGCACGTTAAAGAACACGCTGGATGGCCTTGACGGGAGGCTACCACCTGTCTCCCAACAGCTGTTCCAGTGGGTCCCCTCCCCCAACCTTCTCTGAGCCTTCGGGGTCCATGTGACCTGGCCATTTAGCCCATGGTGTGCAAAAAAGTGCCGCTCAGAGGTAAAACAACAACCCCAAGTCGCGATGCCGTTCCCAGTGTAAAGCTTATTAAGGGGATTAGGAACAGTTGGTATGAGCCACTTAGGGATTGGCGCGTAGGAAAATTGGTCCGTGTGGTGCGGTCTTTAGACTCATATGACTGGGATTGGTCTCTTTTTTCTTCTGAGCGGTATCTTTTTTTAAACAATGGGCTTAATGGCCAGGTGAGAAGGACCCCACGAAGCTCAGAGAAGGTTGGGGAAAGGTGATCCACTTAACAGCTGTTAACAGATAAATGGTAATCTTCCGTGAAATGGTAATCTTCCGTGCACAGGGTGTGACTTTCCTGCACTTGGGCTACGGCATTCGGACCCTGCCTAAGCCCCGAATCAACCCCGGTGCATTATACCGCCTCAACCACATCGTATTTATTGGCGTGGTGTGGCAACACTAATTGGTTTGCCTCCAGTGACAGTCTTTCCGCCATTCCAATATCCCCTCATTGCACTTGCGCTTATCAATCAAAGACACCATGTGGTTCTGCTCCAACCCCCAAAGATCCCTCAAGACTCTGGAAGGGACAAGTGGAGAGGGTGGACTGGAGTGGACTGTGGATCGAATTCCAACAGGCACGGAACGCCAAATTTCCCCCAACACGTTATACTGTTCACAGTGATAAGCTCATTAGAGGGAATTAGGAACGGTTCGTATGAGCCACTTATGGAATGGCGTGTTGGAAAAAGTGTGCATATGGAGGGTTGTTTTACCTCTGAGCGGCACTTTTTTGCACACCATGGACTAAATGGCCAGGTCACATGGACCAAGATGGCTCAGAGAAGGTTGGGGGAGGGGACCCACTGGAACAAGCTGTTGGGAGACAGATGGTAGCCTCCCGTCAAGGCCATCCAGCGTGTTCTTTAACGTGCACAGGGTATGGCTCTCCCGCACACGGGGCCACGGCTTAACGTCCCATCCGACGGACGGCGGCCTTTGCAAGCCCATCGGTGTCCCCTACAGGGCGGGGAATTTTGCGTAGATAAATCTAAACGCTGACCCACCTGGGACTCGAACCTGGGAACTACAGATTACGAGCCTGGCACGCTACCGACTGAGCCACCCCCGCCCCCATATGGAAGGCCCTTTAGGCCAGCAGATGAGGGCAGATATCCTTTGAAAAGCCACGTGTGACGGATTAATGCGTTTTGTTGGTGGATAGATTGCTGCAAGATGCTTGTTTCTTCTGTGATCTCTTGGCAAAGAGCTGAAGGGTGTTTCCATAGAAACTGAAGAATGGTTTCTGTTGGTTATCTCGGAATCATTAGATCTTCAGCTTCCTTCTTCTTGGATGGAGGTGAGCGCAGGGATGCAAAGCTCGGGAGCGGACAGAAAATGGCCACCCATTTTAAAAACAGCGACATTGTGGTGACTGCAAACATGTGGTGCATTCATCATAAGTAGGCGGGCACGACAATAGGTCTCACCGTTTATAAGTTCTTGTTGGGAGGGGTCAACCCATATCATGATTTATGTTATGATAAGAGAAAACTGTATGGGGAATTTAATGTTCCTAGCTTACTCCGTTTCAGGGAATAAGAAATATGTTTGAGAACCAATCAATATACAGAAAAATCTTCCCCTTGATGAAAAGAATCATAATGTAATATTTGGTTACCATATCTTAAAAAGTACCTAAATGCATAAGGGACATAGGCAAATCAATTTCAGACGTATATACGTATAGGATCATAAGAATTTGTTATAAAGTTTATTAATATATTTCTTATTTATAAGCACATGAATATTAATTCGACATTATTTGCATTTTCTATTGTGTAGAAAGTTGTTGTCATATTATTGCCTAATAAATGCCTGTTGTGTCTGAGTAAATCACAATTTAATATTTGCTCAATTTTTCCTCAGAAAATTTTCAGGCACTTAAAGACGGATGCTTTCTTATTCTTCATTGACAATGCTGGTGGACATTGCTACGAAATGATTGACAGAGAAGCTAAAGAATGGAAGGAAGTGATCCAGATATATGGGCCAGATCTTCACAAACCTTTCCAAGCATCGTGTGAGTTATTGAAACGCATGTTTATGATACATAGTCAACGTTTCGGTCTTTATCCTATGTTCAAAACTAGAGTTTCAGCTGGAATGTGGAAGAAATGCGGTTTTCAAAACGATGAGGACTCGAACACTGAAGATGACGATGACTCGAACTCTGAAGATGACGATGACTCGAGTACTGAAACTGCCGAAGATTCACGCTGTGGAAAAGATGAGAATTCAAGTGCTAATACTGACAAAATCTCAGGCTGTAGAAGCGACGAGGCGTCAAATACTAGAAGCAACGAAGACTTAGAATCTAGAAGCGATGAGGATTTGGGTGATGAAAGTGAAAAGAAATCAAATATTAAAAGTGATCAGGATTGGAGGTGCTCTACCTTAAGCTCTGAAAACGAAGAGGACTCGAGTGCTCGAAGTGATGACGCTTTAAGCTCTGAAAGCAATGACTCTAAAGTGCTATAGGTGAGCGCCTCTATCATGAAAGTAATGAAGACTTCTACGATGACAAAACAGATTCCTCATGTCACAAAGATGATGAATATTCACGTGATGTCTGAGTGGAAGATTATAGTTATTATTATGAGATATCAATATCCTTGTAAAATATTTCAAGCGTTGGAAATAATGAGAGCATATTCTGTGATTCAGTAAATTCATGCTTTTCTTTAAAAAAATTAATTGAGCAGAAAATGTATTGTTTCCTCTTGTATTTATTCCTAAAGGTCTTTATATTATATATATCAATATACACTGGTTTCCATAAATTAAGGAAAATCCCAATGTTAAGAAAATGGGAAGCTAACGTCAATACGCTTATAACTTCTAAAATAACTTTTTTTGTTTTGAAAGATGTGATTGCAGATAAAGATCTCAATCAAATAAATCAATACCTCGATTTTCAATAATATTCGTTCAGTATTTAATGAGTTATGGAAGTTTGAATATTTAACAACAGCAATGCCAGTATTAAGAAACTTATACAAAACTGAAGAATAGTGAAATAATTCTTTACTATTCTAATATATAATTCTTTACTATTCTTTATTTATTCTAGAAAATGTTTAAATTCTAAAATACAAACTTAAACATTTTGATACAATATTACTAAGTTTTAATTAACTTCTGAAGTCATTTTTTGTGGTTGACATTGTTATCGCTAAATATTCAAACTTTCATAACTCATTAAATACTGAACTAATATTGATTTATTTGATTAAGATCTTTATCTGCAATCACATTTTTCAAAATAAAAAAAATTATTTTAGAAGTTATAGAGCTTTGACGTTAGCTTCCCATTGACTTAATATAGAGATAGATCCTTAATTTATGGAAACCATTGTATATGAATAATTATGAAACTAAAAATGATACTTTTATACACAAACAGCCAAAGGTACAACTAGAATTCACAACTTTGTTCCTTAACCTTTCAGTTTCCACAGGCTCATATAGGAACGCCTAAAAAATAAAATTTCAAAAATTGTTTTCCGTATGAAACATGTAATATATTTACAATCAATGAAAGAGATTATTTGGCACTTTAGTTTTAATTTCATTTTCTTCATTTCTTGGCCCCAAATAACAATAATTTTGGGCTCTAAAATAGCTAGTCTAACTAAATATTGTTTGATTCGGAATTGAAGAGGTTAAATACTTCTATTTTGAGAAAGTAATTGCTACCATTTGATGTCCAGTTCAAATAATGTCCTCGTTATATTCCGTTACATTGTGATTTGCAAGTGATGAGAGATGCTGGGAAGTTATTTTAGAGGGTGCAGTGAGTCGGAGCATAGATTTCATTCAGTGCGCTGGAGTGCTGAAAGTCAAAATGGAATAGCCGATTCATGCTCTTAGGTTGGGTTGGGTTGTTTTACCTCTGAGCAGCACTTTTTTGCACACCATGGGCTAAATGGCCAGGTCACTTGGATCCCGAAGGTTCAGAGAAGGTTGGGGGAGGGGACCCACTGGAACAGCTGTTGGGAGACAGATGGTAGTCTCCCGTCAAGGCCATCCAGCGTGTTCTTTAACGTGCACAGTGTATGGCTCTCTCGCACACGGGGCCACGGCTTAACGTCCCATCCGACGGAAGGCGGTCTTTCCAAGCCCATCTAATTTTTTCAAAGCCCATCCAATTTCCACCCCTACTGACCGTGGGCAGGGCGGGGAGTTTTGCGGAGATAAATCTCAACGCTGACCCAGCTGGGACTCGAACCTGGGAACTACAGATTACGCATGCTCTTAGTATAGTCTCAAAATACCATAGTAACGTAATATACTATATAAAGGTCTTATTCTGAATGATTTCCTCTGTAATAGTAGCCCGCTCTGGAATGAATCTGGAGAGTTTTTTTCAGAAATATTAACCGCTTCAGATTATTCTTATATACTCAAAATAAATTATTCTATTTCATATTTTTTGCAAAAGGCAATAAAAAAAAGCAAATAATAGGTACAGAACTGCAAAACCAGATGATCACACACTTAAAAAATTAATGGGAAAATTAGAATTAATGGTTGGCTGCTAAAGGTGGCGCTACAAACATTGATATTGAGTCGCCCGTTCGTGCCAACAAATTCGTTCTGTGCTTCACGATATAATGCAAACAATTTTTTGAAATGTGGGCTAATTCAGTCCGACTGGAGGTACTCTATCACATCCGTTGATCAATCTGTCCTGCTTCGTCGATTCGAACCAAGACCCGATTTACATCTCACGCACCCCTAAACACAAAAAGCGGCCTATTCAAATTAAAATCAACCTTCATTCTAAATGAAGATCTGAACAGAACTATTCAGAATTGAATCTGAACAGAAAAGCATTCTCTGCCTCATGCTTTGAATATCCTTCTCTCACATTTCTATGTTCAGTCAGTGTGAAACAGATAATTTATTCAAACGACTGGCAAATAGAGTTTTCTGGGGCGGGGGTGGCTCAGTCGGTAGCGTGCCTGACTCGTAATCTGCAGTTCCAGGTTCGAGTCCCAGCTGAGTCAGCGTTGAAATTTATCTCCGCAAAATTCCTCGCATTGCCCACGGTCACTAGGGGACACCGATGGGCTTGGATTAGGCCGCCGTCCGTCTGATGGGACGTTAAGAAGCGCCCCCTTGTGCGAGAGAGCTCATACCCTGTGCACGTTAAAGAACACACTAGATGGCCTTGACGGGAGGCTATCATCTGTCTACTAAGCTGTTCCAGTGGGTCCCCTCCTTCAACCTTCTCTGAGCCTTCGGGGTCCATGCGACCTGGCCAATTAGCCCATTGTGTGCAAAAAAGTGCCGCTCAGAGGTAAAACAACTCACATTTCTACAACTTCTTCCCTACGTCAACAAATTATTGAATATTTTTGGATGACAATGCCATATTTCCTACAACAGATAAAATCATCTGTCGTCTTCAAATTTTGTAATATTCACTGAAAGAATCTGTAGAATTCTCCAGTAAATGGGGCTTCTCCCATTGAAAGTCATAATTATATACAATGTGAAATTTAGACCCAAAATTGTCTTGAGGTGGGTGGGATACAAACCCACAGTTTCTTGATAACGCGTCACGAAGGGACGTACCCAGGTTTTAGTTACGGGGGGCGGCGGCTATGGGACAATTCATCTTCGCGGAGGGTTCGAGAATTTAATTTAGTCTCGAGGGGGGGGGGGGGGCTACGAGAATGCATTTATTTCCGGAGGGGGGGGGTAATCTATTTTTAGTGTCGGACGTAAAATGTGGGGCGAAAATAAAATTGTATAAAGACAACTGCTTTACATTTCAAAGAAACATAGACAAGTCTGAGATTTCGAATAAGACGACCGGATATTCGGGTGGGGTTCTTCCTCCACGTTCTCTTCCCTCCACCGGGTAAGTTCCTTTCATCACAGGTGCTCTGATATCTGAATTATCTGTAGTTGATTAAGATTTGTATTTAAAAATATGAACCTTTTTTACAATGCGCAATCCAGATATATTGAATTATATACTAATGTATGTCATCAGCATACTCAACTAATTTGCAAATATCTCCATGTTCCTTCAGTTGAAAAGGTCACAGAGTCCCTGCTATCATCGATATCAGTTTAGAGGGAAAATTGTCTTCAGCGGTGATGAGCCATGAGCCAGTCGATTCGGTTTCTATCCCTGCTCAAGACAACATTTTGAAGCTTTTATTTTAATCTTTTTTTTTTTTCTTTTACTCAAGCTGTAGGAATTACCATGTCTATCAATGGATATTCCTCCAAGTTAACGTAGTCTGTTCACCACACTATTTCACTCATCTATTCGAATTGAGAAATTTTTTTATCAAACATTGGAATTATATTTCGAATTTTATTACAATAATAAATCATCGCTCTTATCACATCTAGATTCTAATCATTCGGTACCTTATTCAGTCAGAGGAGACAATAAATTTCCGAAATATTTTTTTCGCAATACTAGTTCCATTAACTGCGAATAGCGGATACACACTTCGAAAATTTCATTACGAATTGACCCAGTGGCGCACTCAGGATTTAATCATGGGGGAGCCGAGGGGCCCGATGGCCCGGCTCGGGCAAACGAAGTAGCGCCCTGTCCACCCGAGCACTACTTCGTTCGACTTGTGTTCACAGCGGCCATGATTCCCGAGAGCTATAGGGCATTGCCACCTTATGTAACCGCTAAGTAGTATAGAAATAGAAGACACGACAAACATAAATATAAAAAACGAATTTAATTAGGAAAAGATTTTTGGAAAACTTTCAAGTGTTTTTTTTCCTTTTCTTTGGGGGGGGGGGGGGGGGGGGTGCCAGGGCTCCTGCCCCCTCTGGATGCGCAACTGAACTTAATATTCTCACTTAGCATTAGTTTGTTGTGTTGTTTTACCTCTAACCAGCATTTAGCCCATGGTTTACCTTTTTGCACACCATGGGCTAAATGGCCAGGTCACATATGGACCCCAAAGGCTCAGAGAAGGTTGGGGGAGGGGACCCACTGGAACAGCTGTTGGGAGACAGATGGTAGTCTCCCGTCAAGGCCATCCAGCGTGTTCTTTAACGTGCAGAGGGTATGTCTCTCCCGCACACGGGGCCACGGCTTAACGTCCCATCCGACGGACGGCGGCCTTTCCAAGCCCATCGGTGTCCCCTACTGACCATGGGCAGGGCGGAGAATTTTGCGGAGATAAATCTCAACGCTGACCCAGCTGGGACTCGAACCTGGGAACTGCAGATTACGAGCCTGGCGCGCTACCGACTGAGCCACCCCCGCCCCACTTACTTAGCATTAGGAGTGGATTTGTAATGCGTGAAGGATGAAAGAACTGTATGGCATATTTTCCCAAGTTCATTTTAAAGTTAAAATTTATAAGAATTTCGGTGGAAGGCTATAAATTCCTTGAAAACATCTCTTCCTAAGACAATGTAATCTGATTTGGCACGAAGTTATCAACAGACAAATGGACTACGGTTACCATACCAGAAGTCAAAAGTTTCTCCCTTTTTTATCTCGACTGTCCTATTATTTGCGGAGATAAATCTTGACTCTGGCCCCGACAAGACTCGCTGTTTCCACCGACACAATCACAACGAAACCAAAATGTCGAATGTTCTCATCCCTTCCGTGGTTAAGCGGGGTACCCCATGAACGTCTTTGATATTTTTGTAAGTATACGTCCTTTTCGTTTTGGAATTTAGTTATACCTCCGTAGACATAATGTATTCTGTTGTCCTAAAAAATGTAGTTTATTTCTCTACCATAAAAAATTATTTAATAAATATTTAGTAGGATACAACAAATGCTCCGTTTAGTCCATAACAGGTGTGATTATGTATAGTGCGTAATTCGAAATTTAGCATGCCCATGAGACGTTATGAGTCTATGTTTACATATTCAAATGATTTATCTGTCGCCAATGTAGCATTGGCTTATATCCAGAATATTTCTAATGTACAGTAATGAAATGCATTGCATAACTGTTAATTATCAAGTGAGAGCGTGTTTGTGTTTGTTGTTCGTCAGTGTAACCGTAGAGTGTATTCAGAATTGTACTACAGGGTATCCCTGAATTAATGACCCAAACGTGAGGG
Organism: Ryuthela nishihirai; assembly: GCA_038380435.1. Lineage (NCBI taxonomy): Eukaryota > Metazoa > Arthropoda > Arachnida > Araneae > Heptathelidae > Ryuthela > Ryuthela nishihirai. Next base: position 38,760,547 of record JAWZYU010000015.1, read on the forward strand.
GATGGTATACACACCGAACCCACCAATATTCGTCATAGAATATGCGGCCGCAAACACAGTGAGGAGTCGGAAATGAAGGACAGACACAGAGGCTTCCAGAATGACATTTATTGGAGATCATTAAAACAAATGCTCAAACGTCCGCCCACCAACGTTGATACAGGCAGCACAACGGCGGAGTAGTGATCGGCGTACCTGCTCGTAAACACCAGGCTTGTCGCACACATCGGCGGCTCGACGGACAGTCAGGCTACCAGACCCTCCGTGGACTGCACGGACGTCTCGTACACGACACTCTTCAAATGTCCCCACAGAAAGAAATCGATACAAGAAAGATCGGGCGATCTGGGGGGCCACGGGATGGGACCACCGCGCTCAATTCATCGGTTCCCAAATGTGGTATAAAGATGCTGACGCACATCCATGCTGAAATGGGCAGGTCCGGTGCTGGTAGGAATGTACGCCCTCTATCGGCACCGGGCTGCGTTTGCGGCCGCATATTCTATGATATGCGGCCGCAAACTCATAAGATGATATTTGACAGAAGATGAACTGCGCGCAGCATTGGAGGCAGCTGGGACGAGAAATGTATATTAGATTAAAAGGATGAAGAAAGGGATACAGCTGAAAATGCACAAAGCGATGATAAGTTATAATAATAATAATAATCTTTATTTTATTCCGCCAGTCAATACAATATGCATTTACATAGCATAATTATCTAATAACAATTAATATATACATGAAAAAATTTGAGAAGTGAAATAGCTGAGAAATATCAATTGCATCAGAAAAAGTAAATAACAATCATATTAAATATTGGTGTTTAATAGGAAAGGCGAAACAAAAAAGGAGAGCATAGTAAGCTGACGCTTATTTTTAGTTAATGCTCCCTATTTCCTTTAAAGTTCAATTATGACAACAGTAAAGTATACAATAATTCAAATAGCACAATAATTCAATAGTATAAAAGGTCAAATGGTTATGAGACATATTACACTGATACATAGAAGGTTTCATTGCTTTGTAAGAAGAAACGTTCTACATTTGATTTTAAATAATTTTAAAGATTTTGCATTTTTAACATCATCAGGAAATTCAGACCAAATTTTTACTGCATTGTATTTGATAGATCTCTGCCCAATTGACAATCGACACAAAGGTATACTCAGATCCTCTCTATGACGTGTTTCATAATTATGAAAATTCGAAAGACTCTGAAAATAGTCTTTAAATCTATCCAATTTAATCAATCTCATTGTAATCGAATACACAAAGTTTCCTGATATCAGTTTGTAATTATTATAGACATTAAGAATTTTAACCTCAGAAAATAAATGTGCCACGGGATCATAATATCTTTTACCAACAATATATCTAACAATTCTTTTCTGAAGACGATATATAGCATTCAGATTATAGTCAAAAGTATTACCCCAGACTAAGATTCCATATGTTATATAAGAATAAATGAAAGAGTAGTATAAATTTGTCAAAATTTGTTTGTTAACCAGATGACGTATTTTACCAATCATACCAATATTCCTTGACAGAGTGATTCTCAGCTGTTTTACGTGAAATGACCAGTTCAGATTTTCATCGATCCATATTCCTAAGAATTTATATTCAGTGCATCTCTTTAGCTTAATTTCATTAATCTTCACATCGAAACATTTCTCATCGATATTTTTGTTTTTATTTTTATAAATCATGTATTTGGATTTTTTGACATTTATTAATAAATTGTTATGTCTGCACCATTCAGATATAATATTTAGAGAGTAGTTAACACTGCTAATCAGGCTTGCAGAATCTTGGTTGAAATCGACAATGCTTGTATCATCAGCATATAATAACATCTTTGAATTAATGTGTAACTTTGCTAAGTCGTTAATGTAAAGTAGGAAAAGGATCGGACCAAGAATCGAACCTTGAGGCACACCTCTGTAAATAAAATGTTCATCTGATATACTACCATTTACTTCTACAAGAGCTTTCCTCTGAAATAAGTAGCTTCTTAACCAGTTATTTATTTTACCTCTCAGGCCATAAAATTCAATTTTCTTTAACAAAATTTCATGGTTAATACTGTCAAATGCTTTCGTAAAATCAAGATATACAGCTAATCCAATGTGACCTGCATCCAAATGATTGACAATATGCTCATATAAATCTGCAATGGCTGTCTGAGTAGATCGTGAACCTTCCAGCGACGGAGATGAAATTGCTGTTGGTCCTGCAACAAATGGTCAAATTTTTACAACAGAATGTGGCGTGCAATGACTACACTACCAGTTTCTACTAGTAGACGAGCTTGTAATATAGTTACGCATATTCGGGTTCAGTAATGAGAAAAGGTCGATGAAATATGTTTAGAAACGAATCGTAGTAGTGAAGATGTTTTACAAAGTAGTAAAAAGTGTTGCATACCTAATTAGCATCGTTTGCAACTTGTGTGTAGGGTCCGATTCCCAAGCCACAATCGTAGCCATTTTTGCTTAACTAAACTAAAACTAACAAAGCTAATTTCAAATAGAAACCGCTACTGAGGTTTTCCGAAATTTAGTTCCATTTTTCTTTATTCCGACTTTTTGGTTTCTTGTAGCAAACCCGTTTATAACGAACGTCCTATGTTAGAAACATTGCCTTTTGTCCCTTCCTCTAAGAGTAGTGCACACCTCTAATCATAGATGGCAGCACTAATCAGACGTCTTCGTAGTATATTAACAGATATTTCGGGGGAGAAAATATAAGATCCTCGACATATTAAATAAGCGATTACAAATCCATACGATAATATAACATTTCCAATAAGTGTAATCTATCACCACCAGAAATAGTTTCAAATAGGTTTTTTTTTCTTCAATAAAAATAAATCGTATTAAACAAGGGAATTTTGTTGCATAAACTGGCAACGCTGTACGTATTTGTCACATGTTTTCCTGTGTTGTAAGTGATCGAAACCGAAACCACTTTTGTTAGTATTGGTGCCTAGTGATTTGACATTATGAGGTGTATTAATAAGAGCAATACGTTTTGATGAACACTAATATCTGCGGGACAAGAGTGGAATTACGGAAAATTCATCCTTTGGTATGTTTTGAAATTTAATCGTATATTTATTATTAATGGTGAATTATTAATTATGAAGTTTGCTAGGTGGGCTGAGCATTTCAGTGATGTTCTAAACAATGGTTAGTTCTACTCCCATTGTTTGTAATGATGATAGATGCATTGGTGGCTTCAATGCTGGCCGTATAACAGAATCTGAAGTTATTTTGGCTATTTCTAAACTAAAACTTCATAAATCACCAGGGGTAGATGAAATTACTACTTGGATGACTGAAATTCTGAATATCTTTTATGATAAAGGCATGGTTCTAAGGATTTTACCAGAGCTATTATTATCCGTATTTTTAAAAAAGGTGATCGCAGTTCTTGTGATAACTATAGGGGTATCAGTCTACTCTCTGTTCCAGGAAAAATTCGGATAATAATAGCTCTGGTTTAGTTCGAACATCTAAAGGACCTGGGTTCGAACCCCGGGTAAGGCATGGATGTTTGTGTTGTTTTTCTGCCGAGGTCTCTCCATCCTCTAAGACCCTCAGCTATGGCATGTAAACCTGTCAGACCTCTGTGGCAAGCAGCTGCTTGAGGGGGTATTTTTTTATGGTGTTCCTCAGGGTTTAGTTCAGGGATATTTGCTTTTTTTAAAATGCTTATTGATAGCTTTTGTGATTCTTAGCTGCTGGGAAAACCTGAATGGAATAATGATTCCTCAGCGCTTGATTAAAGATCCTGAATTTGCTGCACTGGTGGATTCTGTTAAGGGAAAATCTTCCGCGTGTTTCTGTTTGTTTGTGGCTTGACAACCCCCAAGTGAATAGATTCACAGGATAAGTTTTATCAGCTAGTGAATAATTCTGATCAGAGTCCATCGCAAGAACCTGAACCCATGCTTTTATGGGGTTCGTCCTCAAACCTGCATTGGAGGAAGTCTTACTGGTGTTAGATGGTTTCAGCCATTAGTAGGGTGGGTGGGGGGGAACATGACTTTGCCCAATGCCTATGATTAAGGGTCTGTTTAATATTGTCGGCATTTCCTCTCTAAACAAACAGTTTCTTTAAATATCACACTAACTATTTTCTTCCCAAAAGTATTTGGAATGGAGGACTCTGCACATAAATTATTCTCTTCATGTCCTCACGCAAGAATTCCACCATTATAATCTAGATATTCTCGGCTTGCAGAAGACGAGATGAACAGATGCAAGTCAGATACTTCAAAATAATTTTAATATCTCTTTTCAGGGAGTGAAGATGGAAAGCATCTTCAAGGCGTAGGTTTGCTTCTCAGCAGATACCCTAGTGTTGCTCTTAATGAAGTGGTTCTTACTGCTAAATTTAAAGCAAGCATTAAAGACTTGAATGTTATCTGTTTTTATGCCCCACTGAGGACGCAGATGAGGATGAGAAAGATGGGTTTTACGGACGGTTTCAAACTATTTTGAATTCTGTCAAGAAAGCAGATAATAGCATTGTTCTAGGTCAGTGGTGGCAAACATTTTTATGTGCGGGTGCCAAAAATTTACAAATAATATTTATCAAGTTGCTGAGGTGCTGGGCAGTTTTTAATAGAGGAAAAAAGTTAATAAGAAATTAATTATGCAGAATTTTATTGAGACAAGTTTCAAAATTAATAACATATAATTTTATAAAATTGTACTCATAACTTGTCATAAATTTGTCATATAAAAATCAAAATAAATTATTTATTAATGAGATTTTTTGCTGTTGTACATTGGATGCCAAATGCTTTATATCAGTTTCAAATTTCGTCACTTTTAGTAATACAAACGCCGAACTAGATTCATTAGTCATTCTATTTCTTAAACTGTCTTTTATACAATTCATTTCGGAAAATAATGACTCACAATCTTATGTAGAGGAGAAAATTGATAATATAGCCGTCGCTAGTTTTTTTTTAGACAACTAAAGGTTTCGGGAATGGCATTCCAAGTTCTCTCTATTTCCTCATCTGCATTGTTTTTATATACGCCAATAATCGATCATTTTCAATTATTTCCAAGTGATTTCTCAAATCGGCAAACTTTTGTTTCCATATAGAACTGGATTGAAAATCGATAAATTGCATTTCTATATCTTCTGAATTCAGCCACTCGAAAATCTCCAAATTGACTTTATCTGCTGATGTTGTGTCCGGATGTAAAATAAATTTTGATGTTTCTCCAAATTGCCTGAACTGTGTAAATCTTGAAGAAAATTCGTTGATTATCGACTGAATAACTGCAGAAAACTTGAGTTAAACTTTAAGTTGAACTGGTTTATCATGAGATTCTAGATCTGCAAAGAATATGTTTGTATTTGGAAAACATTTGAAGCTGTTGGCAATAATATCACGATTGAAAATTTGTAATTTATCTTCAAATTCTTTGATTAAATCAAACATGAGAATAACTGTCTTGTTAACAACTTGCAGTTTAGCATAAATCAGTAAAAAATATTAATTTGAAAAGCCATTCGACGTCCAATAATTTTTTTCATTATGTAAAAAAAAAAATCTAAACGAATATAAAATCTAACGACTATAAATCTAAACGACTATAAAAACTCAACGAATTTTTGAAGAACTTGTCCACGACTTAACCATCGGACGTTATTATACATAAGTAAACCATTGTACACTGACTTTACTTCATTTAATAATTCTAGAGTTGTTGGGTTGTTTTACCTCTGAGCGGCACTTTTTTGCACACAATGGGCTAAATGGCCAGGTCACATGGACCCCGAAGGCTCAGAGAAGGTTGGGAGAGGGGACCCACTGGAACAGCTGTTGGGAGACAGATGGTAGCCTCCCGTCAAGGCCATCCAACGTGTTCTTTAACGTGCACAGGGTATGGCTCTCCTGCACACGGGGCCACGGCTTAACGTCCCATCCGACGGACGGCGGGCTTTCCAAGCCCATCGGTGTCCCCTACTGACCGTGGGCAGGGCGGGGAATTTTGCGGAGATAAATCTCAACGCTGACCCAGCTGGGACTCGAACCTGGGAACTACAGATTACGAGCCTGGCGCGCTACCGATTGAGCCACCCCCGCCCCATAATTCTAGAGATTTTTGTTTATTTAAAGCGCGTGCAGATATAAAATTGACCAATTTTGTTACCAGGCTCATAACATCTTCCAGCGACTAGAAACTGACCTTTACTCGTAAAACCTGCAGATGTATAATGCAATGAAATCCCAGAACTGAATGTCCAATACGTTCGGTAAATAAATTGACAAAACCATTTTCCTTTCCAGTCATACTGCGAACACCATCAGTAGTTACTGATACAATTTGGAAAGATCTATTTCTCTTTCAGCGAGTGCATTAACAACTGCGTTGCAAATATCTATTCCTTTTGTTGTTGTTGCTAATGATGTTAAACTGATCGATTCTCTGTGATATTATTCCCAACACTATAACGAATAAAAATTGCTAAACGAGCTGATCCAGTTATGTCAGTACTCTCATCAAGGGTTGGGTTGTTTTACCTCTGAGCGGCACTTTTTTGCACACTATGGGCTAAATGGCCAGGTCACATGGACCCCGAAGGCTCAGAGAAGGTTGGGGGAGGGGACCCACTGGAACAGCTGTTGGGAGACAGATGGTAGCCTCCCGTCAAGGCCATCCAGCGTGTTCTTTAACGTGCACAGGGTATGGCTCTCCCGCACACGGGACCACGGCTTAACGTCCCATCCGACGGACGGTGGCCTTTTCAAGCCTATCGGTGTCCTCTACTGACCGTGGGCAGGGCGGGGAATTTTGCGGAGATAAATCTCAACGCTGACCCAGCTGGGACTCGAACCTGGGAACTACAGATTACGAGCCTGGCGCACTACCGACTGAGCCCCCCCTGCCCCCCCTCTCATCAAGTCAGAGAGAAATTAAACCAGAAGAGTGTATATTTATTTTTTGCTGATGAGTTATGTTTTTAGCCATTTCCAAGATTCTATCTTTCACCGTGTTTTTAGTCAAAGAAATATCTTTTATTATTTGAATAATTTTTTCCTCGTTTTCAAAATCTTCAAATAGAAGTGGTGCGCATTTTAACGATATTTCTTTCATATCATTCCCCATCACTAAAAGGTTTCCTGTGTTTGGCAATTACCTTTGAGATAAAAAAAACCCAGCAGCAGTTATATTTGAACGACTGCCGATAAATTTCATTAGGGATGTTGATTCAATATTTCTATTTTTAATTGCTTGAGCAATAAATTCTTTTTCGTCCTTGCTTTTCTCAAGGAGCGATTTGTCTCATAATACCCTTTTACTGACGGCGTTCTGCATACAACTATCCCGAACATGAAACACATACTGCTTTATTGCCCTTGTTAATCATGCCATATTCTTCAGTCCACCAACTTTGTAACTCTCTGCTGCTTGATTCTGATGTTTTTTATTTTCACTAGCAATTGGTAAGCAGAACGGTAAAAAATTTATTCAAAAATAAAATCAAACGTTTTATTAAATGCCTAAATTAAATTACCTTTATAATTCACACATGCAGCAAAAACAGTGCACATACGCAACAATAATCACTCGCCGCTGCTTATTTGCGTACGTGCGATTAGAGACGGAAAAAGTTCGGGAATTCTACGCATGAGAGTCGCAGCTAGTTATCGAATAATGTGTTGACCACAGATATTAGGGGCGGGGGTGGCTCAGTCGGTAGTGCGCCAGGCTCGTAATCTGTAGTTCCCAGGTTCGAGTCCCAGCTGGGTCAGCGTTGAGATTTATCTCCGCAAAATTCCCTGCCCTGCCCACGGTCAGTAGGGGACACCGATGGGCTTGGAAAGGCAGCCGTCCGTCGGATGGGACGTTAAGCCGTGGCCCCGTGTGCGGGAGAGCCATACCCTGTGCACGTTAAAGAACACGCTGGATGGCCTTGACGGGAGGTTACCATCTGCCTCCCAACAGCTGTTCCAGTGGGCCCCCTCCCCCAACCTTCTCTGAGCCTCCGGGGTCCATGTGACCTGGCCATTTAGCCCATGGTGTGCAAAAAAGTGCCGCTCAGAGGTAAAACAACCCAACCCAACGTTCACGTGCCAGCAAAATTTTAAACGTGCCATAGGTTCGCCACCACTGGTCTAGGTGACTTCAATGCTAAAGTTAGTATTGACTCTGATCTTTGGAGAGGGGTGATAGGTCCCTTTGGTGTGAGAATCTACAATGGCAATGGACAACGTCTCCTATAGGGAAGTTAATTTTATAGATATTTCTGAAAAACTGTGTAATGCTATTTGAACCGATGTTTGATTAACAGTCGCTCTATAAACACAGATAGTGATTAGTTCAAAATTTTGCTCAGTTAGCTATTATTTATAGCTATTAAATAAGTTGTGAAAAATTTTGTATCTGTGGATACGTGGATAGGAAGTGCTCATCACGTGTCAATACGTTGTGGCCAGAGTGCATGATAAAATAGCGATGTCTCGTCTGCTTGTGGTGTGAAGTGCGGCTGACGAAACGAAGTACTAGCGCCTGTTGGGTCGGCTTATCTGGGTTCATCTGCTATCAAGCTTTGCAGTGTTCAGTTTATTTTTGTCTCTATTTATAGTTAGAAGAATTTATTCTGTTAAAGAAGATTTGTAGTAGCTGTAATTAGGAGCTTAGGTTCGTTAGGGTGAAAATTTTTCAAGTTGTTTAAATAATTTTAGTTAAAAGAGGAGAGGAGAGTGTAATGCTTTTCTCCTTTTCGTTAATCTTGACTGTGTTAGATGCTCACGATATGTAACAGTTTTCATTTTTTCTTTTTGTTAGAATGAAATTTCAGGAAATTGTCACAAGATTGTGAGAAGAAATTGAAATGTAACAGCTATGCTAAGGGAAAGGTAGCACAAATTATTTCTGATGAAACTGAGAGCGTGTTTATGAATTTGGATACGGATGCAAAATCATTCTTAGAAAATATCCAGAAAAAACAGTTCCGTATATTTGGAGCTGACATCCTAGTTTTAAATGAAAATTTTGAAATGGGTTGGGTTGTTTTACCTCTGAGCGGCACTTTTTTGCACACCATGGGCTAAATGGCCAGGTCACATGGACCCCGAAGGCTCAGAGAAGGTTGGAAGAGGGGACCCACTGGAACAGCTGTTGGGAGACAGATGGTAGCCTCCCGTCAAGGCCATCCAGCGTGTTCTTTAACGTGCACAGGATATGGCTCTCCCGCACACGGGGCCACGGCTTAACGTCCCATCCGACGGACGGCGGCCTTTCCCCAAGCCCATCGGTGTCCCCTACTGACCGTGGGCAGGGCGGGGAATTTTGCGGTGATAAATCTCAACGCTGACCCAGCTGGGACTCGAACCTGGGAACTACAGATTACGAGCCTGGCGCGCTACCGACTGAGCCACCCCTGCCCCATTCCTGAGAAACAGCAAGAACTCGTTCTTCAAGTAGTCGGGAAACTGGCAAACGTTTTGAAAATTGATACAAAATGTCTGGATGTGGAAGCTGTTCATCGGGTCCGGTGACGAACAAGAATAAAATAAAACTCATTATCGTTCAGTTTCGCTGTAGAAAAACTAAAGAGATGTGGATTAAAAGATGGAAAGAGAAAAGGGAATTATTATCTAAAGAATACGATGAATCTTATGGAGATGGTAAGGTGTATATCAATGAACACCTAACACAAGAAAATAAGCAACTATTATTCAGGGCAAAGGAGAGACAGCGTGAATTGGGTTATAAAGTATGTGAATTGGGTTATAAAGTATGTGAATTGGGTTATAAGTATGTCTGGGTTCGAGAGGCTGATATATTCATGAGAAAAGCAGACGGCCTCAGTGCTACTATAATTAAGAATAATGAAGATCTGGTTAATTTAAAATGATTGTTAAATATCTTTGGGTTTGTCTATTATTTGTAATGAAATTATAAATATAAATGGCGAATTTAACTTTTACTCAGATTAGAAACGACATTGTGTATTCTGAATTATGTGATGTTACTTGCAATGTTTCTAGTGATGCTGATGTCTGAGATCCTTTTATTAATAGTTATAATGGGATAACAGATGAGTCAACTGCTTATCTGCATTCTACTAATAATACACAAATTTTAGTGTTATTATTAATGTTATTTGTGAAGATGAAATAAATTGTAAAGATAATTGATAGTGAAAACGTATCTTTTAATTTGGGTAGTGGAATGAAGGTACGTGCAGGTAATATAAAGAGTTTAAGAAAATTTTTTGACCATTTTATAGTTTTTTTAAATGTAACTGGATTCTTCTCAGATATAATCGTTCTTTCAGAAATTTGGGTCAAAAATAATGAAATTCAATGTTATCAAATAAATGGTTATAATGCTTATTTTAAATGCAGACAAGACAATAAATCCAGTGGAATTAAAATGTAAATTAAAAGCAGCTGGAATCAGATGCCAAATGCTATCTTGGCTGTCTAGTTATCTGGCAGACAGGAATCAAAAGGTGAAAATTAGAAATTGTTGTAGTTCCAATTATAAAATTGATTTTGGCATTCCTCAGGGATCTGTTTTTGATCCTTTATTATTTTTGATATATTTTAATAACTTTTGTGATTTACAATTGTATGGTAGCAATACAACTTTTGCAGATGATATATCTTTAACTTATGCAGGCAAAACGGGAGAATTAATTACGCAAATAAATGATCTAAAGAAATTAAAAATTGATTTACTCCAAATAAATTAATTTTGAACGTTACTGAATCGAAGTATATAAACTTCAGATTACTAGAAAATCTCAAGGGTTATTTTATTAACAAACATTTTTGTGATTTTAATTGTGATGAGACACATTGTAAATGTGTAGCTATTCAGGGTGTTGACTGCTTCAGATATTTAGGTATCTAGATAAAAAAAAACTTTCATGGAAAGCACATATAAAAATATAATTAAAAACGTAAATATTATGGTTTCGAGAATTTATTATATAAGGAATTTTATTAATTTGTCAATGTTGAAAATTATATATAATTCAAGGGTAAAATCTTATTTGTAATATGGCATTATATCTTGGAGAGGTCAAGATAATGAAAGATCTCCATAATAACACCGAGTCATGTGTGAGGATTCATAAGGCTTGGTTCTGGTGTTCGACAAGAATGCATTTTGTCACATTTTCTTTTTAGTTTGGTTATTGATATGTTCTGCGGAATTCACTGCAAGGGTAAGATTTTGGCTTTAAATTGTCTAGAGATCTGAAAATGTCTGGTTTAGATTATGCTGATGATTTAGCCTTTTGGCAAATGATGAGATGAACTCTTTCATTCGAGCTGTTGATGAGATTGGTAGTAGAGAAGGTTTGTTGATAAATAAAGAGGAAACTGAAGTGATGAAAATTGATCAGGCAGATGGTGCTTCAGTTGCTTTCAATGGATGCGCTCTTGAGCAAGTGTCTCAGTTTAATTATCTTGGAAGCTATGCAACAGATACTGGTGATGTGCGATATGAGTAAACAGAAGAATAGGAATTGCTGCTGCGACTTTTAAGAATCTATGTGGAGAAATATGCGTATATACCTAAAGACTAAAATTAGGCTGAATAATAGTTTGGTTCTTTATATAAATTAAAAGAAGCTTAAACACAGTGTCGACTATTGAAAAAAATTTTAGTCACCAGCAGGCGCTGTGTTTAACCTAAGTTTCATGCATTTTAAATATTTTATGCTTTCAGTATTTGCAGTTTGCTTTTTGAACTTACTCTATTTTTAACTTTAAATTGACTGCAGTATATAATTCAATGACCACTTTATGCCCTGTTAATATGGCTTTTCAGCATGAACTGTGTGTTTTTAACCATTAAAGTGTCGGAAGACACTACAGTTTCCACAAAACCTTGCTGCAAGTTTTTTTTTTTACTTTTTTTTAATAGAAAGTGCCTTTTTCAAAAGATTTTAAATTAATCATGAGAAATTCAGAAATTGCTTTTTCTTTAATAATATGCCTTAATTTTTAGACAAATGAAGCTACAGCTCATCATTGTTTTGCTGAGTATTTATCCATTATTAGACTGTTTTATGTAACAGTATCAAGATAAGTGTCCAAACGATAGAGTTCCAAAATATCACTCAAACTACGATTGATCTGATGGTGTCTAGCATAATATCAGCAATGGAGGAGAGATTGATCAGCAGTGGAGGAGAGATTGATCAGGAGTGGAGGAGAGATTGATCAGGAGTGGAGGAGAGATTGATCAGCAGTGGAGGAGAGATTGATCAGCGATGGAGGAGAGATTGATCAGCAACGGAGGAGAGATTGATCAGCTGTGGAGGAGAGATTGATCAGCAACGGAGGAGAGATTGATCAGGAGTGGAGGAGAGATTGATCAGCGATGGAGGAGAGATTGATCAGCTGTGGAGGAGAGATTGATCAGCTGTGGAGGAGAGATTGATCAGCAACGGAGGAGAGATTGATCAGGAGTGGAGGAGAGATTGATCAGCGATGGAGGAGAGATTGATCAGCAGTGGAGGAGAGATTGATCAGCAGTGGAGGAGAGATTGATCAGCAACGGAGGAGAGATTGATCAGCAGTGGAGGAGAGATTGATCAGCAACGGAGGAGAGATTGATCAGCTGTGGAGGAGAGATTGATCAGGAGTGGAGGAGAGATTGATCAGCGATGGAGGAGAGATTGATCAGCAGTGGAGGAGAGATTGATCAGCAGTGGAGGAGAGATTGACCAGCAACGGAGGAGAGATTGATCAGCAGTGGAGGAGAGATTGATCAGGAGTGGAGGAGAGATTGATCAGCGATGGAGGAGAGATTGATCAGCAGTGGAGGAGAGATTGATCAGCAGTGGAGGAGAGATTGATCAGCGATGGAGGAGAGATTGATCAGCGATGGAGGAGAGATTGATCAGCAGTGGAGGAGAGATTGATCAGCAGTGGAGGAGAGATTGATCAGCGATGGAGGAGAGATTGATCAGTAGTGGAGGAGAGATTGATCAGCAGTGGAGGAGAGATTGATCAGCGATGGAGGAGAGATTGATCAGCGATGGAGGAGAGATTGATCAGTAGTGGAGGAGAGATTGATCAGCAGTGGAGGAGAGATTGATTAGCAGTGGAGGAGAGATTGATCAGCAGTGGAGGAGAGATTGATCAGCAGTGGAGGAGAGATTGATCAGCAACGGAGGAGAGATTGATCAGCAGTGGAGGAGAGATTGATCAGCAACGGAGGAGAGATTGATCAGGAGTGGAGGAGAGATTGATCAGCGATGGAGGAGAGATTGATCAGCAGTGGAGGAGAGATTGACCAGCAACGGAGGAGAGATTGATCAGCAGTGGAGGAGAGATTGATCAGGAGTGGAGGAGAGATTGATCAGGAGTGGAGGAGAGATTGATCAGCGATGGAGGAGAGATTGATCAGCAGTGGAGGAGAGATTGATCAGCAGTGGAGGAGAGATTGATCAGCGATGGAGGAGAGATTGATCAGCGATGGAGGAGAGATTGATCAGCAGTGGAGGAGAGATTGATCAGCAGTGGAGGAGAGATTGATCAGCGATGGAGGAGAGATTGATCAGCGATGGAGGAGAGATTGATCAGTAGTGGAGGAGAGATTGATCAGCAGTGGAGGAGAGATTGATTAGCAGTGGAGGAGAGATTGATCAGCAGTGGAGGAGAGATTGATCAGCGATGGAGGAGAGATTGATCAGCAATGGAGGAGAGATTGATCAGCAGTGGAGGAGAGATTGATCAGCGATGGAGGAGAGATTGATCAGCGATGGAGGAGAGATTGATCAGTAGTGGAGGAGAGATTGATCAGCAGTGGAGGAGAGATTGATTAGCAGTGGAGGAGAGATTGATCAGCAGTGGAGGAGAGATTGATCAGCAGTGGAGGAGAGATTGATCAGCAGCCTGTAGCTCTGTGGTCAGAGCACCTGACATGTCATCAGGATGTCTTCGGTTCAGATCGCACCTGGCTCAAGACAATTATTTTCTCTACACAAAACAATTCGATAGTGGATAGATACTCAGTAAATTCCCTAGTTCTGTTCGTTAATTCCTTCAAGATCAGTTTCTACAGATCTTTCAGATTTCATGTTGAAAACGTTTCAAAATTAAGCCTGCTCTGTAAAGGTTAAGATGTATACTGTGTAAAATATTGATTAAGTCATTGTTTAACGTGTTGCTCTGGTTTTGCAAATTTCTTGCAAGTCAAAGTTACACTTACTATCACTTAAAACCGCTGTTACGTCCCCACATAGCTCATCCATAGGCATGAATGTTTTGAAGCGGGGGTGGGGGGGGGGGTGAGTCAATAGGAGTCTGCCAGGCTTTTAACCTGCAGTTCCCAGGTTCGAGTCCCACCTTGGCCAGTATTGAGATTTATCTCGGCGAAACGTGCACCCTGCCTATATTAGGAAAGGACATCAATTCTCATATATAATAATAAGCTTTACGTAGCAATAATTTAGTGTCTAATTGTACAAATTTCAGTGTCTAATTTGCTGGTATACATTTCATTTTCTTCAGTTCCGTTAAGAAGTTTCATTAAATAGCTGTAAAGTTATAAAATATATTTTATGTGGAAAAGGAAATCTTGAAATGTAACTTTTTTAATTTTAACATATATGTATAGTGGAAAAAATCCTTTAATGATTCTTTTAATGCTGCTGTTTTCAGATACATAACTACGATGTTAGGCAAAGATATTTTATATGTTCTGTTCACACGTTACAATACATTCCTTCATATGCATTTAAATACTCAGAATTTGCATATAAAATTTTCATATAGTTGTAAAATGTTCATATAGTATAAACATTTCTTATAGTTAGTTGTATTGTCTAAAAATTCTTTCTGATTATAATGATTTTTTCTTTACAGGGGAAGAAAAAATATTAGCAGTTTTATTAATCTCTGTTGTCTGAAGAATTCTGATTGAATAAACACATTTTCAACTATGAAATTGTTCGTTTGATATCAGAACAGAACATATCATTGAAGGCTAAATGTTATTATTGAAAAGGCAGTTTTATCTCTTATTAATGAAATAATTGTTCTTTTACATTATTTGAATGAAAAAGATTCATAATAATAGAGACGAAATGGCGAAAACACCAAGATTATTTGTTTTAATTATTTTTACAACTTATTAAACGAGATATTTGCTTTTTACGCTTCTTTCTTGTTGGAAAATTGGACTCTAAGTTGATCATGGAATATTTTAGACTTTATCTACACTTAATCGAAGAAGATTTCAATATTAAATATGGATCAAATAATGAACATATTAAGCAAGCAATTAAGAATTTGCAAATCGGATATGACAAGGACACTATGCAACAACGTATATCCTCTTTATGCTACGACAATGAATATTTTAGATATGCATATTTGTATCAATATGCAACCTGCCATTCCAAAATGGTAGAATATTTTGTTGACGACATTTTGGAAACGTGCCATGATCAGTTAAGTGATCTGTGTTCTTTGAATTGCCTTCGCATCACTTGTCTTGGAGGAGGACCTGGAATTGACGCTGTGGCTTTTCTTCGTTCTGCATGTAGAAAATTCAACCTATGTAACTTAACATCTGTTGAAATCACTGTTATTGATCTATGCAGTGGTTGGGAAGATACAATGGATCAGTTATTTGACACACTGAACTCTTATCCAGGATTTCAAGTCTTCGATACACTTCCGTGGACTTGCGAATTCTTGCACGCAGATCTTACAGAACCTTGGTTTCCAAAGTTACATAAAGCTATACAAACTGCAGACTTTATCAGCATGGTGAAATTTGTGTCAGCAGCAGATGGAAGCAGTACTGAAGGGGACGTTCCTCAGCTCTTGGGGGTATGTATAATCTACAATAGTAAAATTGTCACTGTTTCTTTGCGATGTAATTTGAAAATTGGCATCAACCACATCACTTTGCACTAGTGGGGCGGGGGTGGCTCAGTCGGTAGTTCGCCAGGCTCTTAATATGTAGAGTTCTCAGGTTCGAGTTCCAGCGTTGAGCTTTATCTCCGCAAAATTTCCCTCCTTGCCCTCTGTTAGTAGGGAACATCACACCAAATTCTGGTGGTGTCCCCCTACTGGGGCGGGGGTGGCTCAGTCGGTAAAGCGCGAGGCTCGTAATTTGTAGTTCCCAGGTTCGAGTCCCAGCTGGGTCAGCGTTGAGATTTATCTCCGCAAAATTCCTCGCCCTGCCCACGGTCAGTAGAGGACACCGATGGGCTTGGAAAGACCGCCGTCCGTCGGATGGGACGTTAAGCCGTGGCCCCGTGCACGTTAAAGAATACACTGGATGGCCTTGACGGGAGGCTACCATCTGTCTCCCAACAACTATTCCAGTGGGTCCCCTTCCCCAACCTTCTCTGAGCCTTCGGGGTCCATGTGACCTGGCCATTTAGCCCATGGTGTGCAAAAAAGTGCCGCTCAGAGGTAAAACAACCCAACCTGACCAGAGTTGTTCTCACGGGTTGAGCGGTGGTATCGGATATCCAGGAGGGATCAGCGAGCTAACCTTCTAACTGGGCTTACGTCACAGGTGTCCAGCGGTATCTTGACACTCAGAGTGGCGCACAGCGAAGTACTCTGCGATCGTCCACTCTCTGGTGTCAAGAGGTGTGTTTATGGGGATCTCCATGTTGCTTCGTGCATGTAGGGAGTCCTGATCCTTGTGTGTAGCGGCCATGTCATACCCCAGCTCCTCTTGAGGAGAAAGGCAGATGACTTTTGGGCGGATACTATGAGTGGGAAGATTTCGGATTTAATTTAATTTTGTTCGTTAGGCGGAAAGAATAATTGAGGCATAACACCTCTCTCAAACCGATGGTTTGTGAAAGTACATGTAAGCAAAAAGATCTTGTACAAGTTCCTTCCTCACTCAAATCGATGGTGTGTGAGAGTACGTGTAAGCAAAAAGCTCTTATACGAGTTCCTTCATCTCTGAATCCGATTGTTTGTGAGAGTACGTGTAGGAAAAGAGTTCTTATACGAGTTCCTTCCTCTCTCTCAAACCGATAGTTTGTGAGAGTACGTGTAAGCAAAAAGCTCTTATACGAGTTCCTTCCTCTCAAACCGATGGTTTGCGAGAGTACGTGTAGGCAAAAGAGCTCTTATACGAGTTCCTTCCTCTCAAACCGATGGTTTGTGAGAGTACGTGTAAGCAAAAAGCTCTTATACGAGTTCCTTCCTCTCTCAAACCGATGGTTTGCGAGAGTACGTATAGGCAAAAAACTTTTATACGAGTTCCTTCCTCTCTCAAACTGATGGTTTGTGAGATTACGTGCAAGTAAAAAGCTCATACGCATTCCTTCATCTTTCAAGCAGATGTTTTGTGAGAATGGCTTTGATTGGGACCAATAATACACGAATTTACTCTTTTAATATGTAATAAATGATTGTGTTACGTTCTTATTTATAATAAGGATGTTACTAATGTTGATGCATTTGCCATAAAATTTGAATGATGTGACTATTGTGTATGGATAGGCAAATAACTAAGAATGCAATTTAAATACAGTAATTGATCTTTAGTATCATATTAAGGTACTGGTCTGTTTCGTATTAAGATGAAATTTGTATATTTGGGGGGAAAATTTTGACCTTTGGAGCAATATGAGAAAGTACACCTTTCCCTCGATTTACACTGGTACTCAGTTCACACAATTTTGGCTTTGCACGGTCAAAAAATGCAATCCGTTTCGATTTACACGGTACTGACTGAGATTTCCTTTCTATGTATGTCTCAGTCAGTACCGTGTCAATCGAAACAGGTTGCATTTTCTGACCGTGCCAAGCCAAAATTGTGTGAACTGAGTACCGTGTAAATCGAAGGATAGATGTATTGCGAAATTAATATATATTTTACCAGTTTTTGAAGAACAGAATTTAACTTATAAACTGAGGGATTACTGTACTGAAGAAATCTTCAATCACAGAACTGTTTTAAATTCAGTCTTTGATACTTTTTGATGAATGATTGTAATTAAAATTCTTGCGTCAAAAGGGACCATATTATACAATTTAAATAAATACTCCCTGAAACAGCTGCTTGCCACAGAGGTCTGACAGGAGCCTGTCAGTTTAATTATACCATAGTTGGTCTGTGAGGATGGCGGGACCTCAGCAGAAAAACACCCAACATTCATGCCTTACCCTGGGCTCAAACACAGCTCTCTTTGATAAGCAACCTAGCGTGCTTACCACTCGGCCACAGGATTTACTAGCCCAAGAAATATAATAGGTAGTAAATGTATTCTCATAGTTAGCATACCAGATATATCAATTTTAAACTTCTACCCTCCATATTTAGTACTTTTGTTTAAAAAATCATGTTTGTTTTTTCTGCTAAGAATTTATTTTAGTGATACTCAAGTGTTATTTTAGAAACCATGTAAGTTGTCTGTCACAATAACGATGTACAGTCGCTCAAAAAAGTATCCGAACACTAGGGTTGATTAGAGTTCAGAAAAAATATCTGGCAACGATTTTTTTAGAAATTAGTGATCTGATCACTAATTTCTAAAAAAACGTTGCCAGATATTGATGTATAAGAATATATTACAGAAGGTGGTCATGTTATTTTGATACTGGATCGTGTGGGCTCACTCACGGTAATATTGAGCGTGTGCAGTTACCGTTCACAGCAAACTGGAGCGGTTAATGTTCACAGCACATTGGATCGTGTGGGCCACTCACAGAAATATTGAGCGTGTGCAGTTACCGTTCACAGCAAACTGGAGCGGTTGCGGTTAATGTTCACAGCACATTGGATCGTGTGAGCTCACAAAGACCTGGATCGTGTGGGATCACTCACGGAAATATTGAGCGTGTGCAGTTACCGTTCACAGCAAACTGGAGCGTGTGCAGTAACTGCACACGCTCCGGTTTGCTGTGAACGGTAACTGGAGCGTGTACAGTTGCTGTACACGCTCCAGATATTTTTCCTGAAATCTCTAATCACATGGCACGAAGGTTGCCAGATCACTAATTTCTAAAACAATCGTTGCCAGATATTTTTTCTGAATTTTGTAGTCAACCGTAATGTTCGGATACTTTTTTGAGCGACTGTACTTACGTAATGGACGCAGTCCTAATGTCATCTAACAGATTCATTTTATATATTTTTGTAGAAAGTGTTCCGCACCTTAAAGGAAGGGGCCACCGTACTGTTCATCGATAACGCCAGTGGAGGCTTTTACGAGATGGTGGATACAGCAGCTATGAGTTGTCGGAATATGGATGAGATATATGAACCTAACCTACACCATCTCTTCAAGCTGCAGTGGAATACATTACGATCATTACGATCAGATTGTCACAAATACCGTAAACGATTCGATAGTTTTCCTTTGTCTGCTACAAGAGTTTCGGTTGGTGTGTGGATGAAGAATGGTCCTCTTCTCGCTCGTTCTCAACCAAATGGTGCAAATCTACCAGATTGGAGAGCGATTAACGGACAAACTCTACAAACTAACTTTTTGCAACCCATAGTGAATTTGAAGGATGAACCATTCAAAGTGTCTCAATCATCTAATGCCAGGAATGAACAGAAAGGGCAAAGGAGTAGATCTAGAAGGCGCAAATCACACGCCAGTAGAAGCATATCAATGCCATCATCTAGTGATGATGATACGATGCCTAAATCTGCTCCACCGAAAGAAAGTAGAAAATCAGAACCATTTTTGTCTTTTGCATCAGATTTAAATATTAACGATGAAATATATAAAAACCCTGGTGTTAAACAAATAAAATATGTTGACATAAACAATGCAAAACCAAATGAGACGCCTGGCCAAAGAAGTAACGAGATATCGCGGTCAATTCTTCAAGCGGACCTGTATTCATGGGGTAATACTTGTGTTCAATATGAATGGAATCCCTATTTGCAAACAAATACACCCGTTTTAGTCCAGCCCTTAAGAAATGTTGTTAGACAAGAAACGAATTCTACATATGTTCAAGGAGGAGAAGTTGAAAGCGTCCGCACAAATTATTTCAGACCAATATCGATTCATCCACCTAATAATTCTTTATCATATAATGAAAGAGAAATAGTTTATTCAGTTCCCACTTCGAACGTAAACCAAGGGGAGGTAAATGCAATTGAAGAAGACGCTGATGAAAAGGGTGGCTGTAGCTGCTTTAGTGGCAGTTGCAACATCCTCTAGGAAGGATCGCTAATTGGTCAACACAAATTTGTTAACTAATCCATAACATGGAGAATAATTCTCGTTTAAAATTGTGAGCAAATAAAAATGATTGTAATCATTACATGATTGATTATGTCTGTAAATTATCAGATTTGATTCCACTGCATATTTCGAAGATTTCAAAAAGTAAACAGAGACGTGTAACAGATAGGATCCCTCTGAAAATAATGCATTTTATTTTGCATTTTTCAGCGTTCAAAAATTTGAACAACTAAAGCAATGCAGAACGATTTTTTAGAAAAAATTGCCTTTTTGTTATGTCACTTACCTTAGCTGTTTAAAAATAATAATCATCCTCACAAAAATAAATCAGCAGAGTTTAAAAATTTTTGTAGATCAAAAAATGAATTTCTGGACTTATTTTAAATATATTATTTTTATTACACGTAATTGTGAATTTTGTAGAAAGTGAATAAAAAATAATATATCTGTTTCGAATTTTATTTCCTTTCCAACAGCCGACATTTATATTTGTATCCTCCTTCTGTAGGCGAGGGTGGCTCAGTCGGTATCGCGCCAGACTCGTAATATGCAATTCCCAGGTTCGAGTTTGATCTGTGTAAGCTTTGAAAGTTATTGCAGAAAAGGTCTTCAAAACAGCAAATGGACAATGTTCCGCAAAGCAGATGGGCCATCCCCGCCCCGCAAAGAAGATCTGCAAGGAAGGCGAAACAGCAAATGGACAATGTTCCGCAAAGAAGATCTGCAAGGAAGGCGAAACAGCAAAAGGACAATGTTCCGCAAAGATCTGCAAGGAAGGCGAAACAGCAAATGGACAATGTTCCACAAAGAAGATCTGCAACGAAGGCGAAACAGCAAAAGGACAATGTTCCGCAAAGAAGATCTGCAAGGAAGGCGAAACAGCAAATGGACAATGTTCCACAAAGAAGATCTGCAACGAAGGCGAAACAGCAAAAGGACAATGTTCCGCAAAGAAGATCTGCAAGGAAGGCGAAACAGCAAATGGACAATGTTCCGCAAAGAAGATCTGCAAAGAAGGCGAAACAGCAAAAGGACAATGTTCCGCAAAGATCTGCAAGGAAGGCGAAACAGCAAATGGACAATGTTCCGCAAAGAAGATCTGCAAGGAAGGCGAAACAGCAAAAGGACAATGTTCCGCAAAGATCTGCAAGGAAGGCGAAACAGCAAAAGGACAGTGTTCCGCAAAGAAGATCTGCAAGGAAGGCGAAACTGCAAATGGACAATGTTCCACAAAGATCTGCAAGGAAGGCGAAACAGCAAAAGGACAATGTTCCGCAAAGAAGATCTGCAAGGAAGCGAAACAGTAAATGGACAATGTTCCGCAAAGAAGATCTGCAAGGAAGGCGAAACAGCAAAAGGACAATGTTCCGCAAAGATCTGCAAGGAAGGCGAAACAGCAAAAGGACAATGTTCCGCAAAGATCTGCAAGGAAGGCGAAACAGCAAATGGACAATGTTCCGCAAAGAAGGCGAAACAACAAAAGGACAATGCTCATATTACTCGGAGAATGTGATTAACCAAAGTAGAGATGAAAATTATATATATACAGGCGTTTCTAAAAGGTCTATTCAAACTTTGGAAAAATGTTCTACTGCGCATAGCGATGAAACAGTTCCTAATAACATTGGGCCAGAAACGCTTCCCTTCTGAGTTATAGCCCATTTTGAGAGTGCAAATGAGGAAGCTGTCAAAAGGTACGATGCTAGGTAAATTTGCATTTCTGACAGTATAGTAGATGTATGCAAATATTGGACAAAATCCCACCACTCCTGGATGAGGTAACGCTACATAAAGTGAGTCGGATTGGGTTGTTTTACCTCTGAGCGGGTCCATGTGACCATGGCCATTTAGCTCATGGTGTTCAAAGCATGGACACCGAAGGCTCAGAGAAGGTTGGGGGAGGGGGAGACATGTTAACCTTCGTCAAGGCCATCCAGCGTCTTCTTTAAGACGCGTGCACCTGGTATGAGTGCTCCCGCACACGAAGCCACGGTTTAACGTCCCATCCGACGGACGGCGGCTTTTCCAAACCCATCGGTGTCCCCTACTGACCGTGGGCAGGGCGGGGAATTTTGCGGAGATAAATCTCAACGCTGACCCAGCTGGAGACTCGAACCTGGAAACTGCAGATTACGAGTCTGGCGCGCTACCGACTGGGCCATCCCCGCCCCAGTAAGTCGGCAGTTCTAAAATTACGTGTAAGTTAACCGGCAGTCTTATTATTGTCAATCCACTGTTATTTGTGACCTTGACTATGAATGATCAGTTCTTCAACGCTGAAATGGTTGGCAGACATTTCGTTATGGACGAGCCAATGGAAATTGCAGAATACTCCAGGACATTTGGAACTTATTCGACGGTCGATGAGAGTAGCTGCGAGGCGCGTATTGCTGCTCAGGTAGGTCATTTCGAACACTTGCTCTGAGGTAGACTTGCATAATTGTTCTCATCGATCATAGTGAGCTATAGTAACTTGAATAAAAACTAATTAACTTCACAGGCTTCCTTACTTGCATTTTCAAGATGTGCTATAACTTGGAAGGGAAACATTTCTAGTCCAAAGAAACTTTTTTCATCACTGCGCAGTTGAACATGTTTCCAAAGTTTTGACACCACCTTTTGGAAACACCCTATATAACAGAGACATTTTTCCCCACAAATATTTCCATAATGACCTCTTATACGAAGGGAAAAACTTTACACTAGCCCTCTTTTTCTGAATTTTGCAGATCCGGGACTTTAATGAACAAACCACTATAATAATTACAGCACACTAATAGTGATCTCGAATTAAGGATCTTAGCAAAGCCAACATCTGATGATATGAGAGAGAGAGGCGCTTTTATTAACGATTTTTGTTCAACACATTGGTGACTGCATGGAATTAAGAATTAACCTATTTTTTTAATCATTATTAACTTATTTTTAAGTTATTTAAGTAGCAGGATTAAGATGGGATGTCTGATCAATCTCTCCTCTACTGCTCATGTTAAACTATGCACAATCGAGTCGGGCCTTTTGACTGCATTTGGGGACTCTGTTCTTTGGATTCATTCTATGCGTGTTCATCTCAAAACACAATGATTGACCCGATGGTCAATCACTGTCTTTTGAGATGTAATGGTCAAACACTGCCTTTTCAGTAAGGACAGATTGATCACCGGCCGGTAGCTCCGGGTCAGAGCACCTCACATATCATCCAGGAAGTCGTGGGTTCAGATCTCACCACCTCAAGACAATTTTTTCCTATCTTCATCTTGTTGCTTAACAGTTAGGTTATCTCTGAGCTGCATTTTTTTGTACATAATGAGCTAAATAGCCAGGTCACAGGACCCCAAAGACTCTGAGAAGGTTGGGGAAGGGAATCCACTAGACTGCTGTTGGGAGACGGGCAGGAGCCTCTCCAATTAAGACTATACAGTGTATGGGCTCTTCGGCACACGAGACAACGGCTTTACGTCTTATTCGATGGACGGCAGCCATTACAAGTCCATCGGTGCCCAGGTGAGACTTGAAACTAGGATCTTCAAATTACGAGCCTGGGGTGCTCCGACTGAGACCCCCCCAGCTTAAGAGATATTAAATATTTAGTAAATCAGTAATGAGCTGTGGATTCATTTGATTAAAATGTACGAGCCGTAGTAAATTTCATTATCTGCATCCCAAATGTAAAGGAATCTTTGTATTGTAAAATAATAAAAAGTTTCAAAAATTCGAACAGACAAACTCTTGTTAAGAGGATGCTCGTGGACTTGCGGGAAAGAAAGGGGAGCGAAATCACTGAGCCCCTCCTCTGATTACGAGCCTGGGGCCAAGGGGTAATAAACTTTCATTGCCCTTAAATTACAAGACAGTTTACTTTTAAGAAATAAATTTTTAAATTAATCACGTTTGCTTTTTCCTCCATTGTTCACCTAAAAAATGCGTGCAAAAGAAAATACTTTGCTGGATTTTTTGGCTTAATGTTATTTCTTCTCAACTGGTGCTGCCATCTAGTAGCTACTAAATTTAAAACTGCTGAGAGTAGGTTTGGTTATAAACAGAGAGAAAACTAGTGATGAAAATTGGTCAGGCAGGCTGTGATTCAGTTAATCTGAATGGTTGCAGTCTTGAGCAGGTGTCACAGTTTAATTATCTTGGGAGCTATGTAACAGATAATGGTGATGTGCGGCATGAGATTAACAGACGAATAGGGATTGCTGCCGGGACTTTTAAGAATCTATGGAGATTGTGGAGAAATAGGCGTATACACCTAAAGACTAAAATTAGATTGTATAATAGTTTGGTTCTTTCTAGGGTTAGTTATGGTAGTGAAACTTGGACACTGTAAACAGGATAACAGGAAACTTGATGCTTTTGATTCCAGATGCTTACGCAGTATCTTGGGCATTAGGTGGTTCAACTTTGTAACTAATGATGAGGTTAGGCAAAGGAGTTTGCAACCTCCTTTAAGCAGCATATTGTGTAGAGAGAGATTCCGTTGTTTTGGCCATGTTGCCCGTATGAATAATTATAGATTGGCGAATAGGGTTATGAACAGTGTGCCTAAAGGCCTCAGAAAGAAGGGGAGACCTAGGATGCGGTGGGCAGACAATGTCAACAGGACCTTGTTAGAATTGGTGTGCAGTGGCCAGATGCAGTAGATGTAGCTCAGGATAGACTTGCTTGGAGAACTAAATTGCAAGGTCTGGTTGGACCTCCGTAGCCCATGGCTGCTTGAGGATGATGATGAAGTAGTAATATCAATGGAATCATCTTTTCGTCGTCGATGGCTGAAAAAACTATGAAAATTCGATTATTTCTCTCTACAATTTTTTTTAGCTTTGTATCATTTATTAAAACACATAAATAATACTTTTAAGCAAAGCTCCTACCTAACCGAACAAATATCCCTCGGAATCAAATTTCCTTAAACATGAGCTTGAAGCTTTTTTATTTTCTTGCGAAGAAAACGGAATCTGGGCTGATTTAAATTTCTTAGACGGTTCAAATAAAAAAAAATGAATATTTAGAATATTATTCTTTGTATTAATAATTTTAGCATAGGCTATTATTGGATATGCATCAATGTCTTTAGGCTCGGTTGTTTTATCCGAATGGCACTTTTTTATTGCACGAGTCGGCTAAATGGCCACGTCCCGAGACTCTGAGGAAGTTGCAGAATCCACTGGTTAGCTGTTAGGAGAATATAAGCCTGCCCTTAAGGCATCGAACGTGTTCTTTAATATACACAGGTTTGACTCTCCTGCACAAAGAGAACGTTTTTTAACGTTCTATTCGATGGACGGCGGTTTTCCCAAAGGCATTCACAGAGTGGGGACTCGAATCTGGGAACTAGAGTAAGAGCTCTGTCCTTTTAACTTAGACTTTTTTAAGAGCTCTGTCCTTTTAACTTAGACTTTTTTAAGAGCTCTGTCCTTTTAACTGCTGTCCATTTCTTTCAGGTGTCTCCATTTCATATAAGAGATGAAAAACCTTTCTTAAATCGCATTATCTTTGTATTTCCTGCGAATTCGATTGGAATTGTGAAAGTATTTTTCGAGATATCCGCATTTGATTGAGGTATGCATAACGTTTGACGAGCGGTGTAATTGGGTAAGACACATGGAAATGCCGACTTAATCTGTCAATGGAACGCTAAATTTTTTAGAAGCAGATTTTTAAACCTAGATATATATTTCTTAAATTCTAATTGAGCGGGATTAACTTGGTAGTGCGCCAAGCACTTAATCTGCAATTCCCATATTAAGCTCCACTTTGAGATTTATCTCCGCAAAACCCGGGGAGGAATGGCTCAGCAGATAGCGTGTCTGGCTTGTAATCTACAGTTCCCAGGGTGAGTACCACCCGTGTCAGCTTTGAATCCACAAAACTCCTTGCCCTGCCCTCGGTCAGTAGAGGACATCGATGGGCATTGAAAATATCGCCTTCCATCTGATGGGACGTTAAGCCGTGGCCCCGTATGTAGGAGAGCAGTACACTAAATACATTAAAGAACACTTGGGTGGTCTTGACAGGAGGATTCCATCTGTCTCCTAACACCTGTTCAGTGGGTCCCCTTCCTCAAACTTTCTCTGAGCCCTTGGGGTCCTTCTGGCCTAGAAGACAAAGAACACGCTTCATGGGAGGCTCCTATTTGTCTCCTAACAGCTGTCCTGTGGGGCCCATTCAACCCCACCTATGAGGTGTCTTTGTAACTTGGCCATTTAACCCAATTTGTGCATAAAAAGCGTCGTTCAGAGGTAAAACAATTGAGCTTAAATTAAAACCAGATGTATTTCCCGTAGTACAATCTCCGGGGGAGGGGGGAGGAGGAGGAGAGGTTATTGGGAATCATAGCTCGGTGCCTGTCTGTAAGGTATCTATAAAAATGTTCCCAAGGATAGCCTTCACTGCAGCTGACAGTTTCCCCTGCACTCAAAGATAGCAATGAGATCTAAAACACCTGAAAAGCTTTTTTCCTTCGCACTTTGGGCTGATTTGTTTGCTACCAAATTGTTTAGAACCCAGATGTTGATCGGTCGCTACTTCAGTAGAAGAAATGGGGAGGCATTTGATTCTAGCGATCCTGGCTTGTCTGAATCCAAGTAATGCTCAACTTGGTAAGCTGAAAGAGAAGATAACTGATTATAATCTAACAATTTGTCTCAGCTTTTATTCCATAGAAAAATAAGAGTCCATTTTTAGCTGTATTTTTTTAAGATCTTATTTAAAACACAGTATAAGCATCCAGACTCGTATTTAACGTGGAACTCTTTATGCAACTACAAAGTGGCCCGACTCTGCTTTTGCATGGATAAATTTCTTTTTCCGCAGCAGTAGAGTCTGTAGAAGAAGGAAGCCAATTCTTATATTACAATTGATATTTTAGCCTTATCTGATAATTGCTCAAAAATGTGAAATGTATGCTTAAATGACGTAAAATATAATGCAGTTGGCATAATGGCTATTGATGTAATATTGACATGAATGTGCTAAATGGGTAAAGGGCCGCAAGTTCTCATAGAAGGATGGGGAAGGAGAGTCGCCGGAAATCTGTTATATGGAAGCCCCTGATATCTTCATCCAGCTGATGAGACAGTCTGCACACAGACGGTTTAACATCCCATGCGATGGAAGACACGACTTTGTCCCCTTTATGACCAAGGACACAGAGGAGGTTTTCGATGACCTGGCCCCGCCCTTTTTTCTTGGAGCAGAAGGGAAAAATAATACCAAATTCCAGAAAAAAAATTAGGAAGTGAGAGGATTGGACAACAAAAGCGGACCAGAAAACGTTTTTCTTAAATAATTATTCTTATCAAATAAGGAAAAAAAAAGTTAATTTCCTATGTCCCGGTGGGGTTTTTTTTGTTTCAAATATCATTTCAAAAGAGAGGTCAAACGTCAAATATACCGGAGGTCAGATCTATATTTAACCTTCGAGGTTAAAGGTCAAATATAGATCTACCAGTGGGGGGGCTAAGAATGGTGCTTGGGGGTAATATAAGCCGTAGATCTCAGAAATCATGCCAAAGTTTGGATGCGATGGGCCCTTCGAGATCAAAGCCGATATACCGGCATTGGAGAGCTAAAAATTGGTGAACAGTGGTATTTGCAGTAGTAGAATTCAGAAATGAGAGGCCATTTTCAGATGTGATGTCGCATTCGAGGTCAAATAGGGGTCGGAGCAGGCGTGAGTGGAAGTAATTGAAACTGTGCAGTTGAGACATCGATGATTCTTAGAGGTCATTGATTTACCGAATTATGAGTTGTCAATCAGCCAATAGTGTCATGAATCAACGACGCCATCGTAGATCGTTTGTTGATTGAAAAGTGACTAAAAGCTCAATCAACCGCTGATCTACGAGAATCATTGTTTCGTCAACTGCGCAGTCTCATTTTTTCAGTTACAGCCTCATTTTACAGTTTAAAACCTCATTTTTTTGTCAATAGAAAACTAACTTCGAAACTCTGTTACTTCTAAAATACGTTTTTTATGGTAAAATGTGACTGAAAATAATTTGAAGATCTCAAATCTATATAAATGTCGATTTTTAGCAGTAATAGCTGATATTGAAAGAGTTATGGAAGCTGGAATATTTAACATCAGTAATGCACTACTATGAAACTCGTACACTATTGACGAATATTAAAAGAATTACTGGCTCGAACTTCTAAAATACACATTTGTTTTATCAAACGTCCCGAAACAATACTAGTTATTTAAATTTTAATTAACTTTTGAGGCGAAATATTATGACTGCTATTGTTATAATCCAAACTTCCATAATTCTTTAAATGTCTAATGAATATTGATAAAATTTGAGATTTGGATAGTTTGACCGAGATCGTTAATTTGTCTTCACACATTTTACCATAAAAGGTTTATTTTAGAAGTAAGAGTTTCGATGCTAGTTTCCTATTAACAGGGCGGGGGTGCTCAGTCGGTAGCGCGCCAGGCTCGTAATCTGTAGTTCCCAGGTTCGAGTCCCAACTGGGTCAGTGTTGAGATTTATCTCCGCAAAATTCTCCGCCCTGCCCACGGTCAGTAGGGGACACCGATGGGCTTGGAAAGACCGCCGTCCATCGGATGGGACGTTAAGCAATGTCCCCGTGTGTGGGAGAGAGCCACACCCTGAGCACGTTAAAGAACACGCTGGATGGCCTTGCCGGGAGGCTACCATCTGTCTCCCAATAGCTGTTCCAGTGGGTCCCCTCCCCCAACCTTCTCTGAGCCTTCGGGGTCCATGTGACCTGGTCATTTAGCCCTTGGTGTGCAATAAAATGTGCCGCTTAGAGGTAAAACAACCCAATCCTATTAACATAAAATACAGTTTTAATCCTTTCTCTCTATTTATCACCATGGTCCGATAATCGTCAATCAAAATTAAGAAGCAAAATATAACTGAAATTTATATTTGCTTTTTAATGTCATGTCAATCTGAACAGTTGCTATTTCTTTAAAAAATTGTTGCTATTTCGAAATTGAATCACTCACTAAACGGAAAATCCGATTTTGTCCATTTTAGAATAACAAAAAAAAAATTTTTTTTAATCAAATAATAAGTTTTTTTTCTTTTTTCTGATATCAGATGACTCGTCAGGATACGAGGATGTTCCGAAAATAATCGAAACATTGATCCACACGAAAGATGACCTCTATAGATCCTGGATATTCTCAAGAAGTGTATCCTGGCAACCTTCGTTGTATTTACTTTATCAGAGCTCCTCCAAGATTTGTGAGTAGCTTCTACAAAAGCGTTACAAGAACATGAAGCAAATAGTTCCTTCATAGAAATTAAAAACATTATATGCTGCACTTTTTCTTATAATATAGATATTTTTTGGTTGTTGTTCGCACTGAGAGAAGCCCACATTGAGCTAAGTGTAGCAGGTAAAAGGACTCCAAAGATCCAGAATTCAGTAGGAAATCCACTGGACAGCTATTAACAGGCCGATCCAACGAATTCTGGGGCCAGGATACCGAAGGGGCCCCTCTGGCTACCAGAAATCAATTATAACTAAATTAGTAAATTGTGTTATTAATAGTGATTAACCTAAAGAAACTTTGTTATATTCACCACCCTTTTTAAGACGTTTGTATGTTCCTTAACAACGAGTGATATAGTGTGATTGGCTACTGATCAAAGGGACCTGGGTTCGAGCTCCGGATAAGGTATGGATGTTTGTGTTGTCTTTTCAATGAAGCCTCATGCACCACAGAGATCTCTATCGAATATTAAATTGATATGGCCGAGTGGTTAGCACGCTTGGCTACTGATCTAAGGGACCTGGGTTCAAGCCCCGGGTAAGGCATGGTTGTGTGTGTTATTTTTCTGCTGAGGTCCTGCCATCCTCTCAGACCTTCTACATCATCATCATCATCCTCAAGCAGCCATGGGCTACGGAGGTCCAACCAGACCGCGCAGTTTAATTCTCCAAGCATATCTGTCCTGAGCTACATCTGCTGCATCCGGCCACTGTACACCAATTCTAACAAGGTCCTGTTTGACATTGTCTGCCCACCGCATCCTAGGTCTCCCCCTCCTTCTGAGGCCTCTAGGCACACTGTTCATAACCCTATTCGCCAGTCTATAATTATCCATACGGGCAACATGGCCAAACCAGCGGAGTCTCTCTCTGCACAATATGCTGCTTAAAGGAGGTTGCAGACTCCTTTGCCTAACCTCATCATTAGTTACAAAGTTGAACCACCTAATGCCCAAGATACTGCGTAAGCATCTGGAATCAAAAGCATCAAGTTTCCTGTTATCCTGTTTACAAAGTGTCCAAGTTTCACTACCATAACTAACCCTAGAAAGAACCAGACTATTATACAGTCTAATTTTAGTCTTTAGGTGTATACGCCTATTTCTCCACAATCTCCATAGATTCTTAAAAGTCCCGGCAGCAATACCTATTCGTCTGTTAATCTCATGCCGCACGTCACCAGTATCAGTTACGCAGCTCCCAAGGTAATTAAACTGTGACACCTGCTCAAGACTGCAACCATTCAGATTAACTGAATCACGACCTGCCTGACCAATTTTCATCACTTTAGTTTTCTCTCTGTTTATAACCAATCCTACTGTACTACCAGTCTCATCAACAGTTCGAATGTAAGAGTTCATCTCATCAACATCATTTGCCAAAAGGGCTAAATCATCAGCATAATCTAAATCAGAAATTTTCGTATCTCCAACCCATTTAAAGCCAAATTTCCTTTTGAAAGCCTTTTTGAAATCAACAAAGCTAGCAACCAAAGGTTTCTGAAACTCTAAACATTTCTCGAGAATCTGCCTAAGTGAAAATATCTGATCTACACATCCCCTACCACTTTTGAATCCACATTGCTCATCCCTTGAAGTGAATTTCGCATAACATAATCAACAACCAAACTAAAGAGAAAAGGAGACAAAATGCACCCTTGTCGAACACCAGAAGTAATGCTAAACCAATTGCTACAAGACTTACCAACTCTCACACATGACTCAGTGTTATTATAGAGAGCTTTCATTATGTTAACTAACTTGTCTGGTATACCATATGATTTCACAATCAACCACAAATTATGACGATCAACAGAGTCGAAAGCCTTTTTGAAATCAACAAAGCTAGCAACCAAAGGTTTCTGAAACTCTAAACATTTCTCGAGAATCTGCCTAAGTGAAAATATCTGATCTACACATCCCCTACCACTTTTGAATCCACATTGCTCATCACGCAATTGCCTGTCAACCAGATTCTTAATTCTATTAAGCACAATCATGGAAAGAACTTTACCTGGAACGGAGAGTAGGCTGATACCCCTATAGTTATCACAAGAACTGCGATCACCTTTTTTGAAAATAGGGATAATAATAGCTCTGGTAAAATCTTTAGGAACCATGCCTTTATCATAAAAGTTATTCAAAATTTCAGTCATCCAAATGGTAACTGAAACATTCCCAGCTCTAAGCATTTCCGTAGTAATTTCATCCACCCCTGGGGATTTATGAAGTTTAAGTTTAGAAATAGCCAAACTAACTTCAGATTGTGTTATAGGGCCAACATTAAAGCCAACAATGCATCTATCATCATTGCAAACAATGGGAGTAGAACTAACCACATTGTTTAAAACATCACTGAAATGCTCAGCCCACCTAGCCATGACAGAATCCTCACCTTCTATAACCTTGCCTTGTTTATCCTTCAATCCCTGTATACCTGTTCGTTTTCTACCACACAAAACATTAACTATCTGGTACAGCTCTCGGCTGTTGTGCTGTCTAACTGCTTCCTCAGCTTTGTCAGCAAGGCCATCAAGCCAAAGATTCTTATCAGTAGCTAACTGATCCTTTACACGTTTATTAAGTTCCTTGTAATGCTTTCTATTAGGACTAGTAGGGTACTGATTATGGACATTCCTGCAGTTCCTTCTTTCTGAAATAAGCTCAAGTGCCTTATCACTCAAATAATTCTGCCTCCTCTGCTCCTTTTTCCCTAAAAGAGTACTGTTAGTTTCCAAAAAAGCCTGTTTAAAATGGCCCCATTCTTCCTCAACTTCAGTATTAAGCAAACCATGACTGTCATAATGACTAAGTAACCTATCATGGTAATCTTTAGCTATAACTGGGTCTTTCAGAGCTTCAGTATTAAAGGTAAATTTTTTAACCCTAGCACAACACTTTTTAAGTTTAAGTTGCAAGACACTTTTAACAAGGTAATGGTCAGATCCAATTTCAGCTCCCCTATATGCCCTGGTATTTCTAACAGAACTAGCCCATTTGCTGTTAATTAATATATAATCAATGGAATATAAACTGGCAAGCAGCTGATTGAGGGGGTATTTTTTTTATGCATCTGTCAGATCTTTGTGGGATTGGGCTGAGTTGTTTCACCTCAGAGCGGCACTTTTTTGCACACCATGGGCTAAATGACCAGGTCACAAGGACTCCGAAAGCTCAGAGAAGGTTGGGGGAGAGGACCCACTGGATAGTAGTTGGGATATAAATGGTAGTCTCCCGTTAAGGCCATCCAGAGTGTTCTTTAGTGTGCACATGGCATGGCTATCCCGCACACCACGCCATGGCTTAACGTCCCACCCAAAGGACGGCGGCCTTTCTTAACCCATCGGTGGCCCCTACTGACCGTTGCAGGGTGGGAAAGTTTTGCGGGGAGATAAATCTCAACGCTGACCCATCTGCGACTCGAACCTAGGAACTGCATATAACGAGTCTGGCTCGCTACCGACTGAACCACCCATTCTTTGTGGCAAACAGTTGCTTGAGGGTAATTTTTTTATTTTATAGCTGTTAGCTAGTTCAAATTTATTTTATTGTTGCTTGATCTAAAATTTGCATAAGTGGGAAAAAATATAAATTTTTTAGGAGGGCTCCCCCCTCTTTTTTGAGACCGAATCCTTAGGTCTCTATTTTAATTCTTTGCAAAATATTTAAGAGATATATGGAAGCCTCCCATCAGGATCATTTAGAGTTTTCTTTAACATGTACAAGGTTGGTTTGTTTAAATTTGAGTAGCATTTTTGCACCTAATGGGCTAAATGACCAGGTCACAGATGGACTCAGAGATGGTTGGGAAAAGATGTCCAGTGGGCAGCTGCTAGGAGATATAAAAAATAATCGGTTGGTTTGGCATGTTACTCGTCTGCATAATTATAGATTAGCAAAAATAGGGTTATGAACAGTGTGCATAAAGGCTTCAAGAAAAGGGGGAGATCTAGGATGCTGTCAACAATGAATGTCAAACAGGAACTCGTTAGAATTAGTTTACACACATGCTGTAGCTCAAAACAAAGGTGTCTGGAGGACTAAAGTGCACTGTTCGTAGCCCATGGCTGTTTGAGGATTGTATATATACTGTATGTATTGATAATCTAGCATACTTCCGTTCGTATGTGGGGATGGAACCCAAAGTTTCTGTTTCCATCTGAAGTCAGTATTTCCCTTACAAAGAAAATAGTTGGAGCGCATAGTTAAATTCTTGGAAAGCCGTCCCGTGGCCGAGTGGTTAGCACGCTTGGCTACTGATCTACGGGACCTGGGTTAGAACCCCGGATAAGGCATGGATGTATATGTCGTTTTTCTGCTGAGGTCCTGCCATCCTCTCAGATCTTCTACTGTGGCATATAAACTAGCAGGCTCCTGTCAGACCTCTGTGGCAAGCAGCTGCTTGAGGGGGTATTTATTTTTTTTATTTAGAAGTTAAAGTGTACTGATTTTAAAAGAACGAAATTACTTCCAGTTATTATTCCATTTTCTGCTGCAACTAACAAGTTATAGGCTGTTGCATTTCTCTGTCCATAACGGTAAAATGGCACCTTGCCAAAAAAAAAAGCTAACACAAAAAGCAAAGAATGATATTTTCTAAACCAGCGGTGCCCAACCCAAATTTAGAGACGTGCCACTAGAAAGAAATTTATATTCTTAAAGAGCAGTAGAAAAAATTCTCAACTTATTTATTAGCAAAAACATGCATTTCTAATGAGTAGAGAATTGTGGAACAACACTATAATTTCAGAGTCAAGAAAATGTTGATTAAGAACAAATATTTATATTTAATGAGTACTGTGAATTGGAATAATTGTTTGCTATGCATATAAAAACTGTTTGGTCCCAAAACTGGGAGAAATGAGCCATATTCGGTATATTTATGATTTATTTTATGATCCGCAAGTTCTTTTGAAATGAGCACGAAAGCCGGGTCTGTTCTAAACCAATATCGAATTATTTTCTGGAGCAATTGCACAAAATTAAAGCTATTCGAAATAA
Organism: Ryuthela nishihirai; assembly: GCA_038380435.1. NCBI lineage: Eukaryota > Metazoa > Arthropoda > Arachnida > Araneae > Heptathelidae > Ryuthela > Ryuthela nishihirai. Next base: position 38,794,992 of record JAWZYU010000015.1, read on the forward strand.
TGTACAGAACGAAGAGGCTAATAAATCTTAACCTGCAACGAATAATGGAGCTCAAAATGTATGAAAGAAGTATTTAAAGAAAGATATTAGCTTTGAGATATTCCTCTCATATTTTGGATATTCCTCGCGGAATTATTTCGTGATTCCGAAATTTTGATGATGAATAAAAAAAACTGAATCAGTTTTGTTTTATTCGTCATCAGTTTATTTAAAAAATGGATCCCTTATAGAAATCATTCGATGGTCAGTTTCAATAATGTAACAGCACAAAACATATTATAAATTTATCAAAAACAATTAAAGCCTAGTCTCTGCAGATAAAGATTTTATTGAACATGATACCTTTTTCCGCCTGTACATGAGCTCTTGGATTAACGTACATCAAATTCCAACTGACGTTTGGCGTTCGTGATACCTTCTGGATGATTTAAAGCTGTCCGTGCTTTTGCACCATGTATTGTTTTAGTTATCCATGGAATGTAAGAAGAAAGTTTGGTGTATACTCCGGGCTTCTTCGGAATTCCACAATTGCGTCCATAGCTGAGGATGCCAACAGCAGTCCACCGATCATCCTTCAGGCACATCAGTGGTCTACCACTGTCTCCCTGTTAAAAGAAAAGCACAGAAGCAAAATATAGAGAGTGGAAAAGAAGGCATAATATTGATCAAACATCAATGAATAGATTCCAGTGAGTGATTACAAAAAGCTGGATCCCGTTCCCTTTCAGATGAATTGAGACACTATACCGTGTTTCTGCTGCCATATCAAACATCGCTGTTTGTGTTACTTTATATCTTCTTTAAAAGTCGCTAAACGTTTCCACCACAATATGGAATAGGAGGCTTAATAGGTTTAAACTTTCCAGTGAAAACAAATAAACATCCCCTTAAGCAGTTCCTTGCCACAGAGGACTGACAGAGCCTGTCAGTTTATAAGCCATAGTTGGTCTGTGAGGATGGTGATCCTCAACAGAAAAACAACACATCCATGCCTTACCCGGGGTTCGAATTCAGGTCCCTATGATCACCAGCCAAGCTCCCTAACCACTTTGCCTGAAGAAATGAGTAATTCTTCAGGCAAAGTGGGTCGAATTTCAAGTTAAGTTGCTTTACCCTTGAGCTGTGTTTTTTTTCCAAACTTTGGACTATACGGTTAGGTCACAAGGGCTAAGGGAAATTGGGAAAAGGAATCCACTAGATAGTGTTAGAAGACAGGTGGACACTTCCAGTTAAGATAATCCAGTGTGATCTTTACCGTGCAAATGGAATGCTTCTTCCTCACAGAGAAACACTGCCTAACTTCTCATTTCACAGACGGCAATCTTTTCAAGCCCATAGGTGTCCCCTTTCCTTTCTCACCTAGCGCAGGGTGAGAGTTACACGCAAGCATAGTTCTCAAACAGCCATCCAATACTGATGTCCAACTAGACTGTGCAATTTGATCCACCAAACATACCTGTCGAGTTACAGTTGTTGCAATTTGGCCACTGAAGGGAAATTTTAACAAGATCTTGTTTGACATTGTCTACTGCATCTTAGATCTCCTTTTTCCATCTCATCTAGGCACACTATTCATAACCCTATTCACTAATCTGCAATTATGCATCTGGCAACATGGCCAAATCAACGCAGTCTCTCTGTGTATAAACTGCTGATGATAAGACTCCTTTGCCTAATCATTACTTACAAAGTCAAACCATCTAAGGCCTAAAAAATAAGTAGGTATGTAGAATCAAAGGCATCAAGTTTCCTGTTGTCTTGCTTACAATGGATCCATGTTTCACTCTCATAACTAATTTGAGAAAGGACCAAACTATTATACAGCCTATTTTTGGGCTTTAAGTGTATAGGTCTACAAGTGTATACGACTCAAGAAGGCAACATTTCGAAGCAACTGAAGTACAACCAACATGACTTATATTCATCACTTTAGTTTTCTCTCTGCTTACACCAAACCTATTCTACTGCCTGTCTCATCAACAGCTCTTATGAAAGAAGGATCAGATCATCATGATAATCTAGGGTGGAAATTAGCGGAGATAAATTTCAACTCTGGCACACTTCTGACTCGAGCATAGGAAATGCAGATAATGAGCCTGTTGAGTTGTCTGCCAAGATTTTAGGTTCTGTGTTTAATATTTGGCCGGTCCTTTGAGACGTGAACACTAGAAATAGCATACAACTAACTCTCCTTCCGTATACGTTACTCAATTTACAGACTAATAAAAAAAAATCCTTAAATTTTTGGTTCATAAGTAAATATAACATTTACACTGCTCAAAGTGAAATCGCAACACCTCGAAGGAAGTGATGTATACGCCCAAAACTGATAGGATGGAAGCTATGAGGGTAGATGTGCAAATGATCAAAAAATGGAACCTGAGAATGCAAGGTACGTGCATTTATTGCATATTCATCTGTACATAGTAGGCCCACCTCTGGTGGTTATATTAGCCTGTAGACGTCTTCTCATTCTATCAGTCAGATGGTTAATGGTGTCCTGAGGTTCCAAACAACATCCAATTTGAAAAGCAACTACCAGGTTCGCCCCCGGAGAGGAAAGGCGACCCATAAGGTCCACATATCCTGAATGGGTGACAAGTCTGCAGAGTATGGCAGCCGTGGGAGAATGTCCACAACTTGGAGGCTGTCCATCATTGCATGTGCAGTGTGTGGGTCCTGCCGTAGAGTTGCATGTGCATTGTCCTGCAGCAGAATCACTCCAGGCCTTATGGTAAGAAAGGGTTGTGCCATAAGATTATCGATGTAAGATCTCGCTGTAAGTGCGCCAAAAACATGGAGCAGAAGTGTCCGGCTGCCATATGTCATGCCACTCCATACCATGGTACCACGGTGGGGAGCTGTATGGCAGCTAATGGAATAGGTTTGCGCATGTCATTGACGATGCCAATGCCATTCAGACAAACAGCCATCTGGCATGCCACTCCATACCATGGTACTACGGTGGGGAGCTGTATGGCAGCTAATGGAATAGGTTTGCGCATGTCATTGAGGATGCCAATGCCATTCAGACAAACAGCCATCTGGCATGCCATTCCATACCATGGTACTACGGTGGGGAGCTATATGGCAGCTAATGGAATAGGTTTGCGCATGTCATTGACGATGCCAATGCCATTCAGACAAACAGCCATCTGGCATGCCACTCCATACCATGGTACCACGGTGGGGAGCTGTATGGCAGCTAATGGAATAGGTTTGCGCATGTCATTGACGATGCCAATGCCATTCAGACAAATAGCCATCTGGCATGCCAAAACAGAATCGGGACTCATCTGTGAAGAACACTCTCCTTCATTTCTTAGTCCAATGTTGCCTCGTTCCACATAAGTGGAGACAGAATCGGGACTCATCTGTGAAGAACACTCTCCTTCATTTCTTAGTCCAATGTTGCCTCGTTCCATACAAGTGGAGACAGAATCGGGACTCATCTGTGAAGAACACTCTCCTTCATTTCTTAGTCCAATGTTGCCTCGTTCCAAACAAGTGGAGACAGAATCGGGACTCATCTGTGAAGGACACTCTCCTTCATTTCTTAGTCCAATGTTGCCTCGTTCCAAACAAGTGGAGACAGCATAACCAGTTATGCTGCTGCAGTGGTAGATCCCGGAGTAGACGTCTCGCCCTCATTCTTGCATCATGCAAACATTGTCTAATGATTTTATTGTCTAATGATCTGGATAAACATTTGTGTGATATATATATATAAAGACAGAAATGAAAATATCAATTTTTATTTCTGAAAGATGTTAAGAAGATAATTACAAAAAAGTATCGTAGCGAATCGAAATTTTACCACGAAACTCAAAAAACAAAGCAAAAATTGTTACAGTAAATCAATATTTTCGTAAATGATCCTTTCATATTTAAAATTATTTGCCAAGAGCAGACCCGAATCTAGAAAAAAAAAAACAGGGGGGGGGGGATGAATAGATTTCCATTCCCGAATAAACTTTTTCCTACTGTCTTTGAAATTATTTAGACAGATGCATGTAATATACAAATGTTCGTATACAAAGAAGTCTGATAACCAAACACGGCTATCGAGACCGTTTTCTAATTCCAAAATCCTTTTGAATACGATCAAAATATAGCTTTTGAATACCCTTGCTCTGTCGAAGAATTAATATTTGAGAATTAGAGTGTTAGATATCATTTTTCCCTTCAATACTTTCTATGACTGTTGAAATGACGACTTACTTGACAAGTATCTCTTTTCCCATCTATGAGCCCGCTGCAAAACATATGATCTTTGAGTGTACCGCCGTAGAATTCTTCACTAGAGCAATTATCCCGTGGAATGATGGGAGTTATCAACTGATGAAGAGGTGCTCCTCGCTCTGAAAAAGACGTATGGTTCACAGATTAAAAAGCAAGCAGATAAAGTGCTATATGATACAGATATCGTCTGTAATTACGCCATCTATGAATACATTCCGTTTAATGTTTTGTTATTACTTGCCGCCACTGTTTAATGTTATCTGGCTAATTGCTGCTACTGTATAATGTTTTCTGAATAATTTCCGCCAGTGTATAATGTTATCTAGATAATATCCGCTAGTGTTGGGTTGTTTTACCTTTGAGCGCACTATTTTGCACACCATGGGCTAAATGGCCAGGTGACATGAACCCCAAATCAGAGAAGGTTGGGGGAGGGGACCCACTGAAACAGCTGCTGGAAGACAGATGGTAACCTCCCGTCAAGGCCATCCAGGTGTGTTCTTTAACTCGCACAGGGTATGACTCTCCCACACACGGAACCACGGCTTAACGTCCCATCCGACAGATGGCGGCCTTTCCAAGCCCATCGGTGTCCTCTACGGCAGGGCGGGAAATTTTGCGGAGATAAATCTCAATACTGACCCAGCTGGGACTCGAACCTGGGAACCGCAGATTACGAGCCTGGCGGGCTACCGACTGAGCCACCCCCGTCCCTTCCGCCAGTGTATAATGTTATCTAGCTAATTGCCGCCACTGTATAATGTTATCTGGTTAACTGACGCAACTGTAAGTATTGACTTTTCTAATGTCTCAGACTAGACATGGCAGTGTGATCTGCAATTTTATTCCTTTGAACGCCGTTGAGAGCAGGTATCCAAATGAGTTTCAGTTTTTTCTTACGTTGGAAGTTAAGAGTGTTTCAGAATTTCTTAGTTTAAATGACACTTTCACAAGTGATTAAACCTAAATGCATTTTGGGTTTATTAAAACACAAACAATTAGTAGAATGTGCTGAGTTTTAATGAATTTCACTTCCAATTTAATAACTTCATGTTCACAAAATGTGCTAGAGTCAGTATTGAAATCTCTTGGATAAGAACAACTTTTTTAAGAAAAGATCAGTAGAGCAATCTGTGTATAAATATGCATACAGAGCGTTCTTCCATGTTCCCTTTATAAAGGACTGAGAATTTTCGATGTTCTCTTAATCATTTAGAATCTGATTTAAGAAACGAAATATTTTCATTGCAACGAAATTTTGGACAATTAGAAAACGAAATTTAGAAGACAGGTATTGAGTTTCAATAAAGATCTTTTCGATCAGCTATAGTGCGGATGATTTCTGATTATTTTGGCAAAGTGAAATCATTTCTCTTCCACCCTCAATGTTGCAGGGAACACGTTTCTTCATTTAGAAAGTGTCCATAAAATGAAAAAATTGCTAAAACCGAAAAGGCTGTGATAAGAAAAGGGAAAAAACTGAGCAAATGCCTTAAAAGGACCATGACTAAATGAAAACGCAAACAAAACTCCCGCAAAATCCAAATATACATATTATTTCCTTCGAGTCCCAACTGCGCCTGCGTTAAGATTTAATATGGCTAAACCCTCACCCTACCGTCGGGGAGAAAGCGGACACCGTTCGGCTTCGAAAGGCCGCCGTTGTCCCATATGTAGGAGAGAATACGCTAGATGACTTTGACGGAAGGCTACTATCTACCTCCTTATAAAGCTGTCCAGTTGGTTACCTTTCCCTCAACCTTCTCCTATCCTTAGGGTCCTTGTGACCTGGCAGCTGACTAAGCACGTCAGGCTCGTAATCTGCAATTCCCAGGTTCGAGGTAAGACTCAGCTGGGCCAGCTTTGAGATTTTCTCCGCAAAACTCCCCGCTCTGCCCACAGACACTGATGGACTTGAAAAGGCCGCCGTCTGTTGGATGGGACGCAGGCACGACCACGATGTTCCATGCTGTTTATGTTGTGAATCAGCTCAGTAGAGAGTAACGACCATTATTCCTTTAAAGCAGTAATAAGCTCCCCCTTTGTTTCAAGTGGCGGATTGAGGGTAGCAACACGTCTCCCTAGAGCATCCCACACATGTTCAATCGGAATTAGGTTGGGAGATCGAGCTGGCCATTACATACGCATAATGGTCTCTTAAAAGAATTGTTCCACTAGTCGAGCTCTGTGTGGACGAGCGTTATCCTCTTGTAAGATGAATGTTTCACCTACTGCACCAGCGTAAGGACGTACACAAGGATCCAGAATGTCATCTCTATACCTCTGAGCATTGAGGTTCCCACTCGTCAACACATAGAGGTCTGTGCATCCACCTAAGGAAATGCCACCCCAAACACACACGCTATCTCCCCCGTAACTGTCTCTTTGACGGATATTACTCTTTGATAGTGGGTACCTCGTTCTCTCCATATCAAGCAATGTCCGGAATCACTCTGCAAGCAATATCTGGACTCATCTGTGAAGAGTACGGACCTCCATTGCTCTTCTGTCCAGTCAACATGCGTGTGTGCCCAATCAACTGCTCTCTCCTTTGACGCGACATGAGGGGTTTACAAATTACTGGCCTTCTAGCGTAGACTTCCCTCATGAAGCCTTCTACGCACAGTAGAAGCTGATACAAATCTCCCTGTGGCTGCTGCAAGAGGAGATCGTAGCTGAGAGGGAGTAGACGTCCTGCTCCTTCGTGCTGTTAATCGCAGCAGTTAATACAGCGGTCGTAACTCTAGTCCAGAGGTTCCCAAACTTATTTGTCCTACCGCCCCCTTTTCAGAAAAAAAATTACTCAGCGTCCCCCCTGGAAATCTACCTTCTTTAAGCGAACAAACAGAAAGATGCAGTGACAAATTTGCGTTCTTTTATGTATCTATATTTCTACCTACGTCCTACAGCATAGTAAAGAAAGATGTTGTAAATAAGACACCTTGAAATTGTAAAATTATTTATTAAAATCAATCATAGTTCCACCGCCCCCAATTGCTGCCGAGGCTACTACCGCCCCTCAATTGCACCCGCGGCTACTACCGACCCCCTGGATCGTTCCAGCGCCCCCCAGGGGGACGGTATCGCCCACTTTGGGAAACATCGCTCTAGACCTTCCTCGACTAAACCTCCAAGATGCGGAATCAGTGCTAAGAAATTGATTCCACAGTCTATAGACCACAGAAGGACTCACATTCATCCATCGTGCCATGTCTGACTGACTTTGGCCTGCTTCGAGCCGACCAATAGCTCTCCACCGCAGTTCATTTGGAAAATGATGTCTCGAGGTCATTCCTACAAAATGGCTATTTCGAATTTCTTTACTCATATTTACAACACAAAATAACGATCCACTCCAAAACACCTGTTTTTATGCCGGTATCCGATTACGCAAATTGACGTAACCTAGACTAATTTGCATACGATATGCTCACTCAGCGGTACTTTACTGGTTATATGAACAAGTTTGGTGAGGATTGCACATTTTTTTGTCGAATTATCGCGATTTTTCTCATTTTTCCCTAATTTATGGACATTAGTGTAATTTTAAAATACATTTTCATATGTAAAGTTCGAAAAACTACTTATGAATAATAGCTAATTGCTTTATTATGTGTCGTATTACAACTGAAATACATTTAGGTTAATTTGGGAAACATTTTGAACTGAAACTGTAAGTGAAGCAAATTCTCTCTCCCTGTCGCCCAACTTCCCTGTAAAGCTAGGTTTAATTGTGAAATATATACTGTTATTTTTTTGCTTTAATGATGGATGTATAAGCAAGTAAGCAGTGTTTTCCAAACTTTATATATGGAAGCCCTCTCGGTTTAGCAGAGGATTCATCGCATCCCATTTCTTAACTTTGTAAGTTTATAAAAAGAATATTCTTTTTCAGGTTCAGCTCCCTATGGATGCCTTGCTCACTTTGGAAACCAATACTTTAAGGCAGTGGTTCTCTACCTTTTATGCTTCACGTACCCCCTGGAAATGTGTATGTAACTGGCGTACTCCTTATATAGACAGATAAAACTATAGTTAACCAAAATTATTGTTGGGGTTTCGGGAACATATATGTGGAAAAATAATGTACCTATTCAAGAAAGTAACATTTTAATTGAAAGCGTACCTCAAATAGTTTCGAACATAATGTGCACCATCCGTGATGTGCACATTATGTTCGAAACTATTTGTCTGTCCAATCGGCATTTCACCTCTTGCCATACACGCTGCAGCACATCTCTTGTTACTTGCTCAAGTTGCTTCTGTTATTCTCGCTTTCAAATGATTCAGGTTTCGAATTTTGTCCGCTTGAACATAATTCTTATCGTGGCGGGGTGGTGGGGAGTCGGGTCGGGTACTTATTGGGGTACTTGTTGGTCTCAAATTCCACACACTTCAGTATGCGTAGAATCATATTATTAAATGTATTCGGAAAATGAAGATACAAAATAATTTAGTTGTTGGTTATTCTAAACTAAGTTTATTACAAGTTAGCAAACTTTATGTTGTCCAAACTTTGAAACATTTATAAAAGAAACATTGGAATATAAATCTCATTAGGACATTTAAGAAAGATACTCGCTTTTTAACAGTTATTTTAATGTTCTTGCACGTAAGACATTAGTACAGACACACTACATATGCTTAGTAAGCAGATTCTTCAATTCTTTACCAGAAAAGATTAAAATTGATAAATAATGAAAGAGAATTTATTAAAAATATAAAATATTGTTTTTAAACCTAGTAAATATTAATGTATTGTTTGTTCTAAACTCTATATGGCTAGTTTCATAAGATTAATTTACAAATTCTGCTAAATTAATATAAAAAACAACTAATAAAATTAATTAATTAAACAATAATTTAATAGCTTTTGAATATACAAGTTTTTTTTTACAAATAATATTTTTTTGTGTTTAATTTATTATATGTTGGTAATATTTGTCTGTTGCCGAATAAAATTTGTGATTATTAAGCCAAAACTAACTCCAAAATGCGTGTTTTTATTCTATTGGAAATCATTACTAGTTTTTTTCAATTGATTATTACTGAGTTTGACATATTTCTTCTGTAAAATACTTAATAAGAAATTATTTTGCTATTAAAATATAAATCAGTAATATATAAATTGAATAATATCACTTTAATGCCGTATCATTTGCACATTGTAGAAATTGAGAGAATAGTAAATCTATCTCTATCTATAGAATATTGGAATAGCAAGGAAACTGAAATTGATTAAAAAGCAAAACGATATTATGGAATATAGTTCGTGCATGCATCACGCGTAAAAAATCATTCGACCTTCAAAAGGCGCGTTGCCCATGACACGTAATATCATCTTCATTGTCATTTAATAATCGACATTTGTCATCCAATGGGATTGGGAACAGAGAGAGAAAGACTTCAAAAACAGCCAATGAAACACAAGACGAATTCCCTTGATTCGATTCCTTGGAATACGAAACTAATAGCAAAGATTAACGATCAAAGTAACAGTTCCCCGGAGTTGATTGACTGTATTCTGCTAAATTCTTCCAAATCAATGTTAAAGATGGCCTCAAAGAAAAGCTCTTCGGGTAGAAGCAAAAAGAGCACAGGAGGTAATATCGTTCCCCACTTCCATTAAGCAAATCCATAAACTTCTGTCCAAAGAAAAGAAGACTGCTGATCTCCGAGCTGCTGTATACCTGAATGCGACACTTGAATATGTTGCTGCTGAAATCTTGGAGTTGTCTGGTAACGCAGCCAATGAGAAAGGTGGCAAAAGTGAGATCGATGAGCACTGTGTCCGTACAGCCATCGCAAAAGACGAAGAACTCTCCGCACTTCTTCAGAGCTGCAGCGCTCAATAAGTGGTGAAGAACATGGAACAAGCAGCCTTTTTTTTTTGAAATGATTGTGAGGAGACGATGAAATTATATCATAGTAGCTGTTTGTTTCTTTCGCTAAGCAGTTGATTTAGAATTTCTGAACATTTTATTATCGCAATAAACAATTAGGGATCATGTATGTTTTAAGAACTTTCGGAATTTCTCGCTAACACAGTGGACGATTTAAAGAAGGCCATAGGGGATCTAACCAGTACAGAGCTTATATATGTTTTCTTATTAACATGAAAAAGAAAATGTCACGAAATTGGAATAAAATCACAAATTAAGTCAGATTTAATGTCAGTGTTATGTTATTAAGTAAGTGAAGTGTTTCTTGCAATTTGTTTTATTTAACAGTTCTGATGAATAGTATTTAGGTGTCTTCTAGAATTAATCGGTGCTATGGGAACTTCGCATCCTAGGACCAGAATAACATAAATTTGAAATTTAATAATTTTTTAAGTATAATGCCTTTGATTAAATTTTTTAAGTTCTATTACTTTCTATGTTATTGTAGCAGCATTACAAAACTACTCATGCAATATCTCATGGCTTGGAATACTTTGTGAAAGTTTACTTATAATTCGAAAATTGTTATCTTTACCTTTATAATTTCGTAAAATAATGATCACCCCACAACACTTTAGTGCAACTACATAAATGTCTTTATAAAGGTATTGATAATAATTATTGATTGATTATACCTCTTGACTACCTAAACCTAAAAGTCCTTCATTTAGACAGTTTATTATCATTATTCTCTTCATGTTTAACGTGCAACAAAATTCATTTACATAATGGCAAATGGGATTTTTCGTGATCTGGCTTTAAGAAATCATCATGAACAGATAATATTTGCACGGAACTTAAGAAATTGAAGAAGAGCCAATAAAACAACTGCACTTTGCAAGTAAATTATTACGACCTTAAATAAGGTGTGTTACTCGGGCAGACGAATTAGATTAGATGTCTGTAGATATTCGAATGCTGGCAAAGAACCGGGCTGTCGCATTATTAGAAAATTCAAAGGAATAAATTGATCCCGTAATTTAAAATTTCATTCTGGGTGGGATAGGTACAGTCGCTGAAAACAATATCCGAACACTATGGTTGATTACAGAATTGTATCGTTTATTATAACACCAAAAAGCCCATATTAGTTAAAGTACAATCCTTAGTATATTAATAGTAAAGCTCGTTATATTTAGTCATTATGGCCCGATTGTGGCATTATAAGAAAATTCCTAGAAATTAATTGAATTTGTAAAGTTAAATATGAGTAAATGTATGGAAATTTTATTAATTCGTTAGGGATTGTTACAGTGGGGGTATGTTAAATTCTCGTGACTATTTTGGAAAACAGCAGCGAATTCTATCTGAGTAATGATTTGTTCTTTCGCTACAACGTCAGAAGCTTTTATAGTATATAGTTCGCTATATTCGTTCACTGGGGAGAACTGATAAGAAAATGAGAAGTTCACGATTTATGCACGGGTTCCGTTTGCAGAACGGAACCCGTGCATAAATTGTGAACTTCTCATTTTCTTGAGAAGTTTATCTGCTGTGTAACAGACCTCTGTTAAATGAGGAACCAATACTATAAATTAGGAATTCCGGGATTTTCTTCCTTTATGCGGAATCTTTTAATCGTAATGTAAACTCTTCCCTAACAATAGGAAACTTTTCTGAAAATTGTAAGCGGATTAATTGTTACTTACCGATCATACGGTTGTCATTATGAGCAAAGCCAGCCACGACACAAAAAGCATCTTCTGGCAGTTCTTCATGAGCAGGAGGGAAACAGATCGGATGAACCTGTGCAAACACAACAAAAAGGGATTTCATAATAGTATGGGATCCCCAACAAGAGCGTTTTCATGAGTTTTTAAATAGAAATAGAGTTTATAAAATATTGCTACATTTAGATTTAAATTATCTCTAGTTTTTTTACCTCCACGTTTAGAAATTGGTGGGTGCAAAATACTCTTAAATTTGTATTTCCGGTAAATATCATTTCAGCTAACTTTGTGGAGAAAATAATATTTTAATTTCCCGAAGTAAAGGGTGCATTAGAAAGAATGAAGGAAGCGTTAGAAATGAAAGGAATTAGAAATTATAAAGAGAAATTAGAAATGGAAATTTAATTAGAAATTAAAGAAAGGGTAAAAGGTATTAGAAAGAGAAAGTTTAATTAGATATTAGAAAGTGTGAAGGGATGATTAGAAAGAGTAAAAAAGAGTGTTAGAAATGGAAATTTGAAATAGTAAAGAGGATGATGATCAATAGTTGAGTAAAGAGACTTTAGAAAAAGTAAAGGGGCGTTAGAAAGAGTGAATGGGACGTTAGAAAAGGGGAAAGAATTCTTCCCTCGAACTTTGGGTAAAATTTCTTTTAACTACAGAAGTGTTAAGTTTAAGTTAAGGCTTCTAAGGGAAAAAAACAAACAAGTAGAGCCCAGGTTCAGCCGAACCAGGTAGCTATGGCAACGATTGTTGTGCTTTTGATAAAAAACCTTGGAGAAAGGAAACATTTGCTTTGAAAAAACACACGTAGTAAAAAAAATTTCACCTTACATTTCTGTTAACCACGAAACCAATTTCGCCTTTAACTTATTATTTTCTTAGCACGATTTTTTTTATAAACGAAAAACCTGATTATGCATAAATTCCATTTCCATGGATTAATAATGATGCATTGGATATGATCTGTATCATCAAACGAGTTCAGACATTTCCATGTCATATGAATGACAATCACATTCAAAGCTCTCTAGCTTCGAAAATAATTTTTTTACAGAAAAATGTCAGTTGTGATGAATTGGAGCTCTTATTCAAATCTACCTAAATCTTAATTTTTCAAAACTATTCGTTTCACGTATTAAGAATCGTTAATACTGAAAAACATTCAGCAATTGCTGCTGGCAATAAAACCTATCTGAAAAGCGAATTAAAACAAAATAACTATTACAACAAGTCTACTAAAATATAGGCAATTTTAGGAGTTTTGTATATTCAGAGATATCAAAAAAAAAATGAGCTAGAGTTTTTCATAAGAATCTTATTTTCAAAGTTAAGGGAGCTTTAAATGTGGCTTCCCATTTGCATAGAATTGAAAATGGCCGAACACGTTTGGAAATATAGTGTACATTATTGTGTTGATTGAATGATAATACTCGTTACACTAAAAGAAGAGTGTGATACTTACGTAAGCATTAAACTTGAGTGGCGAAGAAAGCTTCAAAAGAGCCAGATCATTTTTACGAATCGTATAAATAAATTCTTGGTGGATGACAAAGCTTTCCAAATCCCGAATTTGTACGGTCTCTGAGAGGAAGTCATTGTAGCGCTCTCCGACGTGGATCACCCATTTCTGCAGCTGAATAACATCTGGATAACTGAAATATTTCAAGAGGCCAATTTTTAAATTCGTATAGTTTATTTACACTTACACTCTTATTTGAAATCTTTGCTAGTATTTTTTTCAGTATTTTGTAAGTAAATCTACTGAGCTAAAAAACAGAAACCTGTAATACAGTCGGTCAAAGAAGTATCCGAACACTGGTTGATTACAGAATTCAGAAAATATATCTGGCAGCGATTTTTTTAGAAATTAGTGATCTGGCAACCTTCACGTGACACGAATAAATTCTGTAATCAACCATAGTGTTCGGATACTTTTTTGAGCGACTGTACAATGCGATCGACACTCGATACACGCTAATTTCGAGAACGCGTTTTTGGAATAACTCGGTCACGGTATTTCACCTTTTTTAAATATTTATGTGAAAACTTTTTTTGAATAACACAATTTGTACTCAGAAATTTTAAAAGAGATGAAAATTAAAGCCTCTCAAACATTGTCTTTCATCTCTTAAGAAAAAGGAAAGAGTAAAACCTGAACCTGAACCCTCCTAACAGCTGCCAGTAGGTGAGGAGGAATCTATACCTTTCTCCTACTCTGTCATCTGACCAGATGATCCGCTAACTCCACAGCCCTCCGATCTCACAGGACCAGGAAGCCATCGGAGACAGCGCTCAGCATGTGTTAGAAAAAATATTAAATAATTTTTTTATTGTAAATAGGTTGCATGTTTTTAGATGAATTGTTTTACCTCTGAGGTCCACTTTGTTACACGCAGTGGGTTGGGATGTTTTACCTTGAGCAGCACTTTTTTTGCACACAATGTGATGAATGGCAAGGTCACAAGGGCCCTCGGTCATAGAAGGTTGGGGAAAAGGATCCATTGGGCGGCTGTTAGGAGACAGATGGAAGCTTCCTGTCAAGGTCATCCGGTGTGTTCTTTAGTGTGCACCCTGCAAGACTCTAACACTGAACCGCTGCTTAACGTCCCATCCGACGGACGTCAGTATTTCAAGCCCATTTCCGTCCCCTACTGACAGAGAGCAGGGCGGGGAGTTTTACGGAGATAAAGCCGAACGCTGGCCCAAGCGGGACTCGAACATAGTAACAGTAGATTATGAGCCTGGCACGCTATCGACTGAGCTTCCCTACCCCGCACACAGTGGACTAAATGACCAGTTCACAAGACCCCAAGAGCGCAGAGAAAGCTGAATAAAGGAGACCCTCTGGGCAGCTATTAGGAGACAGATGGTATCATGCCATCAAGGCCATGCAGCAAATTCTTTAATGTGCACATGGTATGGCTCTCATATGCATGACTCCACCGCTTAGTGGCCTTTCCGACGAACGGGAGCCTTTCCAAGTCCATCTGTGTCGCCAAGAGCAGGGGGATTTCCAAGTCCATCTATATTCCCGTTGTCACCTAGGGCAGGGACGGGGGGGGGGGAAATAAATCTCAGCGGTAAACAAAATACACGGTGCACGCTAAAGAACACATTGGATGGCCTTGACAGGAAGCTCCCGTCTGTCTCCTAACAGCTGCCCAATGGGTCCTTTCCCCCAACCTTCTCTGACCGCTTGGGGCCCTTGTGACCTGGCCATTCATTGAATCTCAGTTGGTAGTCGAACCTGGGAATTGCAGATTATGAACTTCGCGCGCTACCGACTGAGCCAAAAATACATCCTTAGGATATGCTGTATTCTTCATTTATAAAGTCACCGTAATGCCTTTATTTTTGTAACCAATCAATGCTGTGTGATGTAAAATGAAAGAGCGGAAGTAATTAGATGTAT
This sequence comes from Ryuthela nishihirai, assembly GCA_038380435.1. Lineage (NCBI taxonomy): Eukaryota > Metazoa > Arthropoda > Arachnida > Araneae > Heptathelidae > Ryuthela > Ryuthela nishihirai. Next base: position 38,810,261 of record JAWZYU010000015.1, read on the forward strand.
GCATGAGTTTTGAGGCTACCATTACCTTTATTTACTTTGAAAAAACTATTCTTAATTAACGCGTTTAAGAACTCAACCCTCATTTGAATGGAGAACCGACTATGTTGAAAAAGTAATACTGTAATCTTAATGTTACAAAACTTAAATTAACTATTTAAATTTTCAAACAATAATTTGCTTATCAATATGAATATTTTACTTGCTAATTCATATGTCTATCTTTCTTCATTTATATTTATTAAAGCCCAGCAACATAATTTTTAATAATATAAGTCACCATGGGCGTTCGTAAAAACTTTTCCAGGAGGGGGGCAAAGCTTGGAGACAAATAATTACATCAATAAATTTTTATTTATTTTTTTAATTTTTTAGGTTTTTTTTAATATGTAGATTATAGAATACAGTATTGCATCAATACAAAAACACATACATAATGTATATAAATTAATTACGTTTAAGTTGTTACGATTATAATTTGTGGAATTTTTTTACTCGATCCCAGGAGGGGGGGGGCAGTGCCCCGTTTGCCCCCCTCTGCGGACGCCCATGTAAGTCACTACCATATTTATTAAAGGTAGTTTTGGAAACGGAAATTTGTGTTTCTTTGCTCTTTTGGAATGTAAACTAACTGTAAATAACAAAGCACTGAAGTACAAGACAATGAGAAGACGATAAAACCTTACACAAAACAATGAGCAGCTGTCAAAATCCATTGGTCATTCACAATCGCCCCTCCGCATTGATACCAGTATTCTATCCCGCCTGAGGTTTTAAATTCTCCGTACAAGGATGCCTGTAGGAAAAGAAAAAGTAGATTAGATAATAATACAGAATCACATCATCACATTGAGATTTGCGTTGAAGTAATTTCACGGTAAAGAGAGTAGGCAAACCAACAACTTGGGAATTTCTGCACCTTAAGCGCCTCTTGATTTATAGCCCGTCATTCCAACCCCTATTTGACCTTGAAAGCGACACCGTATGTGAAAGTTCTTAACATTTCTGACTACGACCCGAGATTAGTCTAAACACCAATTATTTGCTTTGAAGCACCAGTATGTAGAATTTTGATTTTTGACCTCCTCGAAAAACACATCGGATCCAAAATTTCACAACGATTCAGAGTTCTACGTCTCGAAATACCCCCAGTCACCAAATATTTTAGTTCTCTGGCACCATAATATTGAAATTTGATCTTTGATCTCTAAGGATCCTCCGGATCCGAAATTTCATAACATTTTCCAGTTCTACGACCCCCCCACCCGCCCCCCGGACACTCCAATACAACAATTTTCACGTTTGCAGTATTCGTAGATTGGGGTTTCACCTCTATGTGACCTGTGTTTTCCTTGAAGGACACGTCAGAGATTTCGAATTTTTACCGAGATTTACGACACAGATTACTCCTAGGTGAAAATTTTCAAGAGTTCCACCGTCCCCTAACCTTCTCTGAGCTTTGGGTCCTTGTGGCCTCGCCCCTTAGCCCATTGTGTGCCAAAAGGGCCGCTCAGAGCATGAGCGCCACCAAGGGGGAAAGAGTGTAGTACACTCTCCCCCGGAAAAATTGATCGAAAAATTAATTTATGTTAAGTAATATCATATGTACCAATTTTTTTCCCCTTTAAAAACTGTTTTAATGATTCCTTATTTACAACAGCGCTCATTAATGAGTTTGTCCCCCCCCCCACCGCTGGAGATATTTTGCCCCTCTCTGAACACCCCGTAACATTTTTTCCAGCGCCCATGACTTGCAAGTGAAACAATCCAACTAGATAATAAATGGCTTATGTGGGATTAAAAACGGAATGGCGAACAGGAATTGAAGAATGCAGATGACAAAGCAATCATAGGTGAAGTTTGCATCATGGTAAAAGTGGACTAATCATGTGAAGGATTTTGTGATCAATCTTGTCACTCTTACGCACATTGTTTGCAATGGTAAAAGAAATGTTTCTGATTTAAATGTTGGCTCTATATCGCAATCTGAATTTACTTTGCCAATCTGAAAATTGAAGCTACAGGAGTCACAAAGGGCACATAAGTAGTAGTATAAATGACAGTTCTGGGCCGTTAAGGTATAGGGAATTCTATTTTCAGGATTTTGTTTCATCTACCAAAACGTTTTCCACAGATTTCCGTGGAATTCCCTATACTTTAACATTGGCCCAGAACTCTCATTTATGCTACTACTCACATATATAAATATATTGAACATATAAAAATTTTAACAAGACAAATAAAACACATACTTAGAGATATATCCATTTTGGCAAGTACAATGAGACATCAGTCTCTTTCCGTTTCTGAAGCAATTCATAAATCTATATTTCATTTTAAAATGGAAGCAAAATTTTAAACGACCAACAAAACTCATAAAAAGTTTTTTTTATGAGCGAACGGAGATAACCTAGCCTAAATGCATCTTCTGGTTTTTCATATATCCAAACACAGGGACATGCAAGCTGGTTTTAGCAGTCAGGTACGCAATCACTAAACAAGAGGTTTTGATAAAAAAAATTATGATAAAACATAATAAATATAGATGAAGTTTAAATAATAGAGAAAATCACAGGTAATTTTTATTGAAACTAGGAACTCATGAAGGGTTAGTTGAAAAATTGAAAGTAGATAAAGTCACTGCTGACATACTGATAACTGGAAATATTTTAGTTGCCACAAGAAGACTGAAATGCTGAATTTTTTTTATTTTATAGCAGAGATATTTTTCCTAACATATTTTTTAATAGAGTCATTTGGAATTATATTTTCGACAAAGGTTTTGTGACAAAAGTTTTTGCGACAATTATAGGGAAATCAGTCTACTCCTTTGCCTTGCTAAAGTTCTTTACTTAATTGTGCGGTGCATAGAATTAAACATTCTTCTGATGGACAATTTCGAAAGATTAAGAAGCGATAAGACTTGAATAGAACCATGACCAAATGGAAGACCAAATGGTTTCACTCACGTAGTTTCTTGGAGAGTTCTCTTAAAGAATCTTTCGAGTTTCAGTAACCTCTAAGGGCTACCAAAATAGCATCTGCCCTACCAAAATATTAAAGAATTTTCATGTTATGTGAATGGGAATATAACTTGGAAGCTTTGTAACTTCTAAAATATGCAGCTAAACAAAGAAAATATGTGAATTTTAAGTATATAGAGATGTAAGTAAGCTTTTCCTCTATTTATTCTCTCTCTTTGAACACTGATCAAATCCATTTTCGATTTTATTACTCTTTAGAACTAAAGGTAAGCCACACAAAAACCTTATAAATATTTCTAATTTTCTGCAGCTTTAAAACATGTTTCGGTGCTGTTATCTTCCTGTTACTATTAAATTGCTGCACATCCTTCAGTTTGCTGTGTAACCTGGTTATAACCTAGGCTCATAACCAGCTGAGAGCAACAGTGAAGGGGGAGAGGGGAGCAGGTGTTTATAGGGGGGAATTTGGCATTTTTGAGTGGAGCTGGTTATAACCTAGGCTCATAACCAGCTGAGAGCAACAGTGAAGGGGGAGAGGGGAGCAGGTGTTTATAGGGGGGAATTTGGCATTTTTGAGTGGAGCTGACCAATGACCAAATAATATTTACTAAAAAAAAATTGGAAATACGAACCAATGGCAAAATATGAGTCTTCACCTTATTTTGCGACAGCATCGTAAATGTAAAAGAATCCTTGTATTGTGAATCAGCAAAGGTTAAAGCTTCGAAAATTGAAGCATTTTAAAAAACACTTGCTAGAGAGGGTCTCGTGGACATGCCAGGGATAAAGAGAGAGAGCTGAGTCCCCCTGATCCCCTTGGTTACGGGCCTGGATTGTAGATCCGAGCAGCACATAGAAAAGCTTTGATTAAACGAACGCAATGCGAAGATGGAAGAACTATTTAGCAATAGAAGATAGAAATAAATAAATTTATTCTCCTTTAATTTGTCGACCGAGCACCATCGGACCACGAGTTTTTACGAATTATGAGTTATTTTGTTTAAAAAAATATTTAATTTAATATCAAGTGCATTTAAATTGCTGATATTCAATAAAATATGCAAAACATTGAACTATTTCATCTATAGGTATATGCAGGTAAAGTAGTTAGCTAACGGCAAAGGTAAGCACATTTTTATTATTTTATAAAATGCATTTAAATAACTATGCTTGATTCACCATGAAAATTTATAAACATTTGATTCAGAAAGCTGTTAGAGCTCGGAACGTTACCAAGTCAAGTAACTACAGGGAATCGCAGGAGTGTTCTCCCCACCAATCATTTTCGAAATTTTTCTCCAGACATGGGAGTTTCCTAACTCTCAAATGCAGGACTGGATAAATTCAGTGGTAGAAGATGAGGATTCCATCATTGCAAAACGAGGCTAAACCTTTCAAGACACCTTTTGTGACACTATTATAATTACATGGTGTGTTACATTTCATAAGTAATAATCACCTGCCAAGGCCAACTGTGATCTGCTGCTCTTCCTCCATTGACGATCCTTTCTTCCCTGAAGATGGGTTCAATCTCTTGCTGACCGCAGCTATCCAGTTGCGGCAAAGTACGTGGATATTCTAAAAGAGAAAGAGAAAAATTTTCTGTTTGGCTAAAAAGCTCACGACATGTGGAGAGCCCATTTAATCGAGCATTAAGAGTAGATAAGAACAAGTCTGGTTTCAAGAAATAATTTAGCTGAAGAAATGAGTTTCACCGTGAGTTAGTGGGGCGGAGATCCCTCAGTCGGTAACGCGTCATGCTCGTAATCTGCAGTTCCCAGGTTCGAGTCCCATCTGCGCTAACGTTGAGATTTATCTCTGCAAAACTCTCCGCCCTGTCCACAGTCAATAGGGAACACCGATAGGCTTAGAAATGTCGCCATCCGTCGGATTAAATATTAAGCCATGGTCCCGTGTTGCGGAAGAGCCATACCCTGTGCATATTGAAGAATACGCTGGATAGCCTTGACGGAAGGCTACCATCTGTTTCCTAACAGCTGTCCAGTGGGTCCCCTCCCCTAACCTTCTCTGAACTTTTGTGGTCCTTGTGACCTGACCATTAAGCCCATTTTGCGCAAAAATGTGGCGCTCAGAGGTAAAACAACCCAACCTTGAGTGGGATTCAAACGCACGTCTCCCACTACTAAATTAACAACCCCTAGTTCATTCCTAAACTTAGATAAGACGTTGATAATCTAGTGGTCAGCATGCCTTGCAAGTAACTGGGAGACGCGGGTTCGATTCCCAGTCAAGGCGAAAGTAATGTTTTCAGCAAAATTATTTCTTGAATTCTATCTCAACAGGTAATCTATGCAATTACTATTGATTAGATAAGCCTGGTTTCATTCTGTTTCGGACCCTGTGCAATTAGAGTAATATTTCACCCACAACAATGGGGCAGGGATTGGCTCAGTCGGTAGCTTGCCAGGCTCGAAATCTGCAGTTCTCAGGTTAGAGTCGTTTGGAAAAGCCACAAAAAATATAAGGATGAAAATCCAGTTACGAAGGCACTTGACAGTTCGAGCTGCGCCAGCGTTGAGATTTAACGCCTCCATTCCTCCGCTCTGCCCCAGCAGGTCGCAAAGCGATGAACTTAGAAAAGCCGTCGTCGGTCGAAATGGGAGTTGAGCCGCGGTACTCTGTTCAGGATTGTGTTGGGTTGTTTTACCTCTGAGCGTCACTTTTTTGCACACAATGGGCTAAATGGCCAGGTCACATGGACCCCGAAGGTTGCGGGGAGGGGACCCACTGGAACAGCTGTTGGGAGACAGATGGTAGCCTCCCGTCAAGGCCATCCAGCGTGTTCTTTAACGTGCACAGGGTATGGCTCTCCCGCACACGGGGTCACGGCTTAACGTCCCATCCGACGGACGGCGGCTTTTCCAAGTCCATCGGTTTTCACTAATGACCGTGGGCAGCGCTTGGAGTTGTGCGAAGATAAATCTCAATGCTGACCCAGCTGGGACTCGAACCTGGGAACTGCAGATTACGAGCCTGGCGCGCTACCGATTGAGCCACCCCTACTCTGTTCAGGAGACCTAGTATGAAAGGTCAGGAGACAGGGATGGCCTTGAAGGGAGGCCATCCAGTGGGTTCCCCATCCTTCCCCCATCCTTCTCTGCGCTCTTGGGTCTTTGTGACTTGGCGCTTTCTTTTTTACACCGTTGTGTGCAAGAAAAGTCCTCTCAGAGGTGAAACAATCCAGACTATCCTTGTTACCTGAGCAATTAGCATATTGTTCAGCAAAATATATAAATACAGGCTCAGACCTAGAATATAGTCGGGGCGGGCTAAGATAGAGCCAAAATGAACTGCAACGCTCTTCTGGTATAAATATTTTCCCTCGATTTTAGTGGTTTTTTTATTTTCTTGAAACATACGGGAAATATATATATATTTAGTATTTTTTTCCATCCATTCCTGTTATTAACATTCTCAAATGTTTTAAAGTTATAAATAAATAATTTTTGAAAAAAATTACCTCTTTCCCCACTGCGCTTTTTCAATTGCGAAATTTTAAATGTATTACATTTAGGTTGATTTGTTTACGAGAGGGGGAAGGGATTCAAAGTGCCCCCCCCCCCCCCCCAGATTCGGCCCTGTATACATATTTCGCTCTCTGGTACAAAAATAGAAGACCACACAAAGGCCTAACGTTTGTTCCGCCTATGATGAATAAAAAACAACAACGCATAATTCAATCTAAATCTAGCACATTTAAAATTGTGCAATTAAAAAAAATTCAGTGAGAAAAGAGGTAATTTTTTTTATATAAATTATATGAAAACACCGGTTCCCATCAGATCACCGAAGTTAAGCAGCTTTGGGCGCGATCAGTACCTGGAAGGGTGACCACCAGGGAACACCGCGGGCAGTTGGCAAAAATTCTGCTGAGGACCCGCCATCCTCACAGATCCCTCTACTATGGTGTATTAAACTGACAGGCTCCTGTCAGACCTCTGTGGCAAGCAGCTACTTGAGGAGGTATTTTTCTTATTTTTATATTTTTTATAACTCTAAAACATTTGGTACCAATTGAGTGAATAATTAAGCGTCCATTTTGTTTACCAAAAGAGTTGACAAAATCATGACATTGCTGCATATGGCGACTATTACTAAGGTTATCGCTGTATGTGCTACCTCATCATTGACAAAGGATTCGTATCGTGATCCCTATCTTCGCAAGCTCGCCTATCCCGGAGATGAAACCTTGACTGCACATGCTCCTTCCCAGCTCTAGAGACGTAATCTTCACATACAGATGCTCCAAATGGCTGGAGGATATAATGCAATTTTAAAAGTATTTTTTGAAAGCAAAATATAATAAGCGCTTGTGAAAAAGATTATTGTTTCCTTTCACAGCTCTGTTGGAGAAATTAATAGAAATGAAAATTTTTATCATTTGTTGACGAAGCAAAGGTTAAGCGTCACTTTATCAACGAAACTGAACTGTAAAATCTAATGTGAATACAATGCTAATACGAACTAAAGAACCCCTATTTTTGTGGCGAACTTGGCTCACGGTTATAAAATTTTGGTTCCAAGCAGCCAGCAGGAAAATTCTGGTGGTGCAACATTTAATACCCTTTTACTACGTCTATGGTAAGTACTAATGAAATATTTCTATTTCCGTTTTACCAATCATCCATTAGTTCGAATTAGGCTTTTAAAGAAGTGCAGAAGTTGGTAAATGAAAAAACTTAATTCTCTTTGAAACGAGATCATTCTTCTAGTTCAGAGGTACAAAGTTTAAACTTTCAGTAAAAACAACCAGTTCCAATATCCCAAACCAGTTCCAATATTTGCTGAGGCACATGTTGCTTTACGGGCAAGTTAAAGCCTTTATTTAAGTACATATTATTTGAACATTGGGAAAAAACATTATAATAATAGGCTAACGGTGTAGCATGGAGGTAGGAAGATAAGGAGACGCCCTAACGCGCTTTCCCTGTGGAAGGAAAATGATGCTTACGCAGCATTGCGGTAGCCATGTTGTTGCATTCAAAACAAACCGTCTGCCGCTGCAATCAAGCCTACTTACACTCAGTTTTACTGTGCGATTCGTGCAGCCGTAAGCTGAACAGGCTGCCAAAATACAAATGTCGACAAAAATTAGTATAGGTGAGTAACTACTGATAAATATTTTGAATAGAACAACATGGCTGCCGTAGCATCATTTTCAAGTGCTTAGGGCTCCTCCTCTTATCTTCCTACCTCCATGCGGTGTAGCGCACTTTTGTTGCCAGTTCGCCAAAGGAAACTATAAGTCGAAAAGTGTTTTATCAGATTATGCAAAGATTTTTTTTCGTCGAATGGCAACTTCACTGTCACAGCTTTACGGAGTTTGAGTGAGTCATGGAGGTAGGAAGAGAGAGAGATGCCCTATCGCTTGAAAACTATAAAGGAGTCGCCATATTGCTTTTACTCGTAAGCGTGCGTTGTCTATGTTAACGAACGAGAGACTGAGCAAAAAGGTTGGCACCTCTAGAGCACATTCCTGCAGAAATTTACCTGCGAAATAGATAAAAGGAATAGCCTTTCATTGGTAAGAAGTTGAAATAAGATTTTTCTTCAGGAATTTTTAAAATTTTCGTTATTTTAATTATAGTGGAAAGTAGCGTAAATAACTGCTACTACTGCTAAAATTACTACTGGTTTGAAATGTCCCCTCACCCCTTTTTTTTTCCGGGAGGGTATTATTGTTGAATTGCTTTATTTGGTATGTAATTTATTACGATAGACGTGCAATATGGACCTCAACAACCATTTTTAAAAATCACACAGACAAATTTGATCATGGTGTTGCACTACAGTTTTTGTAAACACATTCAAACACAAAAAGGAATTAAAAAAGAGTAAATTCCCATGTGCTTAATAATAATACTATTGTTATTAGGAAATATTACGATTTAATTGTTCCAGTATTCGTAAAAACATTCCCATATGCGATGACAACTGATCTTTCAGCATGACTCTTAGGGTAGGAAGTACCATTTATATTTATTGCTTTCCAAAAGAATTACTAAATATAGATTCTCTTAGAAGACTGAAAATGGAATTAAAAAAAATATTTAGCATTTTCTAGTTAGCTGATTATTATGTGTTGTGTTTTGTGGATTTATTTGATGTACACGATTTTTGTGGCTGAATGATCTATGTTTAATATAATTTATTCATTTTCCTGCAGATAAGCTATTTAGCTTTGCGGGTCAAATTGTAAATGTATTTGTATTCTTTACTGTTATGAATAAAAATTATATTCTTAAAAAAAAAAAGAGCAAAATTGCAGTTTAGGCTACACTAACCAACTATGCTAACTGATAGTAAGGGCGCCTGTCCCTATTCCTACCTCCATGGAGTGAGGCCGCTTATCAATTTATTTATCAGAAAAAACTTTTTTTCCTATCAAATAATGTTACGTTTTCAGATCTGGGACTTCGGTAATAAACGCTCATAGAAGAAACTGCTTCAGAGTTTTCGACTAATAGCAAAATAGGCATTTGTGAGAAAACAAAAGTACAGATCGTACTATTTACACGCAGAGAGAAAGAATCTTGAAAGCTGCTGGAGTTACTCTTGGTTCTTCTAGTAGCAAAGTGGTCCCTTTTAGTCGGTATCCAGTAGTGGACAAAATGGAAAGTCAGGTGCTTGAGTGGATTGATGGGTGTACAAAGCGTGGTGCGAGCTTAAGAAGAAATCAGTCTTTTTAATAAGCTAATATAGAAAGCACTGGACGATGGTAATGAAACTATTGCGAAAGTGGAATTTAAGGTAGTCATGGGTGGTTCGATAGGTTTTTGAGGCGATGGCAGCGCCATAGCTTAAAGATTACTGAAGAGAGTGCTTCGGCTGATTCTGAAGCTGCCGAAAAATTCCCAGAAGAATTGAAGAAAATAATTACAGAAGGTGGTTAATCGTATAAGCAGGTGTTTAATTGTGACGAAACTGCAATTTATTTGGAAACATTGCCGAGCAAGACATTTATTTCGATAGAAGAAAAGCAAGCTAAGGGACACAAGGCATCGAAGGACAGGTTTACCCTAATGTGTATTATTAACGCCACTAGTGATGCTGTCTTTAAGTCTATACTAGAATGCCATTCAGAAAACCCGAGGGCACTTAAAGGCGTTGATAAGAATACTCTTCCTGTTGTGTTTCGTTCACATCCAAGCGGTTGGAATACCCAAGGGATTTTTTTCTGAGTACATGAATGGATACGTTAGTCCTCTTGTTGAAAAATACTGTAGAGAAAATAACCTCGATAATGTCTTAAGATTGTCGATAATTGTGCTGCTCATCCACCTGGCATTACCGAGTATGGCGGTAACATTCGTGTTGTGTTCTTACCGCCGAATACGATGTCGTTGCTGCAACCGTGTTATCAAGGTCTAATAGCCACAATTAAGGCTTATTATACGCAAAATGTGATGCATTTTATTGTAAGTGCCATTCACAGAGAGGGCAATTCCGAAGCATCTTTGTGAGAGATCTGGAAAGACTACAATATAAAATTAGCAATCGCTAACCTTGGAGATGCTCTCGATAGGTTAACAGTCGCAATGAGAAGTGGCGTTTGGAGGAAACTGTGTCGCGAAGAAGCGAACGATTTTAAAGGCTTCGAACTAACAACAATAAATACGGCAATATTGACTATGGCTAAGGAGGCTGGGTTTGTGGATGTTGACGAAGATGATGTTGAAGAGGTTTTGGCATCTCATGACCAAGAACTGACAGATGAAGAGCAGAGACTGAGAGATGGAGAGACTCCTTCTAATGCTTCGCCGGTGTAAAAGTGTGGCTTGAGATATCACTTAATTTCTCCAAGCCTAGGTGGCAAAACAGGTCTACGTGTTAACCCACGTGAAATCGCCGTGTTTTATATTAAATTTATTCGTAGTAAAATTTAATTATGGGAGAAGATTTTGTTGATTTCGACTCTGCCAATCATTGCGAAAAAGACCGTGAATTAATAATATTTCTCAGGTAATCACAAAATTCGTTTTTTTGGCAATAACGAAATGTATCAATGTTAGCCAAAATGATATTCACAGAAGCATTACAAATCAGATAGGAGTTTAAAAAACGACAGAATTATTAGTATTAAGAATATAATCCTAGAATTTCTTTATTTTTGGTTCAAAATATTTATTAGCAGAGAAACATTAATTCGAAATCGTTTGGTTTCCAAATGCGAAAATATGTTGAGTCTTATGCTTAACGGCATGAAATTATAGGAACATACTATAAAACAATAAATTAAAGTGAAATTTCAAGAAATGATAATGTTTACATCAATTGAAATTTTTTGCTAATATTTAAAATACATAATACAGTTTTAAAAAATGATGTTAGGCGATTTTTGAGAAAATTAATTCACTTAGTAGCGAATTAAAATTTAACATTAGGCAAATACAAATAAACTATTTTTTATAAAAAATTTTTAATATAAAAAAATATGAAAAAAGTCATTATAATGAATCAAGAAATTTGTTAATATCAAAAAAAAAAACTTCTGATGAAAAAGACAGTATAAAAGTATCTAAAATTAACCTTTCCAATGGTATAAATATCTGTACATCAGTCTTTATTATTTTTGATTTTCACAAAAAAATGCATAATTTATTGATAGTTCAAGCTTTGAAAACTTTGAAACAGTTTCTTCTATTGAGTGCTTATGACTGAGTCAGGATATGAAAACATAGTATTATTTGAATGCGGAAAGAAAATGAATAATTGTTTCAGGTAAAATACTTCTGAAGGCTATCCTTAAAAATCTGCCTTATTCATGCAACCAATGGGAACACGAAAGAAAGACACTATGATTTATTATTTTTCTGATTAAATCCCGAGTTTCCCATAAGTTATCATTAAGGCACGTCTATTTTACCACCTGGACTAGGAAAACGTAATCGATAAGCGGCTTCACTCATTCCCCGTAAAGCAGTCCTTCCAGTTCCCTATATAGCTCAATGCAGTAAACAGTTCGTACTTTGCTTTCTGATCAATCTAATCGAGTGAATTATAATATAAATCGTCTCTGCCAGACTCTTCATAAACTCAAATCTTTTCTTTTGGAGGAGTTTATTACCCTAAAACCTCATCCACAGCCTTGTCAACAGAATAAGAACGTGTTGCATGAGTTGCACGATTGTCAGAGTATATCATACTCTTAATTAACGTCTCCTGTCACCGAATTTCAGAATGTTCATTATGGGAACTCAGGCTTTCATTTACAACATTTGTGCATAGTATTTCGTTAGTATTCCACTTGGTGTGTATCATATCACTATAACTTTTCATATACCATTTTAGCAGCAGAGAGCTGTACCAGATAGTTAATGCTTTATGTGGTAGAAAATGCACAGGTATATAGGGATTGAAGGATAAACAAGGTAAGGTTATAGAAGGTGAGGATTCTGTCATGGCTAGGTAGGCCGAGCATTTCAGTGATGTTTTAAATAATGTGGGTAGTTCTACTCCCATTGTTTGTAATGATGATAGATGCATTACTGGCTTTAATGTTGGCCCTATAAACACAATCTGAAGTTATTTTGGCTGTTTCTAAACTTAACTTCATAAATCACCAGGGGTAGATGAAATTACTACAGAAATGCTTAGAGCTGGGAATGTTTCAGTTGCCACATGGATGATTGAAATTTTGAGTGTCTTTTATGATAAAGGCATGGTTCCTAAGGATTTCACCAGAGCTATTATTATCCCTATTTTCAAAAAAGGTGATCGCAGTTCTTGTGATAACTATAGGGGTATCAGCCTACTCTCTGTTCCAGGGAAAGTTCTTTGCATGATTGTGCTTAATAGAATTAAGAATCTGGTTGACAGGCAATTGCGTGATGAGCAATGTGGATTCAGAAGTGGTAGGGGATGTGTGGATCAGATATTTTCACTTAGGCAGATTCTTGAGCAATGTTTAGAGTTTCAGAAACCTTTGGTTGCTAACTTCGTTGATTCCAAAAAGGCTTTCAACTCTGTTGATCGTCATAATTTGTGGTTGATTGTGAGATCATATGGTATACCTGACAAGTTAGTTAACGTAATGAAAGCTCTCTATAATAACACTGAGTCTTATGTGAGAGATGGTAAGGCTTCTAGCAAATGGTTTAGCATTACTTTTGGTGTTCGACAAGGGTGCATTTTGTCTCCTTTTCTCTTTAGTTTGGTTATTGATTATGTTATGCGAAATTCACTTCAAGGGAAAGATTTTGGCCTTAAATGGTCTGGAGATACGAAAATTTCTGATTTAGATTATGCTGATGATTTAGCCCTTTTGGGAAATGATGTTGATGAGATGAACTCTTTCATTCGGGTTGTTGATGAGACTGGTAGTAGAGTAGGTTTGGTTATAAACAGAGAGAAAACTAAAGTGATGAAAATTGGTCAGGCAGGCTGTGATTCAGTTCATCTGAATGGTTGCAGTATTGAGAAGGTGTCACAGTTTAATTATCTTGGAAGCTATGTAACAGATAATGGTGATGTGCGGTATGAGATTAACAGACGAATAGGGATTGCTGCCGGGACTTTTAAGAATCTATGGAGAGTGTGGAGAAATAGGCATATACACCTAAAGACTAAAATTAGACTGTATAATAGTTTGGTTCTTTCTAGGGTTAGTTATGGTAGTGAAACTTGGACGCTGTGTAAACAAGATAACAGGAAACTAGATGCTTTTGATTCTAGATGCTTACGCAGTATCTTGGGCATTAAGTGGTTCAACTTTTTAACTAATGATGAGGTTAGGCAAAGGAGTCTGCAACCTCTTTTAAGCAGCATATTGTGCAGAGAGAGGCCCCGCTGGTTTGGCCATGTTGCCCATATGGATAATTATAGTTTGACGAATAGGGTTATGAACAGTGTGCCTAAAGGCTTTAGAAAGAGGGGGAGACCTAGGATGCGGTGGGCTGACAATGTCAAACAGGACCTTATTAGAATTGGTGTGCAGTGGCCAGATGCAGTAGATGTAGCTCATGACAGATATGCTTGGAGAATTAAACTGCACGGTCTGGTTGGACCTCCGTAGCCCATGGCTTCTTGAGGATGATGATGATGATTTTAATTGTATTTGCTGAACACCATTTTGAGTTATGTACACTTTTGTCTATTATCCTTTAAATTTTAGCTGCTGTATAGAAAACAAATCATTAATTTCAAATAAAAATAGAGTTTCACTCGTATCCGTAGCTATTCTCTGATTAATTCAGTCCTTCATTAATTTGTAATAGATTCTTTTCGTTAGAACTATAAAAGCCTTTTCGATTTATTTTCTTAACTGACTGATGAAAGATGACAACTAACAAGTGTAATGAAAATGCTGGCATCCTTAATAGATGGTGTATTAATATGAACGTTCTATATTAATTCATTGCTTGTACAGTAGAATATATTTGGGATGAAATGTCACTGATCTGATTAGAACCACTAATTTTTAGCTGATTGTAAAACAAAATGTAGTGTATGTTGTTTAGAGTTGTGTTGCTTTGTTTTTCCTATGACTTCCTTGGAGCGTTTTGCTCAAAATGGGCTAAATAACATCACAAGGAGGCTAACTGTCAAATCACAAGCTCTCTGAGAAGGTCGGGAAAGGTGATCTATTGGACAGCTATTAGGAGACAGAAACACCTTTTCAAGGCCATCCAGTGTGTTCTTTAACGTGCAGAGCGTAACTTACACATGGAGTCACGGCAGCAGTTCCAATTTCCGTTTCTCCCGAAAGGCAGGGGGGGGGGGATATAACGGAGATAAATCACAACGCTGGCTAGCCCAACTGGAACTCGAACCTGGGAACATCAGATTAGGAACCCGGCGCGATAACAACTAAGTTAATCTCTGCTCTCTATGTTGTTAAAAGTTAATGAAATATCTATTACAACGCATAAAAGTAATGCACTTATTGTAAATGGTTTTAACACAAAATCCACTACAAATAGTTTTTTCCGTTTATACCTGATTTTTACAGTGTTGTTTTTGCTAAATTGTAGTTTAATTGATCTTCTGAACTAGTTTTTTTATGTACCAGAGCCGCATCTCTGGGGGGGGGGGGGGAGCCCTTTCATTTTGTTAATAAGTGAAAGGTTGGGTTGTTTTACCTCTGAGTAACACTTTTGCACACAATGAGCTAAATGTCCAGGTCACAAGAACCCCAAGGGCTCAGAGAAGGTTTGGGGAAGGGGACCTACTGGTCAGCTGTTGGGGGACAGATGGTAGCCTCCCGTCAAGACCATCCAGCGTGTACTTTAACTTCCACAGAATATGGTTACGGTTTTACGTCCTATTAGACGGACGGTGGTCTTTCCAAGCCCATCGGTGTCCCTTTATTGACCGAGGCCAGAGTGGGGAATTTCGCGGGGATAAATCTCAACGCTGACCCAGGTGGGACCAGAACCAGAGTGTTGCAGAAAATGTGGTACTGAAATGAAAATCCAGTTACTCACCCTCCCCCCCCCCCTTACATTTTTTTTCTAAATCCGGGCTTGTTCTATACCATCCCTTCACCCAGTCGGGAAAAGAACAAAACTTACCAGGTGTCGGCTTCGAGCTCCCTCCATTGATGAAGAGGATAAGCAGCAAGATAAGACACGGTACGTCCACCTTCAGCACCATGAGAGCTGTGTTGCTAGAAGGCTAAAGCCTGCCGTCTCGGGACTGAAGGAGCCCCGCTCGCTCGATTCGATAGATTGACCTTTAACAGTGACAGATAAAACCAACTGTACAGCCAATAAGGAAGTACATATGAGATTCTAGCGATCAGATGGTTTCTTCGATATAAGCAGCGGTTCGGATTCTGAGTTCTGAGGCCAGTTTGTGGGAGATGCTTGCATTTATGAAGCTCGTTCTGCACGCACAAGTGTGACGTCAGGAACACGTGGGGTGTTGACTCGAGAGTAATGTTCAGTAGTGTGTATAAACACTGGAAATCGGCAGATACAAGAACAAAGGCAAAATATTTCACGCCTCTCAACGTACAGACTCGATTTGTTAGATAATGGAGGAATGTATCTCCTCAGTTGCCGAGAAATAGTCGACGTAGATAACGAGAATACTTCCTGGGGGGTCCCCGGGGATTCGAGTGTAGAGTCCGGCTTTGACGATTTGATTAAACTCCAGTGCAGAGGGAAATGAAGAGTGTTGTGTACCGAAGTGAGAGTTCTTGTGTAAAGGTTCACACCTCTAAAGGGGTGGAATCGAGAATTGATTGTGGCAACAAAATAGTGCATCGGAATCAGATTTTCTTCTATTTCCTTGTATTTCTGTTGTATTAATTGTTATGTATTTTTGTTTATGTTTTACAGTAATGTATTTTCTTGTTGTTAACACGAACAGGCATCCTGCGAGAAATATGATTTGGTGTATAAATCCTTTTCAATTACACCACGTCGCTACCTTTTAGTCTGTAAATGGTAACTGGGCATACACTGGAAAGAGAGCTCTATACCAATCCCCTGTGATGATGCACAGAACCGACCAGGCCTAGCACCTAAAGTTAGAGTGACCATTCGTCTCCGTTTTTCGGGGTCAGTCCCTGAATTAAAGGCTCTGTTCCAGGATTAAAGGCTGTATCTCCGACAAAAAAAGTTCCTGGAATTCGGTTTCAGATATTTTTTTAAGTATTAAATTGACTGTACAACTTGAGCAGATTTTTATTAATAGTAGTGCGAACACTGTTATAAAAAATTTTGGTCGCAATGCAGGTGACTGAAGAAAAATTGATGGTAGAATCATCATCATTATGATAGTGGTATCCGTGCGGGTATCAGTAGAGAATGCATGTTTTCTTCTACTTGAGGGGCGGGGGTGGCTCAGTCGGTAGCGCGCTAGACTCGTAATCTGTAGTTCCCAGGTTCGAGTTCCAGCTGGGTCAGCGTTGAGATTTATCTCCGCAAAATTCCCCGCCCTGCCCACGGTCAGTAGGGGACACCGATGGGCTTGGAAAGGCCGCCGTCCGTCGGATGGGACGTTAAGCCGTGGCCCCGTGTGCAGGAGAGCCATACGCTGTGCACGTTAAAGAACACGCTGGATGGCCTTGACGGGAGGCTACCATCTGTCTCCCAACAGCTGTTCCAGTGGGTCCCCTCCCCCAACCTTCTCTGAGCCTTCGGGGTTCATGTTACCTGGCCATTTAGCCCATGGTGTGCAAAAAAGTGCCGCTCAGAGGTAAAACAACCCAACCCTTCTACTTGCTGACACCATTGCTTGCCTTATGGTTGCTGATGGCTTAATTTCTATTCAAGTTACGTTTTAGCTCTGTCTTAACAGATTTCGCAGTCTTGTAGTTCTCTGAGGTTCTGACAGGTTACAAATTTAGGACACAGGTTTCCTCTGGTATTGGGTTACAAAATCAAGTTCCAACTTGTAATGGGACGGGGTTTAGAACCTCGAATGGCTTTACGAATGTGAGAAAATTTTCTCTTTCCATCTAACTGAGAGGTTTTTTTAAACATTAATTTAATATGGACGGATGAGAAATCATGTATAAAAGTGAGCATCACCGTGAAGGCTTTGTTGTGCAAGTGAAAACAAATTTTCGTGTCTCTTGTGGAAAAAGTTGCACTAAAGCAAAACTTGCCGAAAACTAAAATATTTTGCAGAAAATAAATTTTTATGAAGAATATGCAAAATAACAGTGTTTCTTTTTGTCAATTAACCTACGTTTTTCAACTTTTTTTACTAGATATTTATAGGTTTTGAACTTGATTTTGGATCCTGAATTTGCTGCGCTGGTGGGTTTCTACTGAGGGAGAATCTAACGCGTTTTCTGTTTGTTTACAGGATGACAACTCTCAGTGAATAGATGCATAGTATGCCATGTATCACTTAGTGAATGATTCTAATCAGAGGCCATCGCAAATACCTGAACCATTGCTTCTGGCGGCATTGCAATTTTTCCCTATGTTCAAGGGGAATCGCAAAAAAAAAGAGAGACTCATGACTTATAGTTCCTAAATTTAGGTTTTATTTCTGAGATTTTTTGTCTCTTATCCGTGTTATATCATGGTAAGAAAAAGAACGCTTTTCGCATAGAGAAACCGACCGTTCTGTAGATGGGATCTTTAGACACATGAATTTGTGTGAAAGGCCACACTCTTGAGAGTGTTAAGTAGCATGTTGGGTGATTTTAACCCTTTCAGTCCGAAAAAAATTTAGTTCGCCTAACAATGTTTTGAGCATAATGTTATTGTTCTTAGGTTAAAGTCCCTCATGGACCAGCAGCATTGAGATTTATCTCCATAAACCCCTACTTGACTCTCGTTCAGAAAGGTAACACTGATGGGCTTCGAAACGCCGCCGTCTGTCTGAAGAGACTGAAGTTGTGCCTCTGTGTGCAGGAGAGACATACACTGTCCACGTCACAGAACGCACTAGCTGGCTTAGACGGGAGGCTTCCATCTGTCTCCTAACAGCTATCCAGTGAGCCCCATGCTCCCAATCTTTCTTGAGCCCTTGTGGTCCTTGTCACCTGGTGGTTTTGTCCATTGTGTGCACAAAAGTGGCATTCAGAGGTAAAACAACTCAACCTGACAAAAAAAAATGCATTTACAACGTACTCGTACATTAGGATTTGAGCTGATTGTCTTCTTACTCTTGACATGCTGATCTTGCTGAAAATAAAAGCAAATATTCTAAGAACCTAACAATCACTTAGAATCATTCGACATCCTGGAGTGAAGCCGAAAGAAACGAGCCACGTGATCTATCAAGCTCTCTCAATTATCACGCAACGATTGCAAAATGCGAAGGTCACTCCGTGACTGTTTCGTGCAGACCTTGTAGCCTTTCAGACCGCAGGAGGTATTAGGAAGATAAAATCGCGTCAACTTATCCTGAAGTAGAACACGAGGTACGAAGGAAAACAAAGCGACATCCTGCTGAACAAGTGATCCTGTTGATTACTATGTGGACATTCTAACCACACAGCCATAATTAAAAGCACGGCCGGATCTAGAGGGGGAGGGGCAAGGTGACAGCTCTCCCCCCTTGAAATGCTAGTAAGGGTAATAGAGGCAAATATTGTTAAACCAATGTCTGTTTTATTGATTTTTTAATAAATATTTTAAAGACTTCTAAAACCAATGGGGAAATGCTACACTACAATGGGAATTCAGTCTCCCCCAGATTTTTAGGGCTCGATTGAGTTTCTTGGCCACACACCTCTTTATTTTTTTCTATATCCAGAGGCTGATTAAAAGAATCATATGCTCTACATCAGGATGTGATGTAACTCTCTCTCTCTTCTCAAAACACGCAGTATTTGTTAATTTTCTGCAAAAAAAAGAACAGCAAATAAATGCAATGCAAGCGTAGGTGTTCTTTTCTCCTTGATTTTGTCAAAATATCTTTGTTTGATTTTTATTTCGAAAAAAGTTAATTTCAGTAAATAACTCTTGCAATGAATGTATGCTTATTCGCAATTAAAATTTATTGTGGTCCAGTGCCAAGATCTAGGGAAAAGGAGCGAGGGGGGGGGGGGGGGTCACGCTTCTCTCTCTTTCAGGATGCTAGTAAGGCTAATGGAGGAGAAACATTATTATTATCATCATCATCATCCTCAAGCAGCCATGGGCTACGGAGGTTCAACCAACAGTGCAATTTAGTTCTCCAAGCAAGTCTGTCCTGAGCTACATCTACTGCATCTGGCCACTGCACACCAATTCTAACAAGGTCCTGTTTGACATTGTCTGCCCACCGCATCCTAGGTCTCCCCTTCTTTCTGAGGACTTTAGGCACACTGTTCATAACCCTATTCGCCAATCTATAATTATCCATACGGGCAACATGGCCAAACCAACGGAGTCTCTCTCTGCACAATATGCTGCTTAAAGGAGTTTGCAAACTCCTTTGCCTAACCTCATCATTAGTTACAAAGTTGAACAACTTAATGCCTAAGATACTGCGTAAGCATCTGGAATCAAAAGCATCTAGTTTCCTGTTATCTTGTTTACAAAGTGTCCAAGTTCACTACCATAACTAACCCTAGAAAGAACCAAACTATTATACAGTCTAATTTTAGTCTTTAGGTGTATACGCCTATTTCTCCACACTCTCCATAGATTCTTAAAAGTCCCAGAAGCAATCCCTATTCGTCTGTTAATCTCATGCCGCACATCACCGTTATCTGTTATGCCGCACATCACCGTTATCTGTTATGCCGCACATCACCGTTATCTATTACATAGCTCCCAAGATAATTAAACTGTGACACCTGCTCAAGACTGCAACCATTCAGATTAACTGAATCACAGCCTGCCTGACCAATTTTCATCACTTTAGTTTTCTCTCTGTTTATAACCAAACCTACTCTACTACCAGTCTCATCAACAGCTCGAATGAAAGAGTTCATCTCATCAACATCATTTGCCAAAAGGGCTAAATCATCAGCCTAATCTAAATCAGAAATTTTCGTATCTCCAGTCCATTTAAGGCCAAAATCTTTCCCTTGAAGTAGTTATGAATATTTCACGCATTTTTCATGAAATGTTATAGAAACCTCAAAAACGAATGGGAAAATTTTACACTGCAATGGAAATCCAGTCTCTTGGGCTCCCTTTTACCTTTTTCTGGCTCAGTTGTGTTTCTCCCCCACCCCCTTCCCTCCTTTATTCTTTTCTAAAATTTTTTCTACTCCCCTCCACAAATGACAGAAATAACCTTGAAGCTCTGTCGGTTTTGTTCTCGTTTTTCATACAACATAAAAACGGATACACGAGCACACAACCATGCCATCTTTGGGACTCGAACCCAAACCCCGAACCTGCAGCATCACCACGAGCCAACGCGATGATGAACATAAAGAAATATATAAAAATAAACATCAGAAAGACATTTTTTTCTTCTCTTTATTGACCATGTCCTATAAAGTGAGCAGTTATAGTTTCCCTCACGTTAAACGAATTCGAATTGAAACTATTTGTTATTAATACGAAGGATTCGATTTCGAGTTATGGCGAAACCAGAGCATCATTTACAAATCCTCACAGGGGGCGGGGGTGGCTCAGTCGGTAGCGCGCCAGGCTCGTAATCTGTAGTTCTCAGGTTCGAGTCCCAGCTGGGTCAGCGTTGAGATTTATCTCCGCAAAATTCCCCGCCCTGCCCACGGTCAGTAGGGGACACCGATGGGCTTGGAAAGGCCGCCGTCCGTCGGATGGGACGTTAAGCCGTGGCCCCGTGTGTGGGAGAGCCATACCCTGTGCACGTTAAAGAACACGCTGAATGGCCTTGACGGGAGGCTACCATCTGTCTCCCAACAGCTGTTCCAGTGGGTCCCCTCCCCCAACCTTCTCTGAGCCTTCGGGGTCCATGTGACCTGGCCATTTAGCCCATGGTGTGCAAAAAAGTGCCGCTCAGAGGTAAAACAACCCAACCCAACAAATCCTCAGCGCTGCTCCAAAGCTTTGCGATTCTTTCAGAGAAAGCCTATAGAGGCTTTTCCACTGTCAATTCGTCCCGCAAATAGACAAGTTTCGACTTCGCTGTCCTTCTGCATTCCAAGTAATTAATGCCCCGCTGATAAAACAAGCAGATGTAAGCACACTTTCCAGCTGGGAGGCTTAGGGTTAGAATGTTTGGTGGGGCACTTTGCCTAGCACAATCTGATGTTGAACCGAATCGGAATGAAAAGATGTTTCATAATGTATGTATCCTTTTTATTTTTTCAGCTATTCGGGAAACGTATTATGTGGCAAAAAAATTCCCAGAAAACGAACTATGAAAAGCGTCCTTTCTTTTTTCGGCAAAGCGTGGTTTTTAGTTCAGTATTTTGCCCCTTCATTGTAATCATTCATTATATAATATATGTGTGCATTTTTCCTCTTGGTTCTAGTGATGTTTTAAAAAATTCTTCTTGAAAAATACACTGCTCGACATAGAAATTGCTCCACCAGGAACTATTTCTCGGCCTTGCGAAAAGCTGGGTATGCATCAACATTCGGGTTATGGGTTGGGTTGGGTTGTTTTACCTCTGAGCGGCACTTTTTTGCACACCATGGGCTAAATGGCCAGGTCACATGGACCCCGAAGGCTCAGAGAAGGTTGGGGGAGGGGACCCACTGGAACAGCTGTTGGGAGACAGATGGTAGCCTCCCGTCAAGGCCATCCAGCGTGTTCTTTAACGTGCACAGGGTATGGCTCTCCCGCACACGGGGCCACGGCTTAACGTCCCATCCGACGGACGGCGGCCTTTCCAAGCCCATCGGTGTCCCCTACTGACCGTGGGCAAGGCGGGGAATTTTGCGGAGATAAATCTCAACGCTGACCCAGCTGGGACTCGAACCTGGGAACTACAGATTACGAGCCTGGCGCGCTACCGACTGAGCCACCCCCGCCCCACATTCGGGTTATGGAAATGAGTGCAGTTGCGAGCGAATCACGTGATAGGTGAGGGAAATAGTAGGGGAAAACGGCTCACATAGCTAAGTTTGGTCGTCCTCACCTGGGGGTGTGGGCCACTGCATTGGAGTGATCTCGGTGTAGAAAGCACGTGTAAGAGTCAGAATGTCTGGCGGCATCATCGGGAATCCTACCATCACACATATACCTTTACCAGAGGCTTTATCATAGGCTGGTCGGTCCATGCGTTACATCGTGGCAGAAACGCATCAGGATGAAACAACTATCGGCTAAACTTTGGTGACAGTGTTTGAATAAACGCCACGATCGAACGTCACAGTTGCAGCATTCGACAGCAAGCTGTATCAGACTCACAATCCACAATAGGCGACATTCGATGTGGTGTACAGCAGCTACGGACATCCCCGGGTCACATGTACTGTGAATTGCAGATTGGCAAAGGCAAGTTTGCGCTCTTGCCAGCCTTTGTGACGACTGCCACTCACCACAGCACATCATTGCGCAAGGTTGCAGTGGTGCCATTCCAGACATTCATGATGGTACAAATGGGATCATCTTGTAATCAGTGATGAGTCTCTCTTCTCTGTCAGCGCCGAAAATCGCCGATTGAGAATCTAGAGATGACGTTGTCACCTGCTGATCTTGCTGCCATCCGTGAGTGTTATACGGTTCCTCAGCCTGGTATGATGATTTGGAGTGCTCTCAATTTCAACAGCCATTCTCTGCTCATACACATAGTGTGTACAATGACAGCACGACGATACGTCGATGAGATGCTGCAGCCCATTTCGTTGCCGTATTTCCGTGGTATCCCTGATTCCTAGTTTCAACACGATAACACGCACCCTCACACTGTCAACATCAGCAGACAGTTCCTACTAGGTGTCCAATTGCTGCTTTGGCCAGCGCAATCCTTATTCTTCTCCCCAATAGAGAACGTGTGGGACGTCATTGGCAGAGGACTTCACACCTCTGCACGAGTTGGGTTGGGTTGTTTTACCTCTGAGCGGCACTTTTTTGCACACCATGGGCTAAATGGCCAGGTCACATGGACCCCGAAGGCTCAAAGAAGGTTGGGGGAGGGGACCCACTGGAACAGCTGTTGGGAGACAAATGGTAGCCTCCCGTCAAGGCCATCCAGCGTGTTCTTTAACGTGCACAGGGTATGGCTCTCCCGCACACGGGGCCACGGCTTAACGTCCCATCCGACGGACGGCGGCCTTTCCAAGCCCATCGGTGTCCCCTACTGACCGTGGGCAGGGCGGGGAATTTTTGCGGAGATAAATCTCAACGCTGACCCAGCTGGGACTCGAACCTGGGAACTACAGATTACGAGTCTGGCGCGCCACCGACTGAGCCACCCCCGCCCCCTCTGCACGATGTTTCACAATGTTGATGACATTGTGAGGACACAGGTCAACGACACGTGGTCCATGATACCTCAGCACACTATCCGGGGGAACTTTTGCACTCGATGCCACGCAGTGTTGTCGAATGTATAACCCAACATGGCGGTCATATGACCTACAGTCGTTAAATAAATAAATAATAAGAAATATTACATTTAGTAAATCGCTCTTAAACCTATTTTTCTCTCTCTCATAAAACAAAATTAAATTTTGATTTTTAGTATTGTTGTGGGTAATTCCTCATGCACCAAATTTTTTCCTATCTATGAGATAACTTGGCATGATCGAGGACGGGGGGCGGGGGGCGATTAGGTTTTAAATTTCGCAGTGGGCCAAAATGTTCTTTATCGTGCTCTATTTATTCGAAATCTCATCTATACGGTCAGACAGAGCTAAGACCACCAAACTTCGTTTACAGCATCTCTCATCGTAACTTAGTACACTGTAAGGTTTATGACCCTAGAAAATTAGACCCTATCCAAAAGTTGGCCGTGAAACGTCTGTCCATTTATAACTTGTCGGATCGATAACGTACTACTCGATTCATCTTTCGATTCTCCATTCATATGGCGACGGCAGCACCTCCAGATATTTCGGACACTTGTGGTGTTTTCTAACCCGAAACATTGCAGCTAGAAACCTGGTCCCTAAATCCCACTCAACAAGACGTAAATAGGACCATCACATCAAATTCGGGACTGATTGGTAGAGCACCTGAAGGATTTCGGGAAACTGAAAACTTCCACCACCAATGAGGTTATTCCGGACTTAAACGACTGTTAGCGCACCCATTGAGATTTTGGGTTGTTGGGTTGGGTTGTTTTACCTCTGAGCGGCACTTTTTTGCACACCATGGGCTAAATGGCCAGGTCACAAGGACCCCGAAGGCTCAGAGAAGGTTGGGGAAGGGGACCCACTGGAACAGCTGTTGGGAGACAGATGGTAGCCTCCCGTCAAGGCCATTCAGCGTGTTCTTTAACGTGCACAGGGTATGGCTCTCCCGCACACGGGGCCACGGCTTAACGTCCCATCCGATGGACGGCGGCCTTTCCAAGCCCATCGGTGTCCCCTACTGACCGTGGGCAGGGCGAGGAATTTTGCGGAGATAAATCTCAACTCTGACCCAGCTGGGACTCGAACCTGGGAAGTACAGATTACGAGCCTGGCGCGCTACCGCACCCATTAAGAATACGACTGCTACTCTGATTCATTACAATCTTAATTTAGCCTTAACAACGCTGGGCATTTCTACTAATGTCTATAAAACATAAAGAAAAATTGAACGTTTTTGAGGGTTTTTATCTGTACGTTTAATAAATGTATTCAGTAATAAAATATCACAGGAAAAATGTCCTGTGGACAAGAACCATTTGAAATGATTAGCGGAAAAAAGTTGGTTGCGTTGAGTGGGATTCAAACCCACATCTTCCCAGAAAAAAAAAACGTACTAGGCATCATGACTGCTAGACTACAAGAGACTAACCGTTTTTTCCGACAATGTGGCATGTAAGCATTCAGGCATTTTTTCTGATTCGCCACTGGCGCCATCTATGTCGGGAATCGGGCAGCCAAACTGCCTCGTTATGATGAAAGTAATATTTGTCAATCCCGCTCACAGTGTTATGTAAATAGGTCTTCGGTGGTTTTGCAGTTATGACGCCTAGTATGCTTCTGGAATACGTAGGTTCGAATCCCACTCAGGGCAACAAATTTCAGCTGATTATTTCAAGCTTTAGTAATGTATTTATGCTAGAAACAAGAATTGTGTAGCATTAAAACTTAGTCTGTAATAATGAGAACAATATTTTGGAGGAATGCATTGCAAATGGGCTTTGTACCTAGCTGCCACCTTACATAGATTTGGCTCTGTTTTTCCTAATTTCTAAGGGGGTGGCTCAGTCGGTAGCGCGCCAGGCTCGTAATCTGTAGTTCCCAGGTTCGAGTCCCAGATGGGTCAGCGTTGACTTTTATCTCCGCAAAATTCCCCGCCCTGTCCACGGTCAGTAGGGGACACCGATGGGCTTGGAAAGGCTGCCGTCCGTCGGATGGTACGTTAAGCCGTGGCCCCGTGTGTGGGAGAGCCATACCCTGTGCACGTTAAAGAACACGCTGGATGGCCTTGACGGGAGGCTAACATCTGTCTCCCAACAGCTGTTCCAGTGGGTCCCCTCCCCCAACCTTCTCTGAGCCTTCGGGTCCATGTGACCTGGCCATTTAGCCCATGGTGTGCAAAAAAGTGCCGCTCAGAGGTAAAACAACCCAACAACCCTAATTTCTATAACCAGCAGAGGTGAATTCTGAAACCGAAAATATGTGATATGTAACCGAAAACTTGATCTATTGTTGAAGTTGAAAGCGAGAAATGGAAGCTGCAGTTATTTTACCTTTCTTCAGAGTGTCATTTCGATTTTTGTACTATCAATGCACACGAAAATATCCTTAAAGGTGATCTCAATAAACGTCCGTAATCCAGTAATACAACTTATTCACTTTCAGCTAAACCGGGGTTTAAATTTTTTTTCCACCAGGAAAAGATAACTTTCGTTTTCTATAAATTCCCTTTGGAGGAAGATCTTCTGTATTTAAAAATAATTTTCTGTATCCACTGCAAAAAACATTCTTTGATATTTTACCCTGATAAGTGTGCTTACTTTTTAGTACATTATTATTACAGAACGTTTTCAATTTTTGAAAGAATACAAACCTTTCATTTTTGCAAGCGATAAAAATGATTTCCCACTTCGAATAGTCTAGATTAGTGGTTCTCAACCTTTTATGCTTCACGTACTCCCCTGGAAATGTGCATGTAACTGGCGTACCCCTTATATCATCATCATCATCATCCTCAAGCAGCCATGGGCTACGGAGGTCCAACCAGACCGCGCAGTTTAATTCTCCAAGCATATCTGTCCTGAGCTACATCTGCTGCATCCGGCCACTGTACACCAATTCTAACAAGGTCCTGTTTGACATTGTCAGCCCACCGCATCCTAGGTCTCCCCCTCCTTCTGAGGCCTCTAGGCACACTGTTCATAACCCTATTCGCCAATCTATAATTATCCATACGGGCAACATGGCCAAACCAGCGGAGTCTCTCTCTGCACAATATGCTGCTTAAAGAAGGTTGCAGACTCCTTTCCCTAACCTCATCATTAGTTACAAAGTTAAACCACCTAATACCCAAGATACTGCGTAAGCATCTAGAATCAAAAGCATCTAGTTTCCTGTTATCTTGTTTACACAGCATCCAAGTTTCACTACCATAACTAACCCTAGAAAGAACCAAACTATTATACAGTCTCATTTTAGTCTTTAGGTGTATACGCCTATTTCCCCACAATCTCCATAGATTCTTAAAAGTCCTGGCACCAATACCTATTCGTCTGTTAATCTCATGCCGCACATCACCAGTATCTGTTACGTAGCTCCCAAGGTAATTAAACTGTGACACCTGCTCAAGACTGCAACCATTCAGATTAACTGAATCACAACTTGCCTGACCAATTTTCATCACTTTAGTTTTCTCTCTGTTTATAACCAAACCTACTCTACTACCAGTCTCATCAACAGCTCGAATGAAAGAGTTCATCTCATCAACATCATTTGCCAAAAGGGCTAAATCATCAGCATAGTCTAAATCAGAAATTTTCGTATCTCCAGCCCATTTAAGGCCAAAATCTTTCCCTTGAAGTGAATTTCGCATATCATAATCAACAACCAAACTAAAGAGAAAAGGAGACAAAATGCACCCTTGTCGAACACCAGAAGTAATGCTAAACCAGTTGCTACAAGACTTATCAACTCTCACACATGACTCAGTGTTATTATAGAGAGCTTTCATTATGTTAACTAATTTGTCTGGTATACCATATGATCTCACCATCAACCACAAATTATGACGATCAACAGAATCGAAAGCCTTTTTGAAATCAACAAAGCTAGCAACCAAAGGTTTCTGAAACTCTAAACATTTCTCAAGAATCTGCCTAAGTGAAAATATCTGATCCACACATCCCCTACCACTTCTGAATCCACATTCTCATCACGCAATTGCCTGTCAACCAGATTCTTAATTCTATTAAGCACAATCATGGAAAGAACTTTACCTGGAACAGAGAGTAGGTTGATACCCCTATAGTTATCACAAGAACTGCGATCACCTTTTTTGAAAATAGGGATAACAATAGCTCTGGTAAAATCCTTAGGAACCATGCCTTTATCATAAAAGATATTCAGAATTTCAGTCATCCAAGTGGTAACCGAAACATTCCCAGCTCTAAGCATTTCCGTAGTAATTTCATCCACCCCTGGGGATTTATAAAGTTTAAGTTTAGAAATAGCCAAACTAACTTCGGATTGTGTTATTAGGGCCAACATTAAAGCCAACAATGCATCTATCATCATTGCAAACAATGGGAGCAGAACCAACCACATTGTTTAGAACATCATTGAAATGCTCAGCCCACCTAGCCATGACAGAATCCTCACCTTCTATAACCTTACCATGTTTATCCTTCAATCCCTGTATACTAGTTCGTTTTCTACCACATAAAACATTAACTATCTGGTACAGCTCTCTGCTGTTGTGCTGTCTAACTGCTTCCTCAGCTTTGTCAACCAAGCCATCAAGCCAAAGATTCTTATCAGCAGCTAACTGATTCTTCACACGTTTATTAAGTTCTTTGTAATGCTTTCTATTATGACTAGTAGGGTACTGATTAAGGACATTCCTGCAGTTCCTTCTTTCTGAAATAAGCTCAAGTGCTTTATCACTTAAATAATTCTGCCTCCTCTGCTCCTTTTTCCCTAAAAGAGTACTGTTAGTTTCCAAAAAAGCCTGTTTAAAATGGCCCCATTCTTCCTCAACCTCAGTAGTAAGCAAACCATGACTGTCATAATGACTAAGTAACCTATCATGGTAAGCTTTAGCTATAACTGGGTATTTCAGAGCTTCAGTATTAAAGGTAAATTTTTTAACCCTAGCACAACACTTTTTACGTTTAAGTTGCAAGACACTTTTAACAAGGTAATGGTCAGATCCAATTTCAGCTTCCCTATATGCCCTGGTATTTCTAACAGAACTAGCCCATTTGCTGTTAATTAATATATAATCAATCATATTCCTATTCAGCCCATCAGGTGAAACCCATGTGTATTTATGTATGTCGCGGTGTTTGTAATATGTGTTAGTTATTCTGAAACCATTGAGTTTACTTACCTGTAGGAGACGTTGCCCATTGCCATTGCAGCTACCAATGCCAAAAGGGCCTATTACTCCTCCCCAAAGGTCAGAGTCGGTACCAACTTTGGCATTGAAGTCACCAAGAACAAGGGTAATATCTCCTTTCTTGACAGAATTCAAAATATCCTGAAGTTGTCCGTAAAACCTATCCTTCTCTTCCTCATCAGAATCCTCAGTGGGGGCATAACAGCAGATAACATTCAAGTCTTTAATGCTTGTCTGAAATTTTGCTGTAAGAAACCTTTCATTAATGCACTCATATCCTAGAAGAGCATCACTAGTATGTCTGCTGAGCAGCAGAGCCACGCCTTGGTGATGCTTTCCATCCTCCCTCCCTGTAAAGAGAAATTTAAAGTTATTTTTAAGTATCTCACCTTTACCTGTCCATCTGGTCTCTTGCAAGCCTAGAATATCTAGGTTGTAGCGCTGGAATTCCTGCATGAGGACATCAAGAGAATAATCTCTATCTAATGTCCTCACGTTCCACGTTCCTGCAGAGAGAAAATGATTAGTAGGAGTTTTAAAGAAATTAGGTTTATTGAGATTGGTAGGGCCAACAATATCAAACAGCCCCCTGATCGCAGGCATGGGGCAAAGACCTGTTCCTCCTCCGCTAAAGGCTGAAGTCACCGATGCTGGTAGGAACTTCAGGCACCACCTTTTCAAGTGGACTTTTTCAAGAGCCATATGGCCTGCCTGAGACACTTTACTCCAGTTTAGGCTTGACAATGCCCAACTAGCCAGTAAGGTTCAGGTACCTGCGATGGCCTCTGATTAGGATTATCCACCAGCTGATATAAGGTATCCCATGCCTCTGTTCACTTAGAGCTGGCAACCCAGAAGCAAACAGAAAACACAGCAGCAGACTCTCCCTCAACAGAGGCCCACCAGTGCAGCAAGTCCAGGATCCATAATCAAGCTCAAATCCATAAACAAATCCAGTCTAGTAGGTATAAATGGTCAGCACCAGGACCCTGTGAAGTTGACCACTCCTCAGCAGGGTTGAAAAAAAAGAAAAAAGTGGCCATAGATGACCAGATCAGTAGGCCATTCTGAAGTGGCAGCCCTCCCCTTCCTTTCCCTTCCAAAAGAGAATATCTCTTTTGAAAGGTATTAACGGCCTGCACCACGAGAAGGCGGG
The DNA here is from genome assembly GCA_038380435.1 of Ryuthela nishihirai. Classification (NCBI taxonomy): domain Eukaryota; kingdom Metazoa; phylum Arthropoda; class Arachnida; order Araneae; family Heptathelidae; genus Ryuthela; species Ryuthela nishihirai. The sequence continues at coordinate 38,840,390 of JAWZYU010000015.1, forward strand.
GTCGGACATTAGGTGCTAGACCTGGCCGGTTCTGTGCATCATCACTAGGGATTGGTACACAGCTCTCCTTCCAGTTTACGCCTAGCTACCATTTACACCTTATATAGATAGATAAAACTAGAATTATAGTGTAATAATGCTAACTCAGCGGTTTTGTAACTAGATCTAGAGACCTTTGAGCTCTCAGATTTTGCTTATTTGCTATTGTAAGAAATATAAAATAAATTGAACAAAAAAAATCCTTTGGATTTGGATTTCAGTTTTTTAACCAGTATTTAATAACAAAAATTAATAAAGAGCAGAGAGAGAGTTAGGCTATGAGCTTGAAGTAGAAAAATAGACCTCTTTGGGATCGGACAGGCTCAGTCATAATTTTTGTTTCAAATTAATTCTAATTTTGTTTTCAATTGCAAGAATTTTTTTTATTATGGCTTAAATCCTTTCATCAGTATTTTGTAATTAAAATTAAGCTCTCCTGTCATTAAAAGAAACGCCTTTAGAGTTTGTAATAATGTATTCAGGAATTTTTCAGTTTCTAGGAGGAGTGTCTGTGTGTGGGGGGAGCTCAGTCGGTAGCGCTCCAGGCTACCGACTGAGATCTTCTCCACTCAGGTTTCACTTCACACTGATGATCCCAGGTTCGAGTTCGACCTGTGACGTCGTTGATATTTATATCCACTAAACCCCCGCTCTCGGCCCAGAAAGAGGATACCATCGGGTGGGGAAAGTCTGCCGTCCGTCAGATAGGGCGCTAAAGCCCTGGCTCGATGTGCGGAAGAGCCATACTTGGTGCACATTCAAAAACACTCTAGATCAGTGGTTTTCAAACTGTGGGTCTTAAATTATTGGGTCGCAACCAGTCTTTTCTTAATGAAATAGAACAGAAAATATCATAGTCTGGTTGCAATGTAAAATGTATTTCTTATTGTGCATCGCGGTCAAAAAGTTTGAAAAACACTGCTCTAGATGACCTTGGCAAAAGGCTTTCTTCTGTCTATCAACAGCTGTTCAGTGAATCACCCAACCTTCTTGGGGTCCTTGTGACTTGGTCATTTAGCCCATCGTGTTCAAAAAATAGCACTCAGAGGTAAAACAAGTTTCTACGAATTATAGTCCCTATAACAGTGAGATTATTAAATATTTAAAAAAAAAAGGTTTGGCGACAAATATATTTATACATGCTTGGAGAATTAAACTGCACGGTCTGGTTGGACCTCCGTAGCCCATGGCTGCTTGAGGATGAGGATGATGGATGGATGGGATGGGGATATATGTTTCACGATTGTGTCAGAAATTTGATTTTTCTTAAATTGGCTCAGGCTTCAAAATTTGCACTTGAACTCATTGCTAAGAGGAGAATATTATTTTACATAAGTTTGTCTTGGGTGTCAGTTTTTAGGGCCTGTCAAGGCGGGGAAGTCGGGCATAATAGGGGACTGAATAGACGTCTAACACAGAGTAATACTGTTCTTCAGCCTACACTGCTGTCATTTCCTAGTTTATTATTGGAAAATGACATAAACCAGCTATTTTGACAGAATATAATTTTTTCCATATTATAATATAAAAATTAACATGTCCTTAAGAAGCTACTTGTCACAGAGGTCAGACAACAGTATTCAGTATAATATGAAATAGAGAAGATCTTTGAGAAATCCTTCACTTCGACAGAGGGACGACAAACATCCAAATTCAGGTTCCTCTTTGATCAGCAAACAAGAATGTTAACCATTCGTACAACTGCATTATTGAGTTTTTGTTTACCTATTTGAAAACAATGAGCTAAATGGCTAAGTCACAAAAATTCCGAGGGCTTAGAGATGTGTGAGATTTCATTGATGCTTCAGTGGTATTCTAACTTTTTCAATCAATTAAAATGAAGTATTGTAAAAAAATAAGTCTAATGCCCAATTAACATAGAATCAATTTTCGACCCTGATATAGAAAAAATAAAAGGGGAGGGGTATCTAGCCCGAAAAAGATAAAGAGTTGTGAGGGAGGGGAGATTTTCATTGAGGTATAATATTTCCCCCTTCGTTTTACTTTTAAAAATTTCGTGAAAAATGCGTGAAATATGCGCAAGTTGAATGATTTTTAGCCTCCATTACCAAACAGTCTGAAATTGGGGGAATGACGCACAAAACCCCTCTCCGAACATCCGGCCCTTGTAAATATTATATTTTAAAGCATTTGAATTCATTTCCAGTTGTTTAAAACTTTTCTTTCTCTTTTCACATGGAATGATATAACTAATGTCAAAGTTGAATTGAGTTGTTTTACCTCTGAGCGGCACTTTTTTGCACACCATGGGCTAAATGGCCAGGTCACATGGACCCCGAAGGCTCAGAGAAGGTTGGGGGAGGGGACCCACTGGAACAGCTGTTGGGAGACAGATGGTAGCCTCCCGTCAAGGCCATCTAGTGTATTCTTTAACGTGCACAGGGTATGGCTCTCCCGCACACGGGGCCACGGCTTAACGTCCCATCCGACGGACGGCGGCCTTATCCAAGCCCATCGGTGTCCCCTACTGACCGTGGGCAGGGCGGGGAATTTTGCGGAGTAAATCTCAACGCTGACTCAGCTGGGACTCGAACCTGGTAACTACAGATTACGAGCCTGACGCGCGGTACCGACTGAGCCACCCCCGCCCCACTAATGTCAAAACTCTCTTCATTACACTTAGAGAAATTCTGCACTTATTAGTCGATTTCAAGTGAACAGAATATTATGTCAGTGAATAAAAACAAATCACTCAATTGCGAATAACAATAAAGTTTATTTTCTTAGCCGATGATAAAACAATTTGCTCATTCAGTTAAGTGAATAACAAAACAGTTTGCTCATTCGGTGAATAGTGTATTGATTAACTGAATACAAAAGAGTTTGCTGATTAAGTGAATAGTGTATCGATTAAGTGAAATACAAAACACTTTGCTGATTCAGTGAATAGTGTATCGATTAAAATAGTTTGCTAATTCAAGGACGACAAACAGCTTACTGCTCAGTGAATAGTGTTTCGATTTAAACAGTTTGCTGATTAAGTGGATAGTGTATCGATGAATACAGTTGCTGATTCAGTGAATATTGTATCAATTAAGTGAATATCAAAACAGTTTGTTGATTCAGTGAATATTGTATCGATTAACTGAATATCAAAACGTTTTATTGATTCAGTGAATATTGTATCGATTAACTGAATATCAAAACGTTTTATTGATTCAGTGAATATTGTATCGATTAAGTGAATATCAAAACAGTTTGTTGGTTCAGTGAATATTGTATCGATTAACTGAATATCAAAACGTTTTATTGATTCAGTGAATATCGTATCGATTAAGTGTATATCAAAACAGTTTGTTGATTTAGTGAATAGTGCATCTGTTACCGGCAATGTATGAAAAGCCGGCATTCTATAGAATACCCGGCGTTTTTAGGCAATGTATGAAATATGAGAATTATTACATACTTTCCCTAGGCATTGTATAGAATACCTAGGCATTATATAGAATGACAAATACTATTTCGGCAAAGTATGAAAAAGGCTTTTATTGAAAATATGCATGCGAAAATGTAAGAAGTACAAAATATAAGATACGGGATTTTTCTACAAAAAGAGAAAAATACCATTGCTGAACTACCGCCAGAAATATTAACATCATAACCTGTAATGAATCTCGTCCGCATTATAAAAAACGCCCCAAATGAGGTAAATCCAAGTGAGAACGAATCAGTAAAGTGTTGAATATTCGAAGTTTGCAATTCGAGTTAGGATACTCGTATTTCACTTTACTACTTGTCAAATCTATTTCAGTGGAGTTCCGAGATGCTTGTGATATGTCGTTTTTTGATGACTTTTTTTAATCTGTTTTTTGACCTTAACTCTCTTTCTATGGAAGCTAGGGTTCTCAAACTTTGAGATCCCTATTGAGGCAACCCTCTTTTACACTCTGACAACGCTAGGGGGCGCTTTTCCGAATGGAAGGGTGTCTTTTTGGTGTCCAAAGTGACCAACTACGGCGCTCTTTTTTACCGAAACTAGGGACTGGCGGATCTGGCAATCAGGGTGAGCCTATAGGGGACCACGGGAACATTTACTGGTCAATTCGAATTGGACTGAGTGCTCTGGCTCTCTGTTTGAGGCGAGCGTCGAGAGTCACGTGACTCGCATTGCGACATTAAACGTCACTGCCGGGAGTATTTTATACTTTGCCGATTTGCCTTTTGGCATTCTATAGAATGCCTAGGAAATGTGTGAAATATGAATCGTTTCATACATTGCCGGCTAGTTTTAGGCATTATATACAATGCCTAGGCATTCTATAGAATGCCGGATTTCCAACTTTGCCGGTGACATATCGATTAAGTGAATATCAAAACAGTTTGTTGATTCAGTGAATATTGTATCGATTAGGTGAATATCAAAACAGTTTGTTGATTCAATGAATAGTGTATCGATTAATTGAATATCAAAACAGTTTGTTGATTCAGTGAATATTGTATCGATTCAGTGAATATCAAAACAGTTTGTTGATTCAGTAAATAGTGTATCGATTAAGTGAATAACAACAGAGTAGTTGGGTTTCATTTCTTCTTTGGATTTTCTTTTTTTAGGTGTACAATTTTTATAGATATTATTATAGTAAATATATGATATATTATATATATATGTTTTCTCTCCCAAATCAACTGTATTTGCTGATCGTCTCGTAGATCCAAGTGCTTTTATCAGATACCTTAGCAAACACCGTACGTGATTGAGGAAGAGCGCACAACCCAGAGTCAAATGTTCCGTCCGTTCCGTAACTGGTGGCACCCATCACATACCACCGATCGTCAGTTTCGCATACCAGAGGGCCACCACTGTCACCCTGAAAAATGAACATCCAGAGTAGTCTTAATGAACAAAAAGAGCAAATTTTTAATCGTTGACATTTTTACTGTAACCTTGGAGGAGGGGAGATGAAACTCCATTACTATACAGTAGACCACAAGAATACAAATTAGGCTTTATATCAGAGTTTTCCATATTCTGAGGGCGTCGACGTGCTTTCTAACTTGTCATTGACCCTCCCCCCCCACTCAGCCCAACCTAAATTATTAAGAATATAAATGAAATATTGAAGAAACTTCAATACATAATGAACATTCATAAATCACCATCATTAAGAATCGCGTTCTTTTTAATTCCATCAGAAACGAAATTTCCCTTGAACATATAGGTTATACAATCTAAAGACTCTAAAGAGCCAAAACATTACGACCAGCGAGTCTTTCTCTAAATCAAAGCAACTTCAGGTAAACGACGGCGCGTGTGAAAGTCATGAAACGGTATAAATAACACCTGATACTGAGCTCTGTTAATCAGTGTTATTCTTACTCTTCAGATGGGAAAGACAACGGTCTTAAGTGAGATTAACAAAGACCAAATTGTAATGCCCAGCCGACTGGGTCAGAGCATTTCGGAGACGGCAAGACTTGCGGAGTGCTCACGGTCAACTGTGGTTAATACCTTCAAAAAGTGATACGAGGAGGGGAAAACCACGAACTGTGGCACTGGGAAGATGTGGGCCAACCACGGCTCATCGATGCTAGAGGTAAGCGAAGGTTATCCCGTATTGTACGACCCAACAGAAGGGATACTGTGGCGCAACTCGCCCGTAATTTGAATGCTGGTGACGGGAATAATGTGTCACAACACACAGTATATCGAACCCTGCTGAAAACGGGCTGCATAGCCGCAAGCCGCTCCGAGTGTCCATGCTAACCTCGGTTCACCGTCGAAAGCGCCTGCAATGGGCATGCGAGCATCGAAACTGGACCTTGAATGTTTGGAAGAATGTCGTTTGGTCAGATGAATCTTGTTTCTTGTTGCATCATGTGGACGGCCGGGTACATTTGCGTTATTTATCTGGGCAAGTGTTGGCACCAGGATGCACCACGGGACGGAAACAAGCGGGTGGAAGAAGTTTAATGCTTTGAGCGGTATGCTGCTGAGAAACTCTGGATACAGTACCTAATTTAAATATTGTGAAACAATATTGAGTTGGAAAGGATTAGTAGGTTTTAGACTCACACTTCCTGTAAAAGGATAATTGATTGTTGTAGCTCTTGTTCCTTAAAAATATAATAAAAAAGTTTTAGTTGCTTTCGTAACATGAAAAAAAATCTCAACGTGTAATAATTGGTAAGGATTCCTATCCTTACCAATGAATGGTTAAAATTTTGCAAGCAAACAATAAAAGGAAAAATAGAAGAACTTTGGGTGAAATATGTACATAATAAGTACTTAATAACGATTTTTTTCTAACATATGTTGGTATGAATTAATGAACATTTGCTAATATGAACATATGTTAGTAGGAATTAATGAACTTTTGTTAGCAGGCCGGGATCTAGAAAAAAATCTAGTTACAAAAAACACAATCGAGCAGAAAAAGAATGCGGCCAAGAGACTGGATTTCAATGCAGTATAACATTTCGCACTTCGTCTTTAAAATATTTCTTGAGTAATGCATGAAATACAAATAAGTTTAATAATTTTTTGCCTCTTTTACCATTATTAGCATTCTGGAAGGAATACCTAGGTTGGGTTGTTTTACCTCTGAGCGGCACTTTTTTGCACACCATGGGCTAAATGGCCAGGTCACATGGACCCCGACCGCTCAGAGAAGGTTGGGGGAGGGGACCCACTGGAACAGCTGTTGGGAGACAGATGGTAGCCTCCCGTCAAGGCCATCCAGCGTGTTCTTTAACGTGCACAGGGTATGGCTCTCCCGCACACGGAGCCACGGCTTAACGTCCCATCCGACGGACGGCGGCCTTTCCAAGCCCATCGGTGTCCCCTACTGATCGTGGGCAGGGTGGGAAAATTTGCGGAGATAAATCTCAACGCCGACCCAGCTGGGACTCGAAACTGGGAACTACAGATTACGAGCCTGGCGCGCTACCGACTGAGCCACCCCGCCCCAAAGGAATACCTAAATTCGGTCTTATTTGTTAGTATGAACATATGTTATTATGAATTAATGAGCATTTGTTAACATGAACATATTATGAATGGTTTTACTGAATATAATGTATATTATGTTAAATAAAAGTGAGGATGCGCAGTGAAGCTGCGCAGAATTTTTAATTTCCTTTTTAATATTGTTAGACTTGTTGCCAGATCCATAGCCGGTTTTTTTCTTTTGTATTAGAGTGTCGCGAGACAGATTGCATTGCAGCAAAAAAAATGCAGTTTATCGAAGGAATTAAAATATAAGTTGTTTTAGTTAGTTGATGTAATTTGTGTGGTATTAGGATTTACTATTAGCTATTAACCTTTAAAATAAATGTTATCAAAAGAAATCGTTTCATTAATCTTTCATTTGGAAGATTTAAGCTGGATGTACACGATCGACTTTCTAGCCGCGTGAGTTCGTCAGTCCACCCGCGAAAGGTAATATCTAGCCGTCAGTCCAAGCGCGAAGAGTGATATCTAGCCGTCAGTCCAATAGCGAAAACTAATATCTAGCCGTCAGCCCAAGAGTGAAAGGTAATATCTAGCCATCAGTCGAAGAGCGAAAGGTAATATCTAGCCGTCAGTTCAAGCGCGAAAGGTAATATCTAGCCATCAGTCAAAGAGCGAAAGTTAATATCTAGACATCAGTCCAAGCGCAAAAGGTAATATCTAGCCGTCAGTCCAAGAGCAGAAGGTAATATCTAGCCATCAGTCCAAGAGCGAAAGGTAATATCTAGCCATCAGTCCAAGAGCGAAAGGTAATATCTAGCCATCAGTCCAAGAGTGAAAGGTAATATCTAGCCGTCAGTCCAAGAGCGAAAGGTAATATCTAGCCATCAGTCCAAGAGTGAAAGGTAATATCTAGCCGTCAGTCCAAGAGCGAAAGGTAATATCTAGCCGTCAGTCCAAGAGCAGAAGGTAATATCTAGCCATCAGTCCAAGAGCGAAAGGTAATATCTAGCCATCAGTCCAAGAGCGAAAGGTAATATCTAGACATCAGTCCAAGCGCAAAAGGTAATATCTAGCCGTCAGTCCAAGAGCAGAAGGTAATATCTAGCCATCAGTCCAAGAGCGAAAGGTAATATCTAGCCATCAGTCAAAGAGCGAAAGGTAATATCTAGACATCAGTCCAAGCGCAAAAGGTAATATCTAGCCGTCAGTCCAAGAGCAGAAGGTAATATCTAGCCATCAGTCCAAGAGCGAAAGGTAATATCTAGCCATCAGTCCAAGAGCGAAAGGTAATATCTAGCCATCAGTCCAAGAGTGAAAGGTAATATCTAGCCGTCAGTCCAAGAGCGAAAGGTAATATCTAGCCATCAGTCCAAGAGTGAAAGGTAATATCTAGCCGTCAGTCCAAGAGCGAAAGGTAATATCTAGCCGTCAGTCCAAGAGCAGAAGGTAATATCTAGCCGTCAGTCCAAGAGCGAAAGGTAATATCTAGCCATCAGTCCAAGAGCGAAAGGTAATATCTAGACATCAGTCCAAGCGCAAAAGGTAATATCTAGCCGTCAGTCCAAGAGCAGAAGGTAATATCTAGCCATCAGTCCAAGAGCGAAAGGTAATATCTAGCCATCAGTCAAAGAGCGAAAGGTAATATCTAGACATCAGTCCAAGCGCAAAAGGTAATATCTAGCCGTCAGTCCAAGAGCAGAAGGTAATATCTAGCCATCAGTCCAAGAGCGAAAGGTAATATCTAGCCATCAGTCCAAGAGCGAAAGGTAATATCTAGCCATCAGTCCAAGAGTGAAAGGTAATATCTAGCCGTCAGTCCAAGAGCGAAAGGTAATATCTAGCCATCAGTCCAAGAGTGAAAGGTAATATCTAGCCGTCAGTCCAAGAGCGAAAGGTAATATCTAGCCGTCAGTCCAAGAGCAGAAGGTAATATCTAGCCATCAGTCCAAGAGCGAAAGGTAATATCTAGCCATCAGTCCAAGAGTGAAAGGTAATATCTAGCCGTCAGTCCAAGAGCGAAAGGTAATATCTAGCCATCAGTCCAAGAGCGAAAGGTAATATCTAGGCATCAGTCCAAGAGCGAAACGTAATATCTAGCCGTCAGTCCAAGAGCAAAAGGTAATATCTATCCGTCAGTCCAAACATGAAAGGTGATATCTATCCGTCAGTCCAAGCATGAAAGGTAATATCTAGCCGTCAGTCCAAGTGCGATAGGTAATATCTAGCCATCAGTCCAAGAGCGAAAGGTACTGTCTAGCTGTCAGTTCAAGAGCGAAAGGTAATATCTAGCCATCAGTCCAAGAGCGAAAGGTAAAATCTAGCCGTCAGTCCAAGAGTGAAAGGTAATATCTAGCCATCAGTCCAAGAGCGAAAGGTAAAATCTAGCCGTCAGTCCAAGCGCGAAAAGTAATATCTAGCCGTCAGTCCAATAGCGAAAGGTAATATCTAGCCATCAACCCAAGAGCGAAAGGTAATATCTAGTTGTCAGCCCAAGAGTGAAAGGTAATATCTTGCCGTCAGCCCAAGAGCGAAAGGTAAAATCTAGCCGTCAGTCCAAGAGCGAAAGGTAATATCTAGCCGTCAATCCAAGAGCAGAAGGTAATATTTAGCCGTCAGTCCAAGAGCGAAAGGTAATATCTAGCCATCAGTCCAAGAGCGAAAGGTAATATCTAGCCATCAGTCCAATAGAGAAAGGTAATATCTAGCCGTCAGTCCAAGAGCGAAAGGTAATATCTAGCCGTCAGCCCAAGAGCAAAAGGTAATATCTAGCCGTCAGCCCAAGAGCAAAAGGTAATATCTAGCCGTCAGTCCAAACACGAAAGGTAATATCTAGCCGTCATAGCGCGATATATCATAAGCGCGATAGGTAATATCTAGCTGTCAATCCAAGAGCGAAAGGTAATATCTAGTTATCAGCGTCCACACCTGCTTTGCGCTGAGCGAAGCTGGCTGGCATGGCTGGCCCTAGTTCTTCCTTGACTACGTGCATGTACTCTCATATCCACTCATTATATTTGCAGAGTTTATTATTTTACTAGCTACGTCGGGGTTGCCAAATACCCCACGGTTGTAAAACTATTCGAGGTATTAATCCCGTTCTATGAGAAATAGGAACCAGAATTTTGAACCTACCAGAGCCACACAGGGCAAGCCTGTGTAGCAAACTTTACGATTCGTCGTTTAATTATCTAAGGAGTCACAGGACTCCGAAATCTGTCAAAATGAAAATAAAACCTAATAGTTTGCGTAGCAAGGAAGTCACTAGTAATGGGAGCACGGTGACGCAGATCATATTTCGAAACGTCACGCGACAAAGCTCTCCCAGACAGTGATGTAACGACTGTAGGAATGTAATGGCTCGTGGCTCAATTTATGGACCTCCCCCCACACACACTTAAGTGTTTTTGTGGTTGATTTGGGGGCATGAAGCTCATTTTTTATATAATTAAATAAGTGATTATTTCATTGAAAAGAAAAGAAAAAGCTGTAGATAAAGTGTAGTTAATTATTTCTTAAACATGGTACAAAATATAAATAAATACAAATAATGACAACAGACTACGAATATAAAATGAAATTTACTGATGTAATATAAAAATACTCCTAAAAATCTTTCTCCCTTGATTTCACTTCAGAAAAATGATCAATGATTTCATTCGAGTTCAGTCTGTGGTATCAAAATGGTAGACACTATTACGATAATTTCTATCTTTTTGGTGTTGATGTGGTCAAGTTTGATTTTGATTGGGCCCCCAGAAGCCCTAGGCCCACGGCATTTTCCACCAATGCCACCCTCTTGCTATGCCACTGTTTCCAAGGAATACTCAACGATTACTGGTTAAAGACGACAGTAGCCTCACAATTGTAAACTGGAAATGTGCAGGGCAAGTCAACAACTCCTGGTGCAATTTTAGGACGTTTCCTGCCTTGCTCTAAGCATCTATATAATCAGCTTTAGTCTAATATGATGAACAATGGGAAGTCTGTCACATGTGTCAATTGGACAGCAGTATAACTGGTTTTTTTTTCCACCGAGAACGTATTAGTTTTGAAAGTACCACTTGCCGTCCCCGTGGCCGAGTGGTTAGCGCGCTTGTCTACTGATCAAAGGGACCTAGTCCGAGCCCCAGGTAAGGTATGGATGCTTGTGCTGTCTTTCTGCTGAAGTCCCGTCATGCTCATAGACCTTCTACTATAGCGTACTAAACTGACAGGCTCCTGTCAGACCTCTGTGGCAAGCAGATGCTTCAGGGAATATTTTTTTTATTGTCACTTAGGTTTTCAAACACGAGGATTTCTCTCTGCACAATGTACAAATGCTAACTTTATTTACTTACATGACAGACATCTTGATATCCTTCAGCATTCCGAACACATATCATCGTCTTATTTTCGAATTGCGAAAATATTGAATCACATTCTTCAGCAGTCTGAACTGTCATTTCGACTTCTTTGAGAACATCGCTGGAACCCGTGCCTAGAAGGTGAAAAGAATGCCCAGTGGGTACATAATGAAAACGCAAAATACAAAAAATATATCTCTTTTAGAATACTAATCTTAGTAAGTGTGCGAACAAGTTCGACTGGGTTGTTACGTCTTAAACCTCGACTTTTAAAGTGGCCGAATGCTCAGAAAATACCGTTACATTTTGAATGCTCAGAAAATACCGTTACATTTTGAATGCATTTGCAGACAACACTGCAGTGACATTCTGTGCTGATAACCTTGATGATCTGGTTAAGATTATTAATAATGAATTATATGTTATTGGGGATTGGTTCAAATTGAATGAGTTAACTATAACATTATATATATATTTAATATATATATTGACTTAATATATATATTGTAGAAAATGTAAAAAAATCGATTATTTTGGAGTAAAAATTGATAGAAATTTAAGCTGGAAATCTTACATAAACAAACACCCCTAAAAATGTTAGATCAATGCTTCACAGGTTGTACTATTTAAGAAAAATATTGAATATTGATATGCTAAGGGTACTGTACTTTTCTTGGATCCAGTCTGCCTTGAGTTATGGAATATTAATGCTATGGTGGAACTTATAAAACTGCGCTTAAACCTATGTTTAGGTTGCAAAACAAAATAATAAAGAGTATAATCATTCCACAAAAAAAATTTAAACATATATGATAAATTCTGAGAATTAAATATATTTCCTTTAAGACACCTTTATACGTTCAAGCTAATGTTTTTATCTATTAAAATATTATTAGCGAAATGAAGAACGTGGTTCCCAAGGCAAAAAAAGAAATACTTCACAAATACTATTTATATCTTGCACCTAAGTTATTTAATTCCTTACCACCTGATCTCAGAAATTTTATTTGTGGATATTCCACATATAAAGAAAAACTGAAACAGTTCCTCCAAAATATAACTGATATGGAGCCTTACTTTCGTACTTTAAGCTAGCTCCTTGAAGTTTCACTTTTCTGTCTACACGGACACAAAAATAACCTGTATAGAAAAATGAAATCATTTATATATATTTGCCACTGTTGTTCGAGAAAAGGGTTTATATACTTTTCTCTTAATGCACACTCAACTATCATTAAAGATGTTTAAGATTGTGCATATATTTGTTGTCACTACTGTGTTAATTATTACAATAACCTGGTTGAGTATATGCTCTTGGGTTATTTACATTGTATTAATGTACATTTATATCAAAAATGAAACTAAAAAGTTCAAGTTCAATAGTTGTCATTTTTCTTTAAAGCAAATTTTCATGAATAGCAAAATTTGCAGTTAAATGTTATGCTTCCATAATTCTTAAAATATTAAGCGAATATTGCAGAAAATGGAGAGATCTGAACGAGATATTCAATTTTTCCCCCAGTACTTTTCTGACGTTACAAATAATTTGTTTCATAAAACACTTATATTCAAAAGTAGAGAACTCTTAATGTGGTTTCCATTTGCATAATAGGGAAATATCTGCTTCCTCTTTTTTTGTAATATAGAGTATGAGAAAGATTATAAATGGAAACAGTAACTTCTGGTATTCTGTGTCCTAGATACTTGCAGATAAAATAAAATCATCAAACGAAAAATAAAGAATTAAAAAAAAAGTTGCATTAAATCATTTTCAGGGAATGGTCTATTTTAAAAGAATTTAAATCTTTTATTTTCTTATGAGAAGAAATTTTTTTTTTTCAAAATATATACTCTACCTCTAGTCATACCCCAACCAGTAGCCATACATTTGGTTCCAGAGGTCAAATCTTGTCCTTGGGATGGAAGACAAGCTGGTTTTACGTGTTCAGTAAACTTCACCGGAGCATTGAGCTTCACCAGGGCGATATCATTCGCCATATCGACTTCTGGAGGCTTTCACAAAGATAAAAATGATTCTTTAGAAGAGCAATATAAAAAGACGCAATCTTTAGAAGAACAATATAAAAAAGCATATTAATTAAATGTCGTGTAGAAACATCAAAGACACTAAGACTCGATTATTCAGAATGAACGAGGAGGGGGAGGGGGGATTATCCCGAATAATCGAATTCCCAGTTAATCAGCTTTCCACATAAAAAGTACAAAAAATTCAATGGAGATATCGTATCATGGACCTACTTTATTCATTTCAAATAAGATAGTAAAGAAGCCTTACAATTAAAATTACAATCTAAATCCCCCATTTGAGAAAACCAGGAAATAAAGTTAAATCCATCTGCCTGATCAAGGAATTTCAGAAATAAAATTAGTAATCATCAAATTCTGTCATTATCATTCGTTTAAAAACTTTTAACAGAAATCTATAACATTTCATTTCAGCTCTTTCCTTTTCATTTTCTAAAATTCAGTTCAGATGAAATTCCTGCATTCCAAAAATTCTCAAAGCATCAAAAACCTCACATTTCTCTGTCCCTAATTTTGGACAATTCAATTCAATATGGTTTATGATTTCCTTTGAATTGCAGGGATCACACAAAACGTTATCAACTCGCTTCATTTTAAAAAGTTTGCTCTTTGAATTATAATCTCCAATTCTTATTCTGTTTATTTTAATAATGTCCTTTTTAAGAAGGAGAAAATGACTGAAGCTGGTAACTTTAGTATTTACAAAAAACGGGTGAATTTTAAAGAAGTGTGGAAGTCAAGATAACTTTTACCCTTTATTCGCTTTTCTGCGAATTGTGCTCAAAACATTGCGCTGCATGAAACATCGTATTTTAGCGCTAAAACCCGCATCGTATTTTAGCGGCGTTATTTATATTTATTTATTATGCGAAAGATATAGCAACACCTACATGAACCGCATTCTTCTGAGACAAAAGACCTTGCGCCATTTAGTGAAAGGCTAATATCTGGAATAATGGAAAACGACCTCGTGTATTCTCTAAACCAGTGGTTCACAACCTTTTATGCTTCACGTACCCCCTGGAAATGTGTTTGTAACTGGCGTACCCCTTATATATAAATATAGATAAAACTATAGTTATAGTATAACAATGGCAATAAAACTTTGTTACTAGTTCTAGCGACTTTTGCGATCTCACAGAGTACCCTAAAAACTTTTACCGCGTATCCCCAAGGGGTACGCATACTCCACGTTGAGAACCCCTACTCTAAACGAAGTAGCAATGGTCAAAAAATGCCATAACTCTTAAGCTCATGTCGGTATTGAAAGGGAATGCAAAAGAATACGGAATAAGCGCTAAGATGGCCGTGCGAATGAATCAGCAATTTTACCAAATGGCAAATAGGGATATTATCGACTCTACCAATGGTTTAAATTGCACATATTAAGTGTAAATGAATCTAAAACACATTGTATACAATTTCAGTTGAAGGCATCAGCTGATAGCATCATGGAAACTGGAATAATTTATCGCCACAAGAAAAGTTACAGCATTTTAAATTGCAGCTGTGACATACAGGTTGATCGCATTAAATTCCTGGCTGTGATTATTGATAAAAACCTTTCTTGGAAGTATCACATTTGATTATACTATAGATAAAATAAAAACATTTGTAGCTGAATTCTATACATTAAGATTGATTTTGGATACAAGAATTCTAAAAATGCTTTATTTTGTCTGTGTACATAGTTAACTACAATGTGTAATAATGTGTAGTAAAAGTCTGGGGAGGATCTGAAAAAATAAATTTAAACAGGCTGTTGATTCTGCAAACATTTATTGTCTGAAGTACACTGGTTTCCATAAATTAAAGAAAATCCCTATGTTAAGAAAATGGGAAGCTGACGTCAAAGCTCTATAACTTCTAAAATCAGTTTTGTTGTTTTGAAAGATGAGATTGCAGATAAAGATCTCAATCAAATAAATTAATATCTCGATTTTCAACTATATTCGTTCAGTATTTAATGAGTTATAAAAGTTGGAATATTTAACAACAGCAATACCAGTCTGAAGAAACTTATACAAAACTGAAGAATAGGGAAAGAATTCTTTACACAAAGTTCTAAAATACAAACTTATTTTATTAAACACTTTGATACAATATTTATTACTAAGTTTTAATTAACTTCTGAAGTCAATTTTTGTGGCTGGCATTGTGATCGCTAAATATTCAAACTTCCATAACTCATTAAATACTGAACGAATATTGTTGAAAATCGAGATATTGATTTATTTGATTAAGATCTTTATCTGCAATAATTTTCCTTAATTTATGGAAACCAGTGTATTAATAATAAAGGTCGCTTCTCTGAAGAGCGTCCACATTATATAACTAGAAAAAGGCATATCACCTCTAGTACATACGAGGATCTCGGTTTCAAAGAGAATGAAATTATTCGTTTACCTTCTTTTTCACTCCTTAGAAGTTTTAATTCGAACTAATGGACGATGGGGAAAATGCAAATACATAGTAGTATTTTGTTAGAAATTATACAACATTCAAAGCATTTGCGTTTTGTTTCTTAAATTTAAAAAGTTGCTTTATCACACCCCACTTAGCAAAGTGGCGGCACTTTTTTGCACACCATGGGCTAAATGGCCAGGTCACAAGGACCCCGAAAGCTCAGAGAAGGTTGGGGGAGGGGACCCACTGGAACAGCTGTTGGGAGACAGATGGTAGCCTCCCGTCAAGGCCATCCAGCGTGTTCTTTAACGTGCACAAGGTATGCTCTCTCGCACACGGGACCACGGCTTAACGTCCCATCTGACGGGCGGCGGCCTTTCCAAGTCCATCGGTGTCCCCTACTGACCGTGGGCAGGGCGGGGAATTTTGCGGAGATAAATTTCAACGCTGACCCAGCTGGGACTCAAACCTGGGAACTACAGATTACGAGCCTGGCACGCTACCGACTGAGCCACCCCCGACCCAGGAAAGTGGGTAGATTATTACTGTCGGTGGAATATCTCTTGACACTCTAGCACAGATATTTAAAAATTTCTACCGTAAATACCTACTTCCGACATTCGTTAAAAGTGTCGCCTTTTCCATACTTAGTGATCTCTAACAACATAAATTAAAACTATCTACTTATTTGAAAAATGAAAATTATAATACAGGGTGATTCAAAACTCTTTGGCCAAACTTTAAGGGGTGATAGAACACACCTTAATAAGCACTTTTCGTCATACAATGCATGGTCAGAACTCAAGCGGTGAAGCGCTAGAGGGCGCTTTCCAGTGAACACTTATAAGCGCTGGTTTTCGCACTCGTCGTCATTTCTACCGTGGATTGGGGCGGGGGTGGCTCAGTCGGTAGCGCGCCAGGCTCGTAATCTGTAGTTCCCAGGTTCGAGTCCCAGCTGGGTCAGCGTTGAGATTTTTCTCCGCAAAATTCCCCGCCCTGCCCACGGTCAGTAGGGGACACTGATGGGCTTGGAAAGGCCGCCGTCAGTCGGATGGGATGTTAAACCGTGGCCCCATGTGCGAGAGAGTCATACCCTGTGCATGTTAAAGAACACGCTGGATGGCCTTGACGGGGGGCTACCATCTGTCTCCCAACAGCTGTTCCAGTGGGTCCCCTCCCCCAACCTTCTCTGAGCCTTCGGGGTCCTTGTGGCCTGGCCATTTAGCCCATGGTGTGCAAAAAAGTGCCGCTCAGAGGTAAAACAACTAAACAACCCAATCTACCCTGGATTGCAGAACAGATGGATTGTTTCACGAATCAGGAGAAGGCGGACATGCGTTTCACGTACGGAGCTGCGTTCAAACCTTTTCTTCACATTCAAACCTCTTCTATCATTCTTGTGTTTCTTCATTTCCTGACACAGTAACTGCTAATCCCTAGCGCTTCACCGCTTGAGTTCCGACCATGCATTGTATGACGAAAAGTGCTTGTTTAGATGTATTCTATCACCCCTTAAAGTTTGGTCCAAGAGTTTTGAATCACCCAGTATTGAATATACCATTCCAACTAAAAACCAGTTTTCCACTTGGCGCTTAAAAAAATTGCGTTTCCCACCCACCCCGGGTCAAAGGGGTCAACTCATTGCTGCCAGTGGAAACTTCGTGACTTTTACATTCTATCACCAAAATTTTAAATTTCTAGCTTAACTACATCGCATATGAGTTTGGAATTTCTAAATTTATCCACCTTAGAAGACGCAATATAGCTTTTGTGAGATTCGGAAAAGACAGATGGTAATATTTCTACAAAACCAATCTGTAGTATCCCTCGCATTATTAATTGAATGGTTTTTTCGTTTATAATTTAACAAGTGCGTAATGTAGTATGTCATAGATATCGATATTTTTAATGATAACAATTTCTATTGCCAATGTACATATTGATGATATTTATAACCACGGTGTTCTTGTGGTATGGTTGTTGCTGTAGTTATTTTTGTTGACTGGGAACGTCGAGTTGATGATACTGCACCTAGTGCACGAAAGACATCGAATGTGTGATAACCTAGGAGGTGATCCACTTTCTATGATGATGGGAAAGGAAGCCACTGTCCTTGCGGACGTTTCTGATGAGGCACCCTCCCCCACCTTCCCTTGTCCGCTAGGAAGGTGATGGACACAGTGTTGCCTCACCAGTTGAAACTTTATGGCATCTCTGGTGGTGCGGCGCGGATGCTGTTGCCGACGGTGACTTTGAGGCAAGAACGGCATGAGAGAAAAGGTCAGCGAGGGGAGGAGAATCGTATCTGACGTCAAGGTATTGAGTCGTGCGTTTCTCGGAGACTGAGACTCTGAAGGAAGGTCTCAGGGTAAGGTTTGATAGATTCAACCTAAAAATAGTCTGTGTGACTATGAGTAACTCGAGATCTGTGTGACCATATATACATCAGAGGTCTGTGTGACCATATGTAACGAAGGTCTGTGTGACCATATCACATTCTACCACCAAATATATCAGAGGTCTGTGTGACCACATTTATGTATCAAAAGTCTGTGTGATCATAGGAAACAAAGGTCTGTGTGACTAATCCTAGTCAGTCTGTGTGACTACAGAGATCGGAAGATATCGCTAAGAAATAACAGACAACCTTCGAAGGCGTATCCCAGCAACAGAAAGGCAACACTGATGCAACACTCATGTTACGTTTGCATCGAGTGTTACATAGTATTGGAGGGAATTATCAACTGGATAAACAATCTGAGACACTGGCACTGAATTAAATAATCCTCGAACATCGTTACAAATTTTAAGTGTTGAACGTCCCCTAACCTTACTACTGAAGGCCAGTGAAGTGTTACATCAATTGACCACAAGAGAACAAGGGAACGCGACACTATCCAACACAAAATGAATTTTTAATTTTTCTCTTTAAACAAAAGCATTCGAGGTCTACAGACGTTCAGACAGACGACAAATTGCAACTATTATCTCATATTTTTTTTGAAAACGAGATAAAAAAAAATACCGTTTTTGACTGTTTCTGAACTTTACACTTTTAAGGTTATTGAATACGTTCACTTAATTTTTTATTTATTTCAGGTTCGATACCACTTAGGGACTTATCAGCGAAATTGCGAACACCACGAATATGAAAGCCAGCTACTACTCCTTATATAAACTACATTGGACCTAAACTATAAAATAATGTTTCAGAAACAATGAAGAAAATTTCTTCAATATATACATATTTGAGAATTATATATTTGAATGGATTATAAACTGTGAGCGATTAATGCCTGTAAACTAATTTCTTTTAAACTGTGAGCGATTAATGCCTGTAAACTAATTTCTTTTAAACTGTGAGCGATTAATGCCTGTAAACTAATTTCTTTTAAACTGTGAGCGATTAATGCCTGTAAACTAATTTCTTTTAAACTGTGAGCGATTAATGCCTGTAAACTAATTTCTTTTAAACTGTGAGCGATTAATGCCTGTAAACTATTTTCTTTTAAACTGTGAGCGATTAATGCCTGTAAACTAATTTCTTTTAAACTGTGAGCGATTAATGCCTGTAAACTAATTTCTTTTAAACTGTGAGCGATTAATGCCTGTAAACTAATTTCTTTTAAACTGTGAGCGATTAATGCCTGTAAGCTAATTTCTTTTAAACTGTGAGCGATTAATGCCTGTAAGCTAATTTCTTTTAAACTGTGAGCGATTAATGCCTGTAAGCTAATTTCTTTTAAACTGTGAGCGATTAATGCCTGTAAACTAATTTCTTTTAAACTGTGAGCGATTAATGCCTGTAAACTAATTTCTTTTAAACTGTGAGCGATTAATGCCTGTAAACTATTTTCTTTTAAACTGTGAGCGATTAATGCCTGTAAACTAATTTCTTTTAAACTGTGAGCGATTAATGCCTGTAAACTAATTTCTTTTAAACTGTGAGCGATTAATGCCTGTAAACTAATTTCTTTTAAACTGTGAGCGATTAATGCCTGTAAACTAATTTCTTTTAAACTGTGAGCGATTAATGCCTGTAAACTAATTTCTTTTAAACTGTGAGCGATTAATGCCTGTAAACTAATTTCTTTTAAACTGTGAGCGATTAATGCCTGTAAACTAATTTCTTTTAAACTGTGAGCGATTAATGCCTGTAAACTATTTTCTTTTAAACTGTGAGCGATTAATGCCTGTAAACTATTTTCTTTTAAACTGTGAGCGATTAATGCCTGTAAACTAATTTCTTTTAAACTGTGAGCGATTAATGCCTGTAAACTAATTTCTTTTAAACTGTGAGCGATTAATGCCTGTAAACTAATTTCTTTTAAACTGTGAGCGATTAATGCCTGTAAACTAATTTCTTTTAAACTGTGAGCGATTAATGCCTGTAAACTAATTTCTTTTAAACTGTGAGCGATTAATGCCTGTAAACTAATTTCTTTTAAACTGTGAGCGATTAATGCCTGTAAACTAATTTCTTTTAAACTGTGAGCGATTAATGCCTGTAAACTAATTTCTTTTAAACTGTGAGCGATTAATGCCTGTAAACTAATTTCTTTTAAACTGTGAGCGATTAATCCCTGTAAACTAATTTCTTTTAAACTGTGAGCGATTAATGCCTGTAAACTAATTTCTTTTAAACTGTGAGCGATTAATGCCTGTAAACTAATTTCTTTTAAACTGTGAGCGATTAATGCCTGTAAACTAATTTCTTTTAAACTGTGAGCGATTAATGCCTGTAAACTAATTTCTTTTAAACTGTGAGCGATTAATGCCTGTAAACTAATTTCTTTTAAACTGTGAGCGATTAATGCCTGTAAACTAATTTCTTTTAAACTGTGAGCGATTAATGCCTGTAAACTAATTTCTTTTAAACTGTGAGCGATTAATGCCTGTAAACTAATTTCTTTTAAACTGTGAGCGATTAATGCCTGTAAACTATTTTCTTTTAAACTGTGAGCGATTAATGCCTGTAAACTATTTTCTTTTAAACTGTGAGCGATTAATGCCTGTAAACTAATTTCTTTTAAACTGTGAGCGATTAATGCCTGTAAACTAATTTCTTTTAAACTGTGAGCGATTAATGCCTGTAAACTAATTTCTTTTAAACTGTGAGCGATTAATGCCTGTAAACTAATTTCTTTTAAACTGTGAGCGATTAATGCCTGTAAACTAATTTCTTTTAAACTGTGAGCGATTAATGCCTGTAAACTAATTTCTTTTAAACTGTGAGCGATTAATCCCTGTAAACTAATTTCTTTTAAACTGTGAGCGATTAATCCCTGTAAACTAATTTCTTTTAAACTGTGAGCGATTAATGCCTGTAAACTAATTTCTTTTAAACTGTGAGCGATTAATGCCTGTAAACTAATTTCTTTTAAACTGTGAGCGATTAATCCCTGTAAACTAATTTCTTTTAAACTGTGAGCGATTAATGCCTGTAAACTAATTTCTTTTAAACTGTGAGCGATTAATGCCTGTAAACTAATTTCTTTTAAACTGTGAGCGATTAATGCCTGTAAACTAATTTCTTTTAAACTGTGAGCGATTAATGCCTGTAAACTAATTTCTTTTAAACTGTGAGCGATTAATGCCTGTAAACTAATTTCTTTTAAACTGTGAGCGATTAATGCCTGTAAACTAATTTCTTTTAAACTGTGAGCGATTAATGCCTGTAAACTAATTTCTTTTAAACTGTGAGCGATTAATGCCTGTAAACTAATTTCTTTTAAATTGTGAGCGATTAATACCTGTAAACTAATTTCTTTTAAACTGTGAGCGATTAATGCCTGTAAACTAATTTCTTTTAAACTGTGAGCGATTAATGCCTGTAAACTAATTTCTTTTAAATTGTGAGCGATTAATACCTGTAAACTAATTTCTTTTAAACTGTGAGCGATTAATGCCTGTAAACTAATTTCTTTTAAACTGTGAGCGATTAATGCCTGTAAACTAATTTCTTTTAAACTGCCTACATTTTAAGATTGGTTGAATTACCAACTTTACCATAATAAATTTACTTTTCTATTAACTGTACACGAGCACACAAATTTTGAATTATTACAGCTAGGTATATATATAATAATTTTCAACTCATATAATTTGGATTGGATGAATGATAAAAATAATTGATATAAGTTGAATTGAATATATAACATTTCAAAGCTCTACTCAATTGCTTTCATGAAAGTATCACATTGCTATCACTATCTACATTTAAAATTCAGAACTGAGAAACTCAGAACTCAAACAAAAAATCAGCAGGTACTTTAAAAAAGTGTTGTTTCCTTCTCATTTTTATTGGCAGCATTATTTGAATTTTTTCCCAGTGGTCGTTCGCTTTATTATTAAGAATTAGAAAATATAAAAAAAGTTTTAGATTACCTCATTTTCTACCAGTCGAGGGAACACAAATATCTTCTCAGCATAACGGACTTGTTCATAAGGATCTTTTTCATATTTTCGGTAGTTGCCGAAATGAATTCTCCATTCCTCAGGGTCAAAATTCCTTTAAAGATATAGATAATACATGTGCTGCATTACAATACAAAAGCTTTCTCATATTGGATTTTACCAGAATATCCAAACTAAATTTAGGGTTTTATCAAAGTATCTTAATATTCTTGTAAGAAAATCATTATATGTGACTAAAGAAGGATTGGGTTGGGTTGTTTTACCTCTGAGCGGCACTTTTTTGCACACCATGGGCTAAATGGCCAGGTCACATGGACCCCGAAGGCTCAGAGAAGGTTGGGGGAGGGGACCCACTGGAACAGCTGTTGGGAGACAGATGGTAGCCTCCCGTCAAGGCCATCCAGCGTGTTCTTTAACGTGCACAAGGTATGGCTCTCCCGTACACGGGGCCACGGCTTAACGTCCCATCCGACGGACGGCGGCCTTTCCAAGCCCATCGGTGTCCCCTACTCACCGTGGGCAGGGCGGGGAATTTTGCGGAGATAAATCTCAACGCTGACCCAGCTGGGACTCGAACCTGGGAAGTACAGATTATGAGCCTGGCACGCTACCGACTGAGCTACCCCCGCCCCTACTAAAGAAGGAACTTAATTTCAAGTATCCCATGACATTCACCACACCAAGATCTTTCATTTGAGATATAACTCGTTTTCCCAGGCATTATTTATGTATTCCTCCCTTTCTGGGAGAGAGAGCTTTTATTTCTGAGGAAAGAAAGTTTCAGCTATATAAAACATAAGTTTAAGTTATGATAAAACCTTTTAGCGCTTCTTCCGCCTTTTTAACGGATTATTTTGTTTTAAATTTTGATAAAGGGAAGAAATGTATCAAATTTTAAACTCCTAGCTTTCATCGTTTAGAAGTTCTTCCCCCTTTTATTATTACTGAAGGAGGTGGGGAGTCTCAGAGTTGGGAAGGCAAAAGAAACCCATAGACAACTAACGTTTTCTTTTAACTTGCACAAGGTATGGATTTACTGCACATGGCGCCAAGTTTTAACATCCTATCTGACGGATTTCGGGCTTTCGAAGTCCATTGGTATCCCCTTTCTCACCGAGGACAATATACACTGAATTGGCTTTGCATTAACAACACTCCATTGTGTAGGAATGGGCGGGTCTGAGGTGCTAGTGCTGGCACAAAGTCGGGAACTCCCGATATATGAGATCTGTGGCGTAGGTGATGGTATAAGGTCAGGAATCCCGATATATGATTGTAGAGTGCACACGTGACAGTCAGTTTTCGCGTTACTTCGAGGAAGAATAGCTCGGCATCATAATCTTTCCGAATTCGAACGGGTATACGATTTAGGGGGAGCACGACGTTCAGGTGCCAGTATCTCGACAAACCTGTCATGGTGATGAATTGCTCCCGTTCTGTGGTTTCACGAGATTACCATGAGAGGCTCAACAATGGGTGAACAACCGACCAAATGTCACTATTGAAACAGCCATGTGTGGTCGGTGGCCATGGTGAGCGACATGTGTCCCATTTCGTAACACAGCAGTTATTGTTAATAACTCAATTAGTTTTGTAACTCAAGCAATGCAGCACAGTGGCCCAGCTAACCATTCAGTACAACTTTGAAATGGCAAAACCAATATCCACCTGGACAATGCACCTGATATTACCTCGTATGGGCTATGACAGTCGATGACTGTCACTGTTACCCATGTTCAATGGGAAACACAAGAAATTGCACCTTGCATGAGAACGTCAACACCAAACTGCCAACATGTGGAAATCTATCGCCTGGTTAGATGAATCACGTTTCCAACTCCCTCATCTGATGGATGTGTTCGCATTTCGAGATAGCAAGATGAGGCCACGGCACCAAGATGCATCATCGGTGTTTGGCAAGCTTGAGGCACCTCATATATGGTTTGGAGACTGTTTTCGTAGAATGCCCTGAGTCCACTGATCACAGTGAATCATCACAGTGAATCAATGAGACCTCCTATCTTTCTATCGTCGCAGATCAATTTCACTGCTTCTTGATGAGAGTATATTCAAATAATTCCAGCCCCTATCAACAAGTTGGGTTGGGTTGTTTTACCTCTGAGCGGCCAGAGTCTGACCTTATCGTGGGGGGGGGGGGGGGCTGAGGGCCCGTGTGAAGTTTAGGGCTCTGCTGACTGGTATTGGGGGCCACCTAGGTTGGACGGGGCCCCGACGGAGGGGCCTGGTAATACCTGACTAAGAGTTCCCACCACGGGAGCCGAGGCAACTTGGATCTATATATCCTTGTTTGAGGCTAACCGGGGCACAGATTAAATTTAGGTTTGTTTTGACCGATGGATGAACTTTACTAAAGTACTGTTCGTCATATGTAGTCGGGGGGCGAGCTGCATCTATATGGTGTTATCTTGCCCTCGTGTGGAAATTTGGCATTATCCCTGTAGATGTAGTGCAGTCCATGAATTGCGGAGCATCTAGGTTTTGTCATCATTATAAATCATTATAAATTTCCCCTGTTCCGAATGTCCTTTTTAAGAGAGTAGAAAAGAAGGTTAGAGGCCCAAATCCTAACGTTCTTTTGGCTATGATAAGAGTAAAGTGGGTACTGAATTTCCTTATCCTAGCATTTAACATCGATGAGGAGTTCTTGATCAAATAGATAGGTAGATATTTGGATATTGCATGCACAAAAACTGATTTTTTACGCATTACAAAAATTACGCGTACAAAAAAACTGATAAATACGCATGCACAAAAACTGATTTTTTTTTAAGTATTGAGAGTGTACAGTTATTTGAAATTCGGAAAAGTGATTTACAGTTTAAAAACCAATAAGAAAAATTTTGCTTTTTACCATTCTGATAGAGGGATTTTGATATTTGTGAAAGAAAGAGATTTCTCAGCATAAATAGGGTAATTTACCGCATTTATATCGAGATGATCTTCAGGAAGCCTCATAAGAAAAATGAAAGCAAGTTCTGAAGAAAAATAATCTGAACAAAATGATAGGAAACTTAATTTCACCCCTCTCTTTCCAAACAGATATATATGCCTCTGTATGTATAGAGGTCTGTAAATGGTAGCTAGGTAGTCACTGGAAGGAGAGCTATGCACCAATCCCCTGTGATGATGCATAGAACCGGCCAGGCCTAGCACCTAATGTCCGACCCCGCCTTCTCGTGGTGCAGACCGTTAGTACCTTTCAAAAGAGATACTCTCTTGTGGAAGTGAACGGGAGGGCTGCCAGATTAGTGTGGCTGCTTTTCTTTTTTTCTACTCTGCTGAGGAGTGTTCAACCACACAGGGTCCTGGTGCTGACCATATAAACCCACTGGACTGGACAGATATATGGCTCTGAGCTTGATTATGGATCCTGATTTTGCTGCACTGGTGGGCTTCTGTGGAGGGAAAATCTTCCGCTGTGTTTTCTGTTTGTTTGTGGGTTGACAGCCCCAAGTGAATAGATTCACAGGATATGTTTATCAGCTGGTGGATAATCCTGAGCAGAGGTCATCGCAGGCACCTGAACTCTTTGCTTCTATTGGCATTGTAAAATTCTACATTGGAGGAAGTCTTCCAGTGTAGATTCAGCCTTCAGTAGTGGGGGAACGGGTCTTTGCCCCATGTCTCCGATTAGGGGGCTGTTTGATATTGTCGGCATTCCCTCTCTCAATAAACATAGTTTCTTTAAACATCCCACTAACCATTTTCTCTCCATAGGTAGTGGAACGTGAGGACTCTGCACAGAGCTTTTTCTCTTGATGTCCTCACACAAGAATTCCACCATTATAATTTAGATATTCTCGGCTTGCTAGAGACCAGATGGACAGATAAAGGTCAGATTCTTAAAAATAATCTTAAATTTCTCTTTTCAGGGAGGGACGACAATAAGCATCACCAAGGCGTTGGTCTGCTTCTCAGCAGACACGCTAGTGATGCTCTTCTAGGATATGAGTGCATTAATGAAAGGTTTCTTACAGCAAAATTTCAGACAAGCGTTAAAGACTTGAATGTTATCTGCTGTTATGCCCCCACTGAGGATGCCGATGAGGATGAGAAGGATAGGTTTTATGAACAACTTCAGGATATTTTGAATTCTGTCAAGAAAGGAGATATTACCCTTGTTCTTGGTGACTTCAATGCCAAAGTTGGTACTGACTCTGACCTTTGGGGAGGAGTAAGAGGCCCTTTTGGTATTGGTAGCTGCAATGACAATGGGCAACGTCTCCCACAGGTAAGGAAACTCAATGGATTCAGAATAACTAACACATATTGCAAACACCGCGACATACATAAGTGCACATGGGTTTCACCTGATGGGCTGCATAAAAATATGATTGATTACATATTAATTAACAGCAAATGGGCTAGTTCTGTTAGGAATATCAGGGCATATAGGGGAGCTGAAATTGGATCTGACCATTACCTTGTAAAAAGTGTGTTGCAACTTAAAATGTGTTGTGCTAGGGTTAAAAAATTTACTTTTAATACTGAAGCTCAGAAAGATCCAGTTATAGCCAAAGCTTACCATGATAGGTTACTTAATCATTATGAGAGTCATGGTTTGCTTACTACTGAAGTTGAGGAAGAATGGGATCATTTTAAACAGGCTTTTTTGGACACAAACAGTACTCTTTTAGGAAAAAAGGAGCAGAGGAGACAGAATTATCTGAGTGATAAGGCACTTGAGCTTATTTCGGAAAGAAAGAACTGCAGGAATGTCCTTAATCAATACCCTACTAGTCCTAATATAAAGCATTACAGAGAAGTTAATAAACGTGTAAAAGATCAGTTAGCTGCTGATAAGAATCTTTGGCTTGATGGTTTGGCTGACAAAGCCGAGGAAGCAGTTAGACAGCACAAAAGCAGAGAGCTGTACCAGATAGTTAATGTTTTGTGTGGTAGAAAACGGACAGGTATACAAGGATTGAAGGATAAACAAGGTAAGGTTATAGAAGGGGAGGATTTTGTCTTGGTAAGGGGGATGAGCATTTCAGTGATGTTCTAAACAATGTAGTTAGTTCTACTCCCATTGTTTGCAATGATGATAGATGCATTGGTGGTTTTAATGTTGGCCCTATAACACAATCTGAAGTTATTTTGGCTATTTCTAAACTTAAACTACATAAATCCCCAGGGGTAGGTGAAATTACTACCGAAATGCTTAGAGCTGGGAATGTTTCGGTTACCACTTGGATGACTGAAATTCTGAATATTTTTTATGATAAAGGCATGGTTGCTAAGGATTTTACCAGAGCTATTATTATCCCTATTTTCAAAAAAGGTGATCGCAGTTCTTGTGATAACTATAGGGGTATCAGCCTACTCTCTTTTCCAGGGAAAGTTCTTTCCATGATTGTGCTTAATAGAATTAAGAATCTGGTTGACAGGCAATTGCGTGATGAGCAATGTGGATTCAGAAGTGGTAGGGGATGTGTGGATCAAATATTTTCACTTAGGCAGATTCTTGAGAAATGTTTAGAGTTTCAGAAACCTTTGGTTGCTAGCTTTGTTGATTTCAAAAAGGCTTTCGACTCTGTTGATCGTCATAATTTGTGGTTGATTGTGAAATCATATGGTATACCTGATAAGTTAGTTAACATAGTGAGAGCTCTCTATAATAACATTGAGTCGTGTGTGAGAGTTGGTAAGGCTTGTAGCAATTGATTTAGCATTGCTTCTAGTGTTCGACAAGGGTGCATTTTGTCTCCTTTTCTCTTTAGCTTGGTTATTGATTATGTTATGCGAAATTCACTTTAAGGGAAAGATTTTGGCCTTAAATGGACTGGAGATACGAAAATTTCTGATTTAGATTATGCTGATGATTTAGCCCTTTTGGCAAATGATGTTGATGAGATGAACTCTTTCATTCGAGCTGTTGATGAGACTGGTAGTAGAGTAGGTTTGGTTATAAACAGAGAGAAAACTAAAGTGGTGAAAATTGGTCAGGCAGGCTGTGATTCAGTTCATCTGAATGGTTGCAGTCTTGAGCAGGTGTCACAGTTTAATTATCTTGGGAGCTATGTAACAGATAATGGTGATGTGCGGCATGAGATTAACAGACGAATAGGGATTGCTGCCGGGACATTTAAGAATCTATGGAGAGTGTGGAGAAATAGGCGTATACACCTAAAGACTAAAATTAGACTGTATGATAGTTTGGTTCTTTCTAGGGTTAGTTATGGTAGTGAAACTTGGACACTTTGTAAACAAGATAACAGGAAATTAGATGCTTTTGATTCCAGATGCTTACGCAGTATCTTGTGCATTAGGTGGTTCAACTTTGTAACTAATGATGAGGTTAGGCAAAGGAGTCGGCAACCTCCTTTAAGCAGCATATTGTGCAGAGAGAGACTTCGCTGGTTTGGCCATGTTACCCGTATGGATAATTATAGATTGGCGAATAGGGTTATGAACAGTGTGCCTAAAGGCCTCAGAAAGAAGGGGAGACCTAGGATGCGGTGGGCAGACAATGTCAAACAGGACTTTGTTAGAATTGGTGTGCAGTGGCCTGATGCAGTAGATGTAGCTCAGGATAGACTTGCTTGGAGAACTAAATTGCACGGTCTGGTTGGACATCCGTAGCCCATGGCTGCTTGAGGATGATGATGATGATGTTGTATAGAACTCTGTATTCTCAACAGAATGTCATAATACGTCATGTGTAATGGAAAAAATAAAAATGTATTTTGACCTACCATTCGAAGCAATGGGCTGCTGACAACACCCATTGAGCGTTGATAAGTGTTCCACCACACATGTGTCCGTTAGGCATGACGACCGCCAATTGAAGATCAGCCTGCCATGGCCAACTGCCTGGTACCGATGCTTTACCTCCTATCACACGATCAGTCCAATCTTCAGAAAACGATTTGATCTCAGGAACTCCACACTCTATACTTGGAAGAGGTTTTCCTACGAAAAGGAGAACTCTATGTATTTAGTTAGATGTAAGAGAATCTTGACGATTTCTTCCTCAGAGATAAACTTTGAGTCAGGGACACATTATTTGTTATGGTCCCTGACTCAAAGCGATTGTGTGTACACATCATTAAATGATAGGTACACATCATTAAATGATAGGTACACTAAGCCAGGGGTGGGCAAATAGCGGCCTGCTAAGAGTTTTTTGTGGCCTCCCAAGACAGTCAGAAAAATCCGCCTTGAACCGAGATTTCCTTCCCGTGCGCGACCGAAGATTCGTCTCGTATTTTGCACTAGGACGGCCACTTCAATACGCATGCGCAGTGCTTTTCCGGTTGATCTGGTTAATTTCCATTTTGTCTTTGCAACAGTAAATATATAAATTTCCAACTTTAGTGAAACCATGAACCCTCCGAAAAAACGTAAAATCGGTGATGAATGTCGTGTGTTTAATGAAGAATGGACAAACAAATATTTCTTTGATAATACAAGGAATAAAGCAGTGTGTTTATTGTGTCATGAAACGATAGCCGTATTTAAGGAGTACAATCTGAAACGACATTACAAACAAAACATAGCGAATTTTGCTGCAAACTTTCCAAGGAAGAACGCAAAATAAAAGCTGCGGAGTGTGTGAAAAGGCTGAAGAAGCAACAAACATTATTTACAAAGCAATCAACACTTCAAAATAGCGCTACAGAAGCAAGTTTCATGGTAGCCTACAACCTTGCTAAACGCAACAAGCCTTTTTCGGATGGCGAGTTTATTAAGCAGTGTATGGTAGAGTATGCAAGCGTATTGTGTCCTGATGTTAGAAGCAAATTTGAAAGCATTTCATTGTCAAGAAGGACTATAGTGCGGCGCATTGACTCAATTAGTGACGAACTCACAGAACAGCTGAAGACTGCGAACAAAGATTTTGTTTGGTTTTCTTTGGCACTGGATGAGAGCACAGATAACGAAGACACTGCACAATTACTCATCTTTATCCGTGGAATTAATGAAAATTTCGTCATCACAGAGGAATTACTTTGCCTAAAATCAATGAAAGATAGAACCACTGGTCAGGACTTGCTTGGGTGTGCTGTGAATTGTGTGGAGAAAAGTGGCTTGTCCTGGAACAAAATGGCAAGCATTACAACAGATGGGGCCAGAGCTTTCAGTGGAAAAAATGTAGGTATGGTTAAGCTTTTAAAAAACAAGTTACAAGCACAAGACACAGACAGTGATATCTTGTCTTTTCATTGCATTTTGCATCAGGAGAGCCTTTGTAAAGCTGTACTGGACTTAAAGCATGTGTTAGATCCTATTGTTAGTGTGGTGAACACAATCAGAGCAAGGGCACTCCACCATCGACAGTTCCAATCTTTTCTTGAGGATTGGAGGCAGAGTATGAAGACGTAATTTACCACAACAGTGTGAGGTGGTTGAGCCTGGGCAAAGTGATAAAAAGGCATTGCAGAATGAAATCCTCTTATTTCTGGACACAAAGCAGATATCTCATGATTTTGTTACAAAAATAGGATGTGAGGAGTGGAGATATGAGATGATGTTTGCAGCTGATGTATTTGAGAAATTGAATGAGGGTTGTTTGCACATGAAATGTGGAAGCATGTAAAATCATTCAAAGCAAAACTAGGTCTATTTGCAAGGCAAGCAGGTGAAGGCAATTTTTGTCATTTCCCTTTATTAGGAAAACAGAAAGTGCCTGAAAGTGTTTCTGCTAACATTAGGGATCATCTGCAGAGTTTGGAGGACGAGGTCACAAGCAGATTTCAGGACTTTAAGAAAATTGAGCCTAAATTCAATTTGCTCTCTTATCCCATCACTGCTGATATTGACACAGCACCTGAGGAGCTGCAGCTTGAACTTATTGACATGCAGTCAGATCACACTGTGAAAGAAATGTTTAATGCTGTAACATTAGTTGACTTTTACAAATCTTTGTCTGCTGAAAAATTTCCATGTATGAAGAAATTTGCTGTGAAAATGTTCTCTATATTTGGGTCTACATATATTTGTGAGCAAAGTTTTCCTTGCTTGAAGATCATCAAGAGTAAATATAGATGCTCTTTGACAGACATTAACTTGCAGGCTGTGATGAGAATCTCAACAAGCAATCTCACTCCTGATTTCAAAAAAATTGTAGAAAAGTGTGATAGGGTACATTTGTCTCATTAAACTGATTCTAAAATTAAATGTGTTTGCAGCTATAGATGATATGAAATTAGCACAATAAATAAATTAAATAAAACTGCCACTATTTTATTTAATTTATATTTATTAATTTTTATGGTATAATTTATACCTTTTCTGAAATGCAAAGTTAACAAATGAATGCAATCATTTTGAAAGGTGCGGCCCTCCGCTAACCTCCGCTTCCACAAAGTGGCCCCCGAGCCAAAACAATTGCACTAAGCCCAACTCCAGATAGGCACAGAGTATTAATTTACTAGTAAAAACCAAGTAAACATTTTTGGCGTGAAACTCATTGATTACTCTTCCCATCACTAAGTTCATTTATAACTTTCTACCACTCCAGTTCCTTTTAATAATTAATTAAATGCGGTTCTATTGATAACTCCATTCACAAGGCGTTAACCTATGGCAGGTAGCAACTCGATCAGTTACCCCAGAAGAGTTAGAACTAAGTGCACCACCCAACCCATTTGGGATCAATCACTCAAGTGTTGCTGAACCACATGGAAACTGCCAATTTCTGCAACTGATGACATCATACGTATTCCCCAGT
This sequence comes from Ryuthela nishihirai, assembly GCA_038380435.1. Lineage (NCBI taxonomy): Eukaryota > Metazoa > Arthropoda > Arachnida > Araneae > Heptathelidae > Ryuthela > Ryuthela nishihirai. The sequence continues at coordinate 38,872,248 of JAWZYU010000015.1, forward strand.
GCGCCCATCCGTTCAGGGGGGCGCACGGGACCCTAAACCTCTTATTTCTATATTATATAGCCCTTTTCTCCAATTTTTAGTTCTCCAGCACTGGTAGATCTCAGACATTATGCCAAATATTGGATGATCAAGGTCAAAACTCGATCTGTCAGTGCTGGAGAGCTAAACTTTGGTGAATAGGACTATTTCAAACAGTAAAAGTCGGTAATGAGAGGAATTTTCAGACCCCCTTTTCACTTCAAAAAATCAAATAGGTGTAGGTGTGACACTCCAGAAATCAAGAGGTATCGAAGGCACCGATTTATTTCTAGTTATTTAGTATAAAGTGTACCATCTGTTGCTTAACGGTTATAAGTTACAGTCAAATAAATTCTTAAAGGACCGGTTTCAAAGCAAATAATATTCTTGGGATTATGGTTCGAGTCACATAATATTAATGAAACACATTTTACATTATTTAAGTATTCTAGTTTGCTTTACTTTGTATTTTGGAAATAATATTCAATCTTGTATTGAAGAGTTTTGGAAGATTTCGAACGATACTTACCGCAGTTTTCTTCGTCTGTTCCGTCTCCACAGTTGTCCTGGCCATCGCATTTTTCTATGTAAGTGTAGCATTTCCTGTTTCTGCACATTGTTTGGACAGAAGAACAAGGTTCTGCAATTCAAATACAATTAGAAATGTTTGAAATCTTAATTTTTCCCTTCTGATTACTAGATAGATTTAGATTAACGCACATTTTAGATATGCTTGGGAAAACCCAAGTTATCCTTTATAAATACATTACAGAGATTAGCTCTCTGCTTTCAGAAGCTTCATTAGATTTTTTTTTTTTGAAAGAGCTTCCCTTCCCACTAATGATACTACAATAAACTCTGGTTAACTCGAAGTTGCAGGAAAACGAAAAACCTTCGAGTATTGAATCTGTGCCAATAATACACAAAAGCAGTTTAAAACCCAGTTACAGAAACCACAATAGATTCCCTCTTTTGTTATTACATTGGCTAAACCATTTTAGAAACTTTACTGGTCAACGACAGTGCATTCTGCATCCCTCATTCTTTTTCCTTTATTACAATCTAGCTGTTTTAATACCATATCTTTGTTCTTTTAAAATGGTTGACACAAGTACTGCGGGGAATTCTAAATTCCTTGGCAATAACGTTTTTCTTTTTTCCGCTACTTTCAACAGCTGTGATCACTTTTGCTTTATCAATTTTAATGTCAATGCATCAAACTTACTGTTCGCTGTTATTGTAATAGAATTAAACCTTTACCAAGAGGAACTAGCTTTAAACTAAAATTAAATTAGCACTTTCTATAACAAATGAGAGGAATGCTTATCTGTCTGAAATTGCAAGGATGGTGGAAGCAGTGCACAGATAATAAAAAAATCACTCTTCACGTCTTCCAGCTGGGTCAGGGTTGAGATTTATCACCGCAAAACTCCCCGGCCTGCCCTCGGTCAATAGGGGACACCAGTTGGCTTTGAAATGTCATCGTCCGTCGTATGGGAGGTTAAGTCGTGTGGACGTTAAGCCATACCCTGTGCACGTTAAAGAACACACTGGATAGCCTTGACGGGAGTCGACCATCTTTCTCCCAACAGCTGTTTCAGTAGGTCCTCTCGCCCAACCTTCTCTGAGCCTTCGGGGTTCTTATGACCTGGCCATTTAGCCCATTGTGTGCAAAAAAGTGCAGCTCAGAGGTAAAACAACACAATCCAACCCAACTGTTCACCTCAGGGGAGAATGCAGGTATGGGATCACCGTTCTCAGGCACCCTCGCTAAGACCCATTAGTGCAAAACATAGAGTTCTTTTTAAGCAGATAAAGTGGCCGAGTGTTAGCGCGTTTGGCTAGTGATCAGAGGGACCTGGGTTCGAGCCCTGGGTAAGGTATAGGGATTTGTGTTGTTTTACTGCTGAGGCCCGCCATCTTCACAGACCTTCTACTATGACATAGAAGCTGACAGGCTCTCAGACCTATCTGGCAAGCAGCTCCTTGAGGGGATATATTACTGTAATTGTATATAAACGAACAAACAGAGGCATAAACACAATTTTTAGGGCCAAATCAAATGATTAAACAAGATCCCTTCATAAAAGATTAGTAGATGAATATGTATTACATGCAATATAAAATAATGTCATCCCAGCCGCTTGCTATGCTTTGCTCTCTTTACATCTCTACGAATAGGTTGGGTTGGGTTGTTTTACCTCTGAGCGGCACTTTTTTGCACACCATGGGCTAAATGGCCAGGTCACAAGGACCCCGAAGGCTCAGAGAAGGTTGGGGGAGGGGACCCACTGGAATAGCTGTTGGGAGACAGATGGTAGCCTCCCGTCAAGGCCATCCAGCGTGTTCTTTAGCGTTGGGTTGTTTTACCTCTGAGCGGCACTTTTTTGCACACCATGGGCTAAATGGCCAGGTCACAAGGACCCCGAAGGCTCAGAGAAGGTTGGGGGAGGGGACCCACTGGAACAGCTGTTGGGAGACAGATGGTAGCCTCCCGTCCAGGCCATCCAGCGTGTTCTTTAACGTGCACAGGGTATGGCTCTCCGGCACACCGGGCCACGGCTTAACGTCCCATCCGACGGACGGTGGCCTTTCCAAGCCCATCGGTATGTCCTACTGACCGTGGGCAGGACGGGGAATTTTGCGGAGATAAATCTCAACGCTGACCCAGCTGGGACTCGAACCTGGGAACTACAGATTACGAGCCTGGCGCGCTACCGACTGAGCCACCCCCGCCCCCTACGAATAGGTAACCCGGAATGTCACAGAAGAGTAAAAGGAACTGTGTTACAAAAATTATTCCCGATCTGGGGTTCTAACCATAAATTTTTTCCTTTCTCTGGCGAATCAAACATGACATTTTTCTATGAACATGGCAGTTCACGTAGTAAAGAAAAATGACACTGTACTGCCAAAATTATCGAACAACTAGACTAAGGACCAATGTGATTTTCAACAGGAAATAACTTGCAGCTGCCTCTCGATTAAATCAGATCAAGATCGAAACGAAATCAAATAATTGGCAACCACATCATGTCAATGGTATTCGGGATTCATAACGGTAATCGTACGGTTGAAATTCGTCATAAAGAATATTCATCATCAGAAATATAAGAAAGAATGGAAGAACAAAATTTTATGAAAGAAAAGTTATCAAAAAGGAATTTTCTTTCAAATATTCTTCATAAAATTCCAAGGTATGGATGTGACGAAAAAAGAGTTGGAATTAAAGAGAGAGAAAATGCAATAAATGTACAAGAATTCGGTTAGGATTATGGAAAAATTCGAGTTAACGAGCAATTCGGGATATAGAGATTTGAGTTATCAAGAGTTGCCTGTAATAAGGTTCTTTCCCCAAAACATTTTCTCCATTATATTCATACTAACAAAGGTGCAATTTATCGACATAAGCGTTATGTTGGGTTGGGTTGTTTTACCTCTGAGCGGCACTTTTTTTGCACACCATGGGCTAAATGGCCAGATCACATGGATCTCGAAGGCTCAGAGAAGGTTAGGGGAGGAGATCCACTGGAATAGCTGTTGGAAGACAGATGGTAGCCTCCCGTCAAGACCATCCAGCGTGTTCTTTAACGTGCACAGGATATGGCTCTCCCACACACGGGGCCACGGCTTAAGGTGTTCTTTAACGTGCTCTCCCGCACACGGTCCACGGCTTAACGTCCCATCCGACGGACGGCGGCCTTTCAAAGTCCATCGGTGTCCCCTATAAACGTTATATACAAGGGCATGTATACTATAAAGTGTTCACTTGATATTAGAACTTTGTTGTAGCTCGCAATGTCATTAACTTGTTGAATGAATTTAGGCAGCAAGAAGGTCTCTTTAAAAGAGAGTTTGTTATCTTTTGTTCGGATAATTTTACTCTTTTTTTCTATAGAAGTTTTCTCTTTTTCCCTATTCTTTAAAACTAGTATCGAAACTTCTTACTTCTAAAAATGCTAACGATAATGATATGTTCATATTTTTAAAAAAAATTAAAACTATTTTGTAAAAATCAAAAATTATTTGACAAATATTAAACATCAAACAGAATTCCTGAAAACTGGATGGCAGCCAAATTATCAATTTCAAACCACAATTATTTCCTTATGTGGCAATTGGTCAAAATAGTTAACACAAATTCAATTATTGAATTTAATCAGAAAATTATATAAATTAAATTTCAGATAAATTTATTCGTTTAAAAGCCCAACAACCGTTTTAATTTTCCATAATGTAGATCAGTTGTCGGCAGAAATAAACGTTAGCTGAAAAGTTTCTGCTTTTTTTGGGGATTTTCATTCAACAACATGACCAACCAAGACCGAATTCATTGCTGGCCACTGCTTCAATAAAAACTAGCAGCACACAAACAGCCATCTAGTTCTAGTACCTAGATGGTATTTATCGACATAAGCGTTATGTTGGATTGGGTTGTTTTACCTCTGAGCGGCACTTTTTTTGCACACCATGGGCTAAATGGTCAGGTCACATAGACCCCGAAGGCTCAGAGAAGGTTAGGGGAGGAGACCCACTGGAACAGCTGTTGAAAGACAGATGGTAGCCTCCCGTCAAAGCCATCCAGCGTGTTCTTTAACGTGCTCTCCCGCACACGGTCCATGGCTTAAGGGCTCATCCGACGGACGGCGGCCTTTCAAAGTCCATCGGTGTCCCCTATAAGCGTTATATACAAGGGCATGTATACTATAAGGTGTGCCGCTAAAAAGTGCCGCTCAGAGGTACCTAGATGGTACTAGAACAGCGGTCTCCAGTTCTAATACTGAGGGAGGGGTGGCTCAGTCGGTAGCGCGCCAGGATCGTAATCTGTAGTTCCCAGGTTCGAGTTCCAGCTGGGTCAGCGTTGAGATTTATCTCCTCAAAATTCTCTGCCCTGACCACGGTCAGTAGGGGACACCGCTGGGCTTGGAAAGACCGCCGTCCGTCGGATGGGACGTTAAGTCGTGGTCCCGTGTGCGAGAGAAATTCCATGTCCTCGTGTCCCTATTAACAAGAATTATCGGAAGTTTCCTGTAATATATTTGAAGTTAAAAATGATGTAGCAGTCTTGTAATACTGATGTACAGTATTATTGATGATGATGGATGAAATAAAATTTATCTTATACAGTCAATTATCGTTAACTCGAACCTCTATACCTGAAATTTCTCGATAACTCGAACCACTATACCACAAATTTCTCGGTAACTCGAACCACTATATCGCGAATTTCTCGTTAACTCGACCTTATATATTTCGAATTTCTCGTTAACTCGATCTTATATATTTCGAATTTCTTATTAACTCGAACCTCTATATCTCGAATTCCCAACCGAATTCTTATACATTTATTGTATTTTCTGTTCCTCTTTAATTCAAACTATTCTTTCATCGTTCCCTTCATACCTCGAAATTTTATGACATGAAAAAAAATTCCTTTTTGATGAGCTTTTTCATGAAATTTTGTTTCGTTACTGGTGATGGTAAGTTGCTGAAATTCTTGCCAGGTGGACAAAGCAATTCTCATGAGCTATGCATTGTATCCACTGCTTACAGATGGACAGAGTGCTTCTTATGATCTATGCACTGCTCCTTTCATCCCTGTACAGTCGCTCAAAAAATATCCGAACACTATGGTTGATTACAGAATTCAGAAAAAATATCTGGCAGCGATTTTTTTTAGAAATTAGTGATCTTTCAACCTTCGTGTCACGTGACACGAAGGTTGAGACTTATCACTAATTTCACCTGAGACTTATCACTAATTTCTAAAACACTCGTTGCCAGATATTTTTTCTGAATTCTGTAATCAACCATAGTGTTCGGATATTTTTTTGAGCGACTGTACAGCTGACAGATAGCAAAGCATTATCCCCCATTCCTCATAGAAAGTGCTAGCTTAATTTTAGTGTTAGTTTTTTAGAGTTAGTAATTTTAGAGTTATTTTGAGTTTAGTACAGAGTATCATAATGGCAACAAAGCATAAGTTGAATGCATTGGCATTAAGTGATAAAGCAAAATTGATCACAGCTGTTGAAAGAAGCAGAATGAAGTAAAAAAGATATTGTCAAAGAATTTGGAATTCCTAGCAGTACTCGGTCAGCCATTTTAAAGAACAAAGATATGGTATTGAAACAGCTAGATTATAATAAAGGGAAAATAAAAGTAATGAGGCATGCAGAATTTTTTGACGTTGAGCTTTGGATTTGGATTGTTTTACCTCTGAGCGGCACTTTTTTGCACACCATGGGCTAAATGGCCAGGCCACAAGAACCCCGAAGGCTCAGAGAAGGTTGGGGGAGGGGACCCACTGGAACAGCTGTTGGGAGACAGATGGTAGCCTCCCGTCAAGGCCATCCAGCGTGTTCTTTAACGTGCACAGGGTATGACTCTGCCGCACACGGGCCACGGCTTAACGTCCCATCCGACGAACGGCGGCCTTTTCAAGCCCATCGGTGTCCCCTACTGACCGTGGGCAGGGCGGGGAAATTTTGCGGAGATAAATCTCAACGCTGACCCAGCTGGGACTCGAACCTGGGAACTACAGATTACGAGCCTGGCGCGCTACCGACTGAGCCACCCCCGCCCCCGCCCCCTTGACGTTGAGCAGTAAAGTTGCTAAAATGGTTTACTTAACGTAGGTTGGTTGGTTGTTTTACCTCTGGTAAACAACATTCATTACTTGTTGGTTGGTTGTTTTACCTCTGGTTAAAACAACCAACCAACGAGTAAACAATTTAGCAACCTCTGAGCGGCACGTTTTGCACACAATGGGCTAAATGTGCAAGTCACAAGGACCCCGAAAGCTCAGAGAAAGTTGGGAGAGGGGACCCATTGGAACAGCTGTTGGGAGACAGCTGGTAGTCTCCCTGTCAAGGCCATTCAGCGTGTTCTTAACGTGCACAGGGTATGGCTCTCCCACACTCGGGCCAGGCTTAACGTCCCATCCGACGGACGGCGGCCTTTCCAAACCCATCGGTATCCCCTACTGACCGTGGGCAGGGCGGGGAGTTTTCGGAGATAAATCTCAACGTTGACCCAGCTGGGACACAAACGTGGGAACTGCAGATTACGAGCCTGGCGCGCTACCGACTGAGCCACCCCCGCCCCACTAAACATAGGAACAAAAACATTCCAGCACGTAGGAATCTATTGCAGATTCTGTGACTAGTTATTAAACTGCTCATGTGCACTTCTAGCACAGATTTAAAAACTCAAATATTTTTCGTTTCCTTTGACCTTCGAGTTGACGAGCGTTTATTGTATTTTGATTTCTAAAGGAAAGTGAGTAAAGAAAAAAAAAAAACCCGAAAATACTTACGAAGTGTAGCACCTGCTTCATACTGAAGGTGGAATCCTTTCCTTCCTACGAAAAAGTCAGACCTGAATTCAACGAATAAAAGGTTTCCTTTCGAATAAACATCAGTAGGAGTATTATTTCCGCAGAAGAAGCCTATGACTGGTGAGGAAGCGTCTCCACCCTCATAAATGGTGAGCTGGTCTTTTTCGCAAAGGTCAAAAGGATCAATATCTAACTCTTTGAAGGCCACTTTGATGTTCTATTGGGAAAAAAATACTTTTAAGTAACAAAAGTAATAAATGAGAGAAACATTTGTTATAGTTGTATTTAAGTTCTTTCCTATCACTTTCCTAAATTTTAGATTTGGGTTGGGTTGTTTTACCTCTGAGCGCAGTTTTTTGCACGCAATGGGTTAAATGTGCAGGTCAAAAGGACCCCGAAAGCTCAGAGAAGGTTGGGAGAGAGGACCCATTGGAACAGCTGTTGGGAGACAGCTGGTAGTCTCCGTGTCAAAGCCATCCAACGTGTTCTTTAACGTGCACAGGGTATGGCTCTCCCGCACACGGAGCCACGGCTTAACGTCCCATCCGACGGATGGCAGCCTTTCCAAGTCCATCGGTGGTCCCATACTGACCGTGGGCAGGGCGGGAAGTTTTGCAGAGATACGTCTCGACGCTGACCCAACTGGGACTCGAACCTAGGAACTGTAGACGAGCCTGGCGCACTACAGACTGAGCACCGCCCCCTAAATTTCAGAATTATATATATGTATTAAGCATATACACATACAAGTAATCAATCACCACCCATGGTGCTTCTTCATATATCGACCTTCACACCGCCATATTTGGGTCCGAAGTACTGTAGTAACTTCATTCCGTCGCTTTTCTGAATCTACATTATAAATTATCCCAAACACCAGTTTCTACAGTTCTATCACTTTCTATCAATCACAAATAGATCGTATTCTGACCCCTGTTTGTACCTGAACACAAAATTAATTATTTCTACGATACCTCTGCTGTGTCCTGAAAATATTGTAGAAACTTTGTTCCATCAAAATTTTTTAGATAAATCTTAAAAATTAATTTTAGGAACTAATTTCCTCATTTCTACCGCATATAGATCACGGTTAGATGACACTCTGATCTTTGTTTCGCCTTTAATGCCTTTAATGCCCCTTTTCAATACAGACTGTGAATCGCAGATTGGCCGAGGCATGTTTGCACTCTCGTCACCCATTGCGACGACTGCCACTCACCACAGCACATCTTTGCGCAAAGGTTGCAGTGGTGCCGTACCAGACATGCGTTGCAGGACAAATGGAACCATATCATATTCAGTGATAAGTCTCGCTTCTGTCTGAGCGCCGACGATCGTTGATTGAGAGTCTGGAGATGACGTGGTCACCGGCTGATCTTGCTGCCATCCGTGTCATACAGCTCCTCAGCCTGGCATCATGATTTGGAGTGCTATCAATTACAGCAGCCGTTCACCGCTCGTACACATAGTGGGTTGGGTTGGGTTGTTTTACCTCTGAGCGGCACTTTTTTTGCACACCATGGGCTAAATGGCCAGGTCACAAGGACCCCGAAGGCTCAGAGAAGGTTGGGGGAGGGGACCCACTGGAACAGCTGTTGAGAGACAGCTGGTAGTCTCCCTGTCAAGGCCATTCAGCGTGTTCTTAACCTTCACAGGGTATGGCTCTCCCACACTCGGGCCAGGCTTAATGTCCCATCCGACGGACGGCGGCCTTTCCAAACCCATCGGTATCCCCTACTGACCGTGGACAGGGCGAGGAGTTTTCGGAGATAAATCTCAACGTTGACCCAGCTGGGACTCGAACCTGGGAACTACAGATTACGAGCCTGGCGCGCTACCGACTGAGCCACCCCCGCCCCTCTCCAAGTCAAGATTCGATGGTTTCAAATAAGAAAAATATATATATATATTCCTAGAAAATAAATCCCAGAAGAGTCTGAGCCACCCCCGCCCCCACACATAGTGGGTACAATGATAGCACGACGATACTTCAATAAGGTGCTGCAGCCTGTTTTGTTGCCATATTTCAGTGGTATCCTGATGCCCAGTTTCAACACGATAACACTCACCCGCACACTATCAACATCAGCAGACATTGCCTAAAAGGTGTCCAGGTGCTGCCTTGGCCAGCACGATCCCTAGACTTCCCCCCAATAGAGAATGTGTGTGACGTCAATGGCAGACGACTTCATGCCTCTGTATGACCCCCTCAAAATGTCGATGAATTAGGGACACAGGTCAACGATGCACGGTCCGCGATACCTCAGTACACCAGCTGGAAACTTTCCCACTCGATGCCGTGCTATATTACCGAATGTGTAGCCCAGCATGGCGGTCACACGACCTACTGACTCAGGCCACATTATACTGACTCCTCGCTGATCGCATTAATATAATAACTCAGAAATTAAATCACTTTCTTCCCACTTACCTGTCTACATGCATGGTAAGTTTCGCTCATTTCGTTCATTCCTTCATGGTATAGCATTTTCTAGTCGAACAGTGCATATTTTTTTAGAACCAGACAGTTGGGTTGTTTTACCACTGAGCGGCATTTTTTTGCACACCAGCGGCTAAATGGCCAGGTCACATGGACCCCGAAGGCTCAGAGAAAGTTGGGAGAGGGGACCCACTGGAACGGCTGTTGAGAGATAGATGGTAGCCTCCCGTCAAGGTCATCCAGCGTGTTCTTTAACGTGCACAGAGTATGGCTCTCCCGCACACGGGGTCACGGCTTAACGTCCAATCCGATGGACGGCGGCCTTTTCAACCCATCGGTGTCCCCTACTGACCATAGGCAGGACGGGGTGTTTTACGGAGATAAATCTCAACGCTGACCCAGCTCGAACTAGAACCTGGGAGCTACAGATTAACCTACTACTACAGATTAGCCTCGCCCGCTACCGACTGAGCCACCCCCGTCCCTAGTGTATATAAACCATTATAAAATATACTCACAAATCTCGGCTGTGCTCTGATAAGGTAACGGCAGTAAAGGTTACTAGGATACACTTCCTGAGGATATCCAGGACTATAGATGTCGCCTTTCGGTTGAAACGATGTGTCTATTACTTTAGCAGAATCACCGCATCCAGACAAGTCACCTGACATCAGACAGAGAAAAATGATTATTTGCTTAAGAAGAAAACGGCGACAATTATACTGGAACAAACTGGATTGTCGGTTTAATGAATGATTCGATTTCCAAATAAATGCAAATTTTTTAAGAAAAGATGAAATTCTGTAATCTGTGTTAAAAGGTCAATTATAAATCTCACTGTGTGAAATAAAAGGTTGTTTTCTCTCAAAAACATATTAAAATAGCTTTCAAACTGAGAAAAAGGTAAAGCCATTACAATATCCTTAATTGCTTCAATCTAGTTTTATACTTACAGTAATATCCGTTGAAGCTGTCCTTTAAACGCTTATTCGTTCCTCAATTCAAATCCAACTTTATACACCGAAGAGCCAAAATATTATGACCACCTGCCTAATATGGTGTTGGTTTTTCGTGTGCTGCCAAAACAGCTCTTACCCGTCGAGTCATGGATGCTACAAAATTTCTAAAGGTGTTTTGTGGTATCTGGTATCAACACGTTACCAGCAGATTCTTTAACTCTTGTAAATTACATGGTTGAGCCGCCGCAGATACGATATGCTGTTCCAACACAAACCACAGATACTTGATTGGATTGATATCTGGGGAATTTGGAGGCCAGGGCAATACCTGGAAGTCTTCCTCATGTTCTGCGAACTATTCTCGGACAATCCGGGCAGTGTGGCATGGCGCATTATCCTGCTGAAATAAGGCACTACTAGTTGGATGTACCGTTAACATTAAAGGATGTACCTGGTCTGCAATGATGTTTAGGTAAGTGGTAAACGTCATAGTTTCTTGCACATGAATGACTGGACCCAGGGTTTCCCAGCAGAACATTGGCCACTGCATTGCACTTCCTCCACTGGCTTGTTTTCGTCCCACAGTGCATCCTGGTGCCAACACTTCCTTAGGTAAATGACGCACACGTACCCGGCAGTCCACATGGTGCAGCAGAAAACGAGATTTATCGGACCAGACCACCTTCTTCCAATCACTCAAGTCCAGTTCGATGCTCACGTGCCATTGGCGCTTTCCACTGTGAACCGATGTTAGCATGGGCACTCGGAGCGGCCTGCTGCTACGCAGCCCCAATTTCAGCAGGGTCCGATGTACTGTGTATTGTGACACATTACTCCCGCCACCAGCATTCAAATTACGGGCGTTGCGCCACAGTATCCCTTCTGTTGGCTCGTATCATACGGGATAGCCTTCGCTTACCTGTAGTATCGATGAGCCATGGTCGGCCAAGATCTTGCCGACGGTTCGTGATTTTTCCACCCTTGGACCACTTTTTGAAGGTGCTAACCACGACTGACCATGAGCATCCCACAAGCCTTGCCATCTCGGAAATGCTCTGACCCAATCGTCTGGCCATTACAATTTGGCGTTTGTCAAACTCACTTATGTCCGCTGCTTTTCTCATCTGAAGAACAAGAATAACACTGATTAACAGAGCTCAGTTTCAGATGTTATTTATGCCGTTTTGTGACTTTCACACGTGCCGTCGTTTACCTGAAGTTGCTTCAAATTTCATAAAGATGCGCTTGTCATAATGTTTTGGCTCTTGCGGTATATATCAAAATATTTCAATCTCTTATAAATTTTAGAGCGTTTGTTTGTCCTTTGTGTGTGTGTCTGTTTGTTCGACATATCCTTCTAGATTGTCAGAGCTAGGACTACTAAACTTCGCCTTCAGCTTCGTCTTACCGTAACTTACTACATTGTAAGTTTTCCGATTCGTAAAATTACTCTCCCTCAAAAGATGGCCGCGAACCTTGTGTCCTTTGACAACTGGGCGCATTGATAAAGCACTACACCATTCATAACTTTCAACTCTCCATTCAAGCCCGGATCTAGAAAAGATAAAAGGGGGAGGGGGCGGCTCTTTACTTGGTCGAGTCGGAAAAAAAAAAAACGGGGGAGCCAAGAGTCTGAAATTCCATTGCAATGTAACTTTGGGTTGGGTTGTTTTACCACTGAGCGGCACTTTTTTGCACACCAGCGGCTAAATGGCCAGGTCACATGGACCCCGTAGCTCAGAGAAGGCCCACTGGAGGGGGCGGAGACCCACTGGAACAGCTGTTGGGAGACAGATGGTAGCCTCCCGTCAAGGCCATCCAGCGTGTTCTTTAACGTGCACAGGGTATGGCTCTCCCGCACACGGGGCCACAGCTTAACGTCCCATCCGACGGACGGCGGCCTTTCCAAGTCCATCGGTGTTCCCTACTGACCGTGGGCAGGGCGGGGAATTTTGCGGAGATAAATCTCAACGCTGACCCAGCTGGGACTCGAACCTGGGAACTACAGATTACGAGCCTGGCGCGCTACCGACTGAGCCACCCCCGCCCCAAAGTGTGCAATTTCTTCATTATTTCACCGTATGTTTAAGAACTGCCCACTATACTTGGCACAATTTTTCAACGTAACATTTCACCCTTTGTTTTACAGGTCTTTGATAAATTCTTCGATATTTCGTGAAATATATATAGGTTTAATCATTTTTACCCTTGCTAGTGCTCCCAAAAGTGGGGAGCATCTCCCCCTCCCCTCTAGGTCCGGCCTTGTCTTCATTAATAAGTAGTGCTCCCAGAGATTTCGGGCACATGCGGCTAGTGAATCCTGACCCACTGCAGTGATGACTCGATCTCTAAACCCTATAGAATAAGACGCAAGTGGGGCCACCACACACTAAATTCGGAACCGATTGGTCAAGTATCTGATGAAATTAAGAGGAGCTGAAAACTTCCCGCATCAGTGAGGCCACCATGAACATAATCGAGTGTCCGTACATAAGTTCGGAATATGCTTGGTAACTTACTTCTTTGAATCATTTTATTAAAGCCGAGAAAAGCGGAAATTATGCTAATATACAGAGAGGTGCATAAGTAGATATACAGTTTCTATGCTATTATCGTATATTGATTTTTTTTATTATTTTTTCAGATAATTAAGTATGGTTGGTAATTTAACAGATGAACAACGGAGGTGGATAATCAAAACAATATTAGAAGACAGAAGACAGTTCAGCAAAAATGGGAAGAAGAATTTTCAACATCTCCACCAACTGGGGCGGGGGTGGCTCAGTCGGTAGCGCGCCAGGCTCGTAATCTGTAGTTCCCAGGTTCGAGTCCCAGCTGGGTCAGCATTGAGATTTATCTCCGCAAAATTCCCCGCCCTGCCCACGGTCAGTAGGGGACACCGATGGGCTTGGAAAGGCCGCCGTCCGTCGGATGGGACGTTAAGCCGTGGCCCCGTGTGCGGGAGAGCCATACCCTGTGCACGTTAAAGAACACGCTGGATGGCATTGACGGGAGACTACCATCTGTCTCCCAACAGCTGTTCCAGTGGGTCCCCTCCCCCAACCTTCTCTGAGCCTTCGGGGTCCATGTGACCTGGCCATTTAGCCCATGATGTGCAAAAAAGTGCCGTTCAAAAGTAAAACAACCCACAACCCTCCACCAACTAGCCTAACAATATACAGAATACGTGACAAATTTGATAGAACTGGATCCATTTTTAATGCACCAAAAAGTGATCGACCAGTGAGTGTTACTACTGATGAAAATGAAATGTTACTGGCACTGGCATTTACTCAAAGCAATATAAAATCAAACAAGAGAGCTTCTAAAGAGTTCAACATTTCCCGTAGATCTCTGGGTCGTCTAATGCAACGCTTAGGGCTGAAAATGTATCGACCAAGATTAATTCATGGATTATTATAAGGATGATCTGGATCGGCGCTTGCGATTATGTGAGGCATTTTTGAATGAAGAAACACAAGGAGATGGCATGATTAGAAAAATAACTTGGTCCGACGAAGCCAACTTCTAACTTTCAGGTGCTGTTAACAGGCACAACTCTGTCTATTACTCAACAGAAAACCCCCCATACAACAATTGAAGAACAGTTGAATCAACCTGGGGTTACAGTTTGGGCGGCCCTTTCATGTAAAGGGGTAATTGGACCTATCTTTTTCGGATCTGACGGTTTACCTCAGACCTGTACCTTAACATGCTCCAAGAAAATGTCATACCACAATTGCAGTTGGTGTATAAAAATGTCGACTTCTATTTTCAGCACGTGGAGCCCCTCCTCACTATGCGTAATTTTCTTGACGAAAAATTATCCATTAGGTGGATAGGCAGACGAGATCCGGTTGAATGGCCACCACGGTCACCAGACCTTACCCCGATGAACTTTTTCCTTTTGGGGAGTTATAAAAGATAAGGTATATTCACGAAAACCACGCACAGCTGATAACATAATTCGACTCATAAAAGAAGCATGCCAAGAAATTAATGCCAATAATGAACTTTGTGTCAAAGTGTGCTTGAGTGTAAAAACTATATTACAGCAATGTGTAAATAGTGAGGTCGCCAATTTTTGAGCATATAAGAGATTGTATTTAATTGTTTTGTTACTGAATAAAATTTTATTTAAACTGTATACCTATTATTATTATATTTACCTATTATACCTACTTCTGCACCCCCCCCCCCCCCTGTGTATATTCGAAATAAAATAAATAAAATATATCAGAAATAAGGAGCTCAACAGGCCTAAACTTCCTTTAAAATTTTACTTTTATTAATTTAAATACACAGGGTGTCTCAAAAATATAGGCACAAACTTTTAGGGGATATAGATAACATCTAAAGGAATGAGAATTGCATAGGAACCCATAACCGGATACGTCACCGTAAGTCAATAGGCGGCGCTAGAGGGGAAATTTCGGATTTCCTCATTCGAGTGGTAGATGGCTGACGAAGAGCATGCAAAGATATTCGAACAGGGAGCTGGCAGACATGCACTTAGTGTATGGAATAGCTGCGGGCAACGGACGTCTCGTCCGTTGTCCTCAGCTATTCCATACACTAACATAACGAATGTATCAAGAACGCTTCCTACACAGACATGTACCGGGCCACCGTTTGTTTGCGCGTGCGCATCAAAATTTGTGCGATTATGGGTCATTAAGAGCTGTAACATTATGAAATGTATCATCTAGTACGCCATTTGTAATAATTATGTCCAATAAATGTTTCCCCATTAATCACTGTCTTGTGTCCTTTCAGATCTTGTACCTCTGCTACCACTTTCCCATGACGTTTCCGGTTATGGGTTCCTATGCAATTCTCATTCCTTTAGATGTTATCTACCTCCCCTAAAAGTTTGTACCTATATTTTTGAGACACCCTGTATAATATAAATATAATCTCTACTGCCCAAGAAAACTTGTTTGCGGTTGAAAAGAATAATAATATTCAAAAGGAAAATTTTTAATCAACCATGGGAACAAATTTTCAGATAAAGGAAGATTGTTTTCAGCATATGCAACAATATTTTTCTCTAATTTTAAGAAAAGTATTGCTTTCTTATACTCTAATTTCTTTCCTTGCTTCTATAGACGCTTGCCACTGCTAAGAATAAATGATATAAAGATTACTTGCAAACACTAGAGTTAGTTAAGACCACATGCTGACACTTTAAAATGAAATCTCTCTATATTATGGGATATTATTCTAACTGTATTCTTGTTCTGAATATAAAATAAATACCCCCTCAAGCAGCTGCTTGCCACAGTGGTCTGACAGGAGCCTGTCAGTTTATATGCCATAGTAGAAGGTCTGTGAGGATGGCAGGACCTCAGCAGAAAAACGACACAAACATCCATGCCTTAATCCGGGGCTCGAACGCAGGTTCCTGAGATCAGCAACCAAGCGCGCTAACCACTCGGCCACGGGACGGCTATATAAGACAACAATTATTCTAACTCAACTTTTGTCTTTAATATAAGACAAATATTATTCAAACTCTAATTTTGCGTTGAACATGACAGAATTTCTCAAATGAAATTCAGTTTTCTTCTCTTTTAACTTACCAAGTTGAGCATCACTTGGATTCAAAAAAGCCAGAATTGCTAAAATCAGAATTTTCTCCATTTCTTCTACTGAAATGTCGAGCGATCACCTTCTGGGTTCTGCAGAATGTGTGGTGGCAAAGAAGATAGTACAGAATTAAGAAAAATTGACAGCTGTTTTACATCTCATCGTTATCTGTGATTGCAGGGAATCAGGCAGCTGCACTGAAGTCTCTTTGGCAACACGGCTTTATTTTCAACCTACACAGAGCCACTTTCCCGATCTTCTTATCTCCTTCCCACACCCCCCTCCTAATTTCAGGAAGTAAAGAAGGATGATTAAATTGCAAGGAATGGATATCTGCTTCTATCGATTTGTTTATTCAAGTTGTTCGCAATATAAATGAGATATTTGAATTTTGTGTAAGGATTTTTGAAGTTTTCATCAATTTTGGGGGAAAATGTTTTGAAAGTATGGTGTGTGGTAACATCTATTGTTAAATATAGCTTCCATAACTCTTTAAATATGAGATTAATATTATAGAAAATAGAGATTTAGATAGCTCTGAACTAGATCTTCAATTTATGTCTAGTGACTTTCTTCCGTAAAAAGCTTATTTTCAAAGTTAGGTAGATTTGAATGTGACTATTCGTTCACCTTAACATGAAAGTGTCCGGATACTTTTTGCAATATAGTGTATATACTAGAGGTAGATCTAGCAACGTGCCACAGACAACAACGGAGCAGAGTAAATTGGGTTGTTGGGTTGTTTTACCTCTGAGCGGCACTTTTTTGCACACCATGGGCTAAATGGCCAGGCCACAAGGACCCCGAAGGCTCAGAGAAGGTTGGGGGAGGGGACCCACTGGAACAGCTGTTGGGAGACAGATGGTAGCCTCCCGTCAAGGCCATCCAGCCTGTTCTTTAACGTGCACAGGGTATGGCTCTCCCGCACACAGGGCCACGGCTTAACGTCCCATCCGACGGACGGCGGCCTTTCCAAGCCCATCGGTGTCCCCTACTGACCGTGGGCAGGGCTGGGAATTTTGCGAAGATAAAGTAAATTGGGCAAAAGGGATTCTTTTAATGTATTTTTTATGCAATTTTGTATAGCGATTAAAAAATTTGGTTCAAACATGTTCAGCTATAGGATGCCCAAATCTTTATAACGAGGATTTATCTCTTAATTTCTTCAAGTAAGCTTATTTAATCCCTTTTTTTAACTCAAAATAATTTATAGTTCATGATCAGTGTTAATCAATAGTAAATACACCTATTACTTGTGGTTTTGTTTAAAGCTTCAAATCATATGTCAGAAAGAACCCTAAACTGTATTAATGATTATGTTTATAAATTTCCTATTAACCAACAAATGATTGATTAATAGGAAATTTATAATTTTTATATTGTTGATAAATATTTTTGTTAATAAATATGAATTTATTAACTTTGTTAATAAATTCATATTTATTGTTATAAAATTAGTTAATAAATTGTTAATAAATATGAAACGTGTGCAGAAAGGAAATTCTGGACGCCGACAAAACGCATCTACAGCACCCATTTCAAATTAAACTGCTGCACTAGAAGAGATTTATAAAGAACCCTGACTTATACGTTGATCAGTAGAAATTGCCAAAAGTAAATGCATACTATTTCTTGTAAATGCACAATATAGTGGTACTTTAAAAAGTTGACATCACACGCAGGGAAACGTTTTTTTTTTACATTTTCGTTTACCTAAGAAACCCATCTTTACAGCTTCTGCCTATACAGAGCATACCAATTATTTTTTTTTATGAAATTGTGTTATGTCAAAGGTAAAACTAATTATTTCGAAGTTCTATAACTTCTAAAATACGCTTTGTATGTATTTTGTTTTTCAAAAATATTCTTTCAATATTTCAAGAGTCATGGATTTAAATACAATAGAGCCACTCAGAATTAATCACAAAATTCCAGCTATCATAATTCTTTAAATTCTGAACTAATATTGTTGAAAATTGAGATTTAGATACACTTGATTTAGATCTTTATTTTATCTTCGACAACAATTTTCGATACAAATCGTATTTAGAAGTTCCTAAATATTCCATTGAAATAAATAATGAATAAAATCCCCATTGACATGAAGTTGAAATTCCTTCATCAATTCATGGGGCTATCTACTATGTAATGACCAATGCCGTGTAGAGAGTATTAAGGGATAGGAGCCCAAAAAAAGCGACGCTTCTTATTTTGGGAATTGGTTTAATGAAAAAAACAACAACTTCTGATTAGTGGAGGGAAAAAAGGGGCAGGGGGTTTCAGACTCTGTGACCTTTAATAATATTTATACCCCATAACCTACACGGCTCTGGTAATGACTTTATTGATATTATATTTAGTACTTTCTTTTTCCTGTTAGTTTTGGGGCGGGGGAGGCGGCTCAGTCGGTAGCGCGCCAGGCTCGTAATCTATAGTTCCCAGGTTCGAGTCCCAGCTGGGTCAGCGTTGAGATTTATCTCCGCAAAATTCCCGCCCTGCCCACGGTCAGTAGGGGACGCCGATGGCCTTGGAAAGGCCGCCGTCCGTCGGGACATTAAGCCGTGGTCCCGTGTGTGGGAGAGTCATACCCTGTGCACGTTAAAGAACACGCTGGATGGCCTTAACGGGAGGCTACCATCTGTCTCCCAACAACTGTTTCAGTGGGTCCCCAACCTTCTCTGAGCCTTCGGGGTCCATGTGACCTGGCCATTTAGCCCATGGTGTGCAAAAAAGTGCCGCTCAGAGGTAAAACAACCCAACCTGTTAGTTTTTTTTTTTCAAATGGATGCCTTTCTACCCATTCATTTTTTTTTTTTTTTGAAGCCTTAATGTGTAATGTGTCTTTCACTTCTTTTGGAATAAATTGTCAAGATGTGTGGGCACTGACAGAAACAGTGGTGGATTTACCTCTACACTATGTAGACTTGGGGAGATGACAGAGAATGATGATGTTTTGTATCCTATGCCAATACCCACTGTATAAGTTTTTAATTCTCATATAACTATTTACCATCACCAACCGCGCATGGAAGACGTAAAGAATAAACATTATCCGATTTGTTTGTTGAGGTAGGTGGGAGAGAACAGGAAAATTTTTATTATGACTTATTATTCCTAATCTCATAAACTTTCATTTAATGCAGAACCCGTTATGATCGATTCTTAGGCTAGGGAGCTGATGAAAACATCTGCCTTTGCAAACACAGAGACAAATGGCATTCAAAAGCGCTAGGAACACGTTTCTTTTAAAGAAAGGTTTTCCATGTCCCGTGGCCGAGTGGTTAGCGTGCTTGGCTACTGATCTACGGGACCTGGGTTCGAGTAAGGCATGGGTGTTCGTGCTGTTTTTCTGCTGAGGTCCTGCCATCCTCTCAGACCTTCTACTCTGGCTTATAAACTGACAGGCTCCTGTCAGACCTCTGTGGCAAGCAGCTGCTTGAGGGGGTATTTATTTATTATTATTATTTTCCAACTGTAGATTATATTTCTGTATAAGAAGTACCTACACAGTAATTACCTTGGTACCTTAAGTTTTGTTTACGAAAAATATGTGTTCATGTAATACCTACATAACATGATAGACACCAAAACTAATGCATGTACTTGAGCTACGATTCTGGTATTATGCCCAACTATTCGGCCATGACGCTACCTCCTTGCTGATCTATAGCATCCAATGGCGCCTCCATACAAGTTCTACCTCTATATATTTTTACATTTTGTGTACAGTGCATTAAGTACGGTGAGATGAAGCTGTAGATAAAGGTTGCTGGTCCTAGCTCTAATCATCTATCCCCCCATCTTACTTATTATTCAAAAATCCAAAGTTCCATCTTTACTTATTATATTTATTTATCAAAAAGAAATATACATCATCATCATAGGACCGGACTTTTTAGCTGAAAGGTCACATGGACAACTGAAATGTCCATGTCGCCTTTCATACCATTCAGGCCATGTGACCTGAAATGTCCATGTGGCTGAAACATAGCATCTAGAACCGGACTTTTTAGCTGAAAGGCCACATATGGACAACTGAAATTAAAGGATGAGCCGCCAAAGAAATATATAATCATTAACGTAAGTGTAACCAACGAAAAGAAAAAAGAAATCTTAAATGAATAATAATATAATAATAAATACCCCCTCAAGCAGCTGCTTGCCACAGAGGTCTGACAGGAGCCTGTCAGTTTATATGCCATAGTAGAAGGTCTGAGAGAATGGCCGGACCTCAGCAGAAAAACGACACATACATCCATGGCTCCGACACATACACCTGGGGCTCGAACCCAGGTCCCTTAGATCAGTAGCCAAGCGCGCTAACCACTCGGCCATGGGACGGCTCTTAAATGAAACATAACATAATTTTATTAAAATTAATCGTTTTAATGAAAATTTGCATATCTCCGACATTGGACTTAATATTCTGTATACTCGCGGTCCACACAAAAAGGGGTGGCGGCCGAATGTGGCCCATAGCCATAGTTTGCTTAAGCCTAGTCTAGGAGTTGTCCAACTCTATAAAATCTATAATAATAAACGATGTCTATGTGTCTGTTTGTGTCAGCCATAACTCATCAGGAAATCGTTGTAGATGCTTCAAAATCACTTTAGTTTTATTTTCTAGATCCGGGCCTCTCCCATATAATGCTATGAAAAGTCAGTTTGAACGGTATTGCCAATAGAGTGGCTTATTAGAATATTATTAGTCTCCAATTGCCTCGCAATTAGGATATTTCATGTGATTAAATCTAACTAGATGAGATCTAGTGACACTGTTGCACTCTGATTGACATCGTTGCAATTTGGGTGCAGGGTACGATTCCTAAGTCACCATCTCATTAATTTTGACCTCCCCGTCTTCCCATTGCCATTTTCTCATTGGTCGAATCACGTAGTCCTCAAAGCAGAGTCAGCCAGATGCAACATCAACACCAATTGACAACCATCAGCTGCTCGAGAGTTGGTTTTACTTCCACCGAGCATAATTAAAACACAGTAAATTTTGGGATTTGGGTTGTTTTACCTCTGAGCGGCACTTTTTTGCACACCATGGGCTAAATGGCCAAGTCACATGGACCCCGAAGGCTCAGAGAAGGTTGGGGGAGGAGACCCACTGGAACAGCTGTTGGGAGACAGATGGTAGCCTCCCGTCAAGGCCATCCAGCGTGTTCTTTAACGTGCACAGGGTATGGCTCTCCCGCACACGGAGCCACGGCTTAACGTCCCATCCGACGGACGGCGGCCTTTCCAAGCCCATCGGTGTCCCCTACTGACTGTGGGCAGGGCGGGGAATTTTGCGGAGATAAATCTCAACGCTGACCCAGCTGGGACTCGAAACTGGGAACTACAGATTGCGAGCCTGGCGCGCTACCGACTGACCACCCCCGCCCCATAAATTTTGGGAAAACTAGCGGATGGTATTAATGTGAAGAGAATAGTAGCTTTGAGATGAATACAAGAGCCTCGTGAGGCGATGATCATAAAACCGAGTGCATACAGTGAAGAAACAATGAATGCTTAAAAAGTGCACAACTATAAACCCATCGACCCTACGATGTTAGGTGAGTGTATATAACAAACTGCCCTTTCAGTGTTTTGCCTTTATTACTCTTATTAGTAATCCCAACGACAAGGAAGCATGTCCCATTCCCCCTCCCTTCCTAGATCCGGCTCTAATCAGTAATAAACGGGGATTTTGTGGGACAAAATTGCGAAATTTCTGCAGACGCACCCACATAAAAAAGATAGTGATAGATGGATTGGATTGTTTCACCCCTCTGAGCGGCACTTTTTTGCACATCATGGGCTAAATGGCCAGGCCACAAGGACCCCGAAGGCTCAGAGAAGGTTGGGGGAGGGGACCCACTGGAACAGCTGTTGGGAGACAGATGGTAGTCTCCCGTCAAGGCCATCCAGCGTGTTCTTTAACGTGCACAGGGTATGGCTCTCCCGCACACGGGGCCACGGCTTAACGTCCCATACGACGGACGGCGGCCTTTTCAAGCACATCGGTGTCCCCTACTGACCGTGGGCAGTGCGGGGAAATTTTGCGGAGATAAATCTCAACGCTGACCCAGCTGGGACTCGAACCTGGGAATTACAGATTACGAGCCTGGCGCGCTACCGACAGAGCCATCCCCGCCCCCCAATGATACATGAATATATACAACTGCTTAAAACAAAACAAAAATAAAAAATGAATATTAAATGATTTGTTTTATTTAGTTTCAACTCGCACGTTGCATATCAATCATCAGCGATTAATTACCCGCTTTTACACTCCGGCGATCATTTTGCTCCTCTGTATTTAGAAAGAGATCGCTCTGAATTAACACTCTTCTTTGAGACTGATAAATATCGCAGAGACTGGGGAATCGTTCTTTTTGGAACAACCAGAAGATAATTAAATGCCAATATCGTTCTTTCGCAATTTTTTCACAGCATCGCTTTGAGGCTTTTAAGCTGTTGTCGTCTTCGAGCATGAACATACTGTTCAAAATTATATAAATCAACATCATTTGCAGAAATATTTAAGACTTCAGTTAATTGGTATCGAACAATCGGTATGCTTTAAAAATGCTCTTACAGGCTGACGAAATCTGCATCACTGAAATATTGCCCAATTCTTCCTGAACATAAAAGGCGCGTGCTTTATTGCCAATGTTCTCTTGGCTTTCGTTCATTTCATTATAGATTTTATGTGCCAATATACGAGGGGCGGGGGTGGCGGCTTAGTCGGTAGCGCGCCAGGCTCGTAATCTGTAGTTCCCATGTTCGAGTCCCAGCTGGGTCAGCGTTGAGATTTATCTCCGCAAAATTCCCCGCCCTGCCCACGGTCAGTAGGAACACCGATGGGCTTGGAAAGGCCGCCGTTCGTCGGATGGGACGTTAAGCCGTGGGCCGTGTGCGGGAGAGCCATACCCTGTGCACGTTAAAGAACACTCTGCATGGCCTTGACAGGAGACTACCATCTGTCTCCCAACAGCTGTTCCAGTGGGTCCCCTTCCCCAACCTTCTCTGAACCTTCGGGGTCCATGTGACCTGGCCATTTAGCCCATGGTGTGCAAAAAAGTGCCGCTCAGAGGTAAAACAACCCAATATACGAAGTGTTCAAAGTGGCGGCTCGGAACTATTCGGCACATATCTTTTTGATTTGGTTCAAGTCATTTCCAAGGAATCATTTTTACGCTTTTCAAAGATATTTTTTAACATAATGCTACAGCTGTTTCCCATTTCCTGTTCGAAAAATTCATTGTAATCTTCTATACGATTGCGGTGTAAAAGCACAGCTTGGAAACAAATATTCCATCTTGTTTGAAAGAGAACTTGTGCCATGTCAGCACAAGTTCACCTTAAAACGAGCAACATGCAAGTTGTCTTAATAACAACAACAATTCATCATATTGCGACTAACAATTATTTTTACTGAACAAGAGAGTTTGAGTCTAAATAACACAAAGTTTTATTTTATTCAGTGAATAACAACACAGTTTTACAATTGCAATGAATAACAACACAGTTTTTATATCATTTGGTGTATTTCATTTCTTCCGTAATTTCATATTGCGTTTTCCCTGATCTTCGTTTTTATTTCTTTTCTTTCTAAATTAGCTGTACGCGTTGATCATCTGGGTGATCCATGTGCTCTTATCGGACACTTTAGAGAAAACCGTACGGGCCCCCGGAAGAGCGCACGCTCCGGATTCAAAGGTCGTCAGTGTTCCGAAACTTGTGGCTCCTCTTACGTACCACTGATCGCCTGATTTGCATACCAGAGGGCCGCCACTGTCACCCTGGAAAAAGAAATATACATCATCATCAAGAGTAGGCAAATGAAAAATTCGAGTACAGAAAACTCTTCATTATCTGGGTAGGGTTATCCGTTTTGCTGATAGAAAAAATAAAAATACCCCCTCAAGCAGCTGCTTGCCACAGAGGTCTGACAGGAGCCTGTCAGTTTATATGCCAGAGTAGAAGATCTGTGAGGATGGCAGGACCTCAGCAGAAAAACAACACAAACGTCCATGCCTTATCCGGGGCTCGAACCTAGGTCCCTTAGATCAGTAGTCAAGCGCGCTAACCACTCGGCCACGGGACGGCTGCTGATAGAAACTCAAAGTGTTTTTTGAAACCTAAAATGCCATTAAAGCCTGTTGATTTTTTTTCCAAGGCACTTATTTCTTTGCATTTTGAAGATATTATCAATTCGCATTTGACGCAAATGGTAACATTCACTTGAATTATGACCCCCCCCCCTCCAGATAATGGAAATTAACTTCAAAGATTTATAATTAATAATAAATAAATACCCTCTCAAGCAGCTGCTTGCCACAGAGGTCTGACAGGAGCCTGTCAGTTTATATGCCACAGTAGATGATCTGTGTGGTTGGCGTGACCTCAGCAGAAAAACAACACGAACATCCATGCCTTACCTGGGACTCGAACCCAGGTCCCTTAGATCAGTAGCCAAGCGTGCTAACCACTCGGCCATGGAACGGACTCTAAAAAAAAGCGTTTTATGAGAAAACGTGACTGAATATATAAGATCTCTTATGTAAATTTCGATTTTCAGCAATACTCAGTTTTTATCGTATTTTTTCACTAACCTTTTGAATACATGTATTGCATTAAACGGTTTCAAATAATACTTCTTATTCAAATTATAATTAATTTCTGAGGTAAATTCTAACATTTGCCATTGCTCTTGTTAAATATTCACACTTGCATAACTCTTTAAATACGAATAGAATATTGTTGAAAAATTCAGATTTAGTTAGAGTTGATTGAGATCTTTAATTTATCTTCAGTCACATTTTCTCATAAAACCCTTATTTTAGAAGTTACAGAGCTTCGAAGTTAGCTTGCAGCTTACTTTTACTTATACAGGGTGAATCTGAAAAAGTGGGCAAAACTTTACGGGGTGGTAGAACGTAGCTATACGAGCAATATTCGTCATAGAATGTATGGTCGGAACGCAAACGGCGAGACGCTAGGTGGCGTTGGAAATGGTATAAAAAGGTCGGTCCTCGCACCCAACGGCATAAAAATAACGTACACATAGTGCATATCCGCCATTTCGTGGTTAGTATAACCAGCCATCATCTCGGCAATCCACGGTAGAAATGCCGTTGGGTGCGAGGACCGACCCTTTTATACCATTTCCAACGCCACCTAGCGGCTCGCCGCTTGCGTTCCGACCATACATTCTATGACGAATATTGCTCGTATAGCTGCGTTCTACCACCCCGTAAAGTTTTGCCCACTTTTTCAGATTCACCCTGTATAACTCAGAAAGGGGAGGGGGGGATCATTTTCAGTGACAACTGAATATATGAAACTACATGAAATCTGAAACAGAAAATTAGTGTTTAATAACATTCATACAGAACGAAGACTGCTCATTCTGTTATGAAAGCTTAACCAACTCTCCTCATCAATCTTAGGGGACACCGATGGGCTTGGAAAGGCCGCCGTCCGTCGGATGGGACGTTAAGCAGTGGCCCCGTGTACGGGAGAGCCATACCCTGTGCACGTTAAAGAACACGCTGGATGGCCTTGACGGGAGGCTACCATCTGTCTCCCAACAGCTGTTCCAGTGGGTCCCCTCCCCCAACCTTCTCTGAGCCTTCGGGGTCCATGTGACCTGGCCATTTAGCTCATGGTGTGCAAAAAAGTGCCGCTCAGAGGTAAAACAACCCAACCCTCATCAATCTTTTTCATTTCGATTTTAACTTCTTAAAACTATGTTATAAACAGATCTCATTTATTTCACCCTTAAAGGTAAATGTATCCTTCCTCAAATGATATGGGCGGGGATTGTTCAATCGGTAGGGCGCCAGACTCATAATCTGCAGTTCCCAGTTTCGAGTCCCAGCTGAATCAACGTTGAGATTTATCTCCACAAAATTCCCCGCCCTGCCCACCGTCAGTAGGGGACACCGATAGGCTTGGAAAGGCCGCCGTCCGTCTGATGGGACGTTAAGCCGTGGCTCTGTGTACGGAAGAGACATACCTTGTGCACATTAAAGAACACGCTGGACGGCTTTGACGGGAGGCTATCATCTATCTCCCAACAGCTATTCCAGTGGGTCCCCAACCTTCCCTGAGCCTCGGGGTCCATGTGACCTGGCCATTTAGATCATGGTGTGCAAAAAAAGTACCGCTCAGAGGTAAAACAACCCAACCTCAAATTATATAGAAACCAGGAACGTAAGCATCATTGTAATTTTGATAGAAGTATTTTTCGTGCAGTGAATTTGCAGAACATTAAGATACACTGGCATATCAGGGGCATGTCTTTGAGATGCCCGTGGTATGCCAGTTTCAAAAACGCAAAATTTCTACAGAAGCCCCCCAAAAAACAGACAAGCAAGATATGATTCTTCAAGACATGTCGAAAGCCCCCATTAGACTCCATCATGTCTGTAGACGGCACTCTTCTCTGTCTGGGCTGAGTTCATTTTCTGCCTATGTGTGTGAGAGCTTTGTAGAAGGGTACCTGTCCCTAACTTGTCAGGATGAATAACTCAGTTGGCCGAATACACAAACTCATGGGTTTCTCATATCTACATTTATTTACACAATTTAAACTTTATAATATATACAAACAGTGACTGCCCACCCAGTGCAGTCACTCGTCGAATGCAACACAGGTGGGTTGGGTTGTTTTACCTCTGAGCGGCACTTTTTTGCACACCATGGGCTAAATGGCCAGGTCACATGGACCCCGAAGGCTCAGAGAAGGTTGGGGGAGGGGATCCACTGGAACAGCTGTTGGGAGACAGATGGTAGTCTCCCGTCAAGGCCATCCAGCGTGTTCTTTAACGTGCACAGGGTATGGCTCTCCCACACACGGGGCCACGGCTTAATGTCCCATCCGACGGACGGCGGCCTTTCCAAGCCCATCGGTGTCCCCTACTGACCGTGGGCAGGGCAGGGAGTTTTGCGGAGATAAATCTCAACGCTGACCCAGCTGGTACTCGAACCTGGGAACTACAGATTACGAGCCTGGCGCGCTACCGACTGAGCCACCCCCGCCCTACAACACAGACAACACAGGCTGTAATCAACCTCAGCGGTCCCGCCGCTAGATACAGAAGAAATGTTAAAAAAAACGAGGTGCAGACTATCCGCCTGACATCCGGACAGCCTCGTGGTCCGCGTTCAAGTTCAATTTGAACCATCTGCCGGATGATGTCACGTGTCCTTCGGGGGACGTTAGAGTGTCTCGGTCAATAGGGTTCGAACACGATCGCCGTGCCAGGCCTGGCCAGGCTGACTCTTGTCGCCTTTCTTCGTCCAGCTACCCAAACTGGATCCGCCGCTGGCGCTATGTCGCCAGGAGGGAAGGCACTGCCGCTAAAATGGCACTGCCGCTAAACTCCTGCCGAGTCCCTACAATGTCAATGTTGAGTGGGTTGGGTTGTTTTACCTCTGAGCGGCACTTTTTTGCACACCATGGGCTAAATGGCCAGGTCACATGGACCCCGAGGCTCAGGGAAGGTTGGGAACCCACTGGAACAGCTGTTGGGAGACAGATGGTAGCCTCCCGTCAAGGCCATCCAGCGTGTTCTTTAACGTGCACAGGGTATGGCTCTCCCGCACACGGGGCCACGGCTTAACATCCCATCCAACGGACGGCGGCCTTTCCAAGCCCATCGGTTCCCCTACTGACCGTGGGCAGGGCGGGGAATTTTGCGGAGATAAATCTCAACGCTGACCCAGCTGGGACTCGAACCTGGGAACTATAGATTACGAGCCTGGCGCGCTACCGACTGAGCCACCCCCGCCCCAACAATATTGAGACTAATAGCTTTAAATACTTGAGTCTCGGATTTTGTGGGACTGCATTAGAAAATATTTCATTCAAGGTGGGGGGGGAGCGATTATAACCCATTACTATCCCGTCCCCCGTCTCAGGTAAGTCTCTGTATAACGATTTCGAAATATTTTTTTCCGATTGATAATTTTCTATTAAAGCTAAGTTATCTTTCAGTAAACGAAAAAAAAAAATCATTCTATATCAATTCCCAACCTCAATATTTTTCAATGCCTATATATAAATTAGCCGTCCCGTGGCCGAGTGGTTAGCGCGCTTGGCTACTGATCTACGGGACCTGGGTTCGAGCCCCGGGTAAGGCATGGATGTTTCTGTTGTTTTCTGCTGAGGTCCTGCCATCCTCTCAGACCTTCTACTATGGCATATAAACTGACAGGCTCCTGTCAGACCTCTGTGGCAAGCAGCTGCTTGAGGGGGTATTTATTATTTATTATTTATTTATATATAAATTATAATAAAGGTAGAGAAACATAGAGAAATTACTTGACAACTTCTGCTTATTTCAAAGACAAAATTCCAAGTTCGAATCACCGTAACTTCTGAAATCAGCTTTTTACGAGAAATATATTAGGCTTTTGGTAGGGATACTGCCTGCCAAAAGTCTAATATATTTCTCGTAAAAATACTAATTGTTTCTAATTGTGAAATGTATTTACTTACGTGGCATACATCTTGTTGTCCTTCAGAATTCAAAACGCATATCATCGATTTCTCCACGAAAGGCATAGCTATGGAGTCGTTGCAAGTTTCAGCTGTCTGAATAGTCATTTCAACTTCTTTGAGAACGTTGCTGGAGCCTGTTCCTATGAAACGAAACCCAACTCCAATAAGTGAAAGTGAGGAAGTGATCATTAAAAACATTTAATATAATGCAGTGATATAAATAATGAATATTTCACATCAAAGCTCTAAAACCTCAAAAAATCAATTAATCCACCTAATCACAGCATCTCAAGAGTCGAGTAGAACTACAATCCGTGCAACCATACCGCCCCGAAAACTAATTAGTACAGTGTTTTGCATAATTTATAGCGCCTCAAAAGGCAATTTTTTTAATAGAAGAAGGTACATTCCTACACAAATTGCTTACACAAACACTATATTACTTACACAAGGACATGACACACTGGTCTAGACCAGGTAGGGTCTATTTGCATAACCACAATAGTAAAGGAGAATCAGAACCGTATTCATCATGATAGCTTGTGTTGTTTTACCTCTAAGTGGCACCTTTTCTACATAATAGGCTAATGACCAGGTCACAAGGACACCTAAAGCTCAGAAAATGTTGGGGAAGACGACCCACTGGACAGCTGTTAGAAGACAAACGGATCCCTCCCGTCGTCAAGGCATTCCAGACTATTCTTTAACATGAACAGGATATGGCTGTGCTTCACACAAGGATGTGGCTTAACTTGCCATCCGACGGACGGCGATCTTTCCAAGCCCATCTGGATCCTAAGGACAGAGTGAACGTTAACGACGATAAATCTCAGATGCTGTTATAGTTGGGACTCGAGCCTGTAACAATAATGCCTTCCCACTTCTAACGGACTCTAACAAGTGTCCAATGGATTACATTAGTCTACTCAGTATTGAGCCCTAGGGATCCTCGTAATCAAGCTATCTAATCCATTGCATGCACAAAAGTGCCGCATGAGTCAACAACTCAATCCACTTGCTCCTAAAGTAGTTGGAGTGGGAGTGGCTCAGTCGGTAGCGCGCCAGGCCCGCAATCTGCAGTTCCCAAGTTTGAGTCTCAGCTGGGCCAGCGTTGTGATTTATCTCTGCAACACTCCCCTATCTGTCCACAGTCAGTAGGGGACACCGATGGGCTCGGAAAACCCACCGTCCGTTGGATGAAACGTTAAGCCGTGGCCCATGTGCAGGAGGTTGGGTTGGGTTGTTTTACCTCTGAGCGGCACTTTTTTGCACACCATGGGCTAAATGGCCAGGTCACATGGACCCCAAAGGCTCAGAGAAGGTTGGGGGAGGGGACCCACTGGAACAGCTGTTGAGAGACAGATGGTAGCCTCCCGTCAAGGCCATCCAGCGTGTTCTTTAACGTGCACAGGGTATGGCTCTCCCACACACGGGGCCACGGCTTAACGTCCCATCCGACGGACGGCGGCCTTTCCAAGCCCATCGGTGTCCCCTACTGACCGTGGGCAGGGAGGAGAATTTTGCGGAGATAAATCTCAACGCTGACCCAGTTGGGACTCGAACCTGGGAACTACAGATTACGAGCCTGGCGCGCTACCGACTGAGCCACCCCCGCCCCCATGTGCAGGAGACCTACACCTGTGCACATTAAAGAACATGATGGATGGGCACGATGAAAGTCTCCCAACGGCTATAACAGTGTGTCCCCAACCTTCTCTGAGCTTTTGGAGTCCTTGTGACTTAGCCCATTGTGGGCAAAAATGCCGCTCAGAGGTAAAACAATATCCTTGTGACCTTATCATTTATCCTATTGTTAAAAAAAATGGGCATCATTTTTACAACCATTGATGGTTATAAAAAAATTCAACCCAATGGCAGATTTTATAAAACCAGTTGCACATAATCCTAATCATCAGTACTTTTTAAATTTCTAACTAGTAATCAGCAAACAAAAACTTATAAATCCAGTGACTAATTTCTAATGAGAGAAATCCTTCGTGAATCCTTTGAGAATCCTGTTGAATCCTTTGTGAGAAAATATTAACCAGGACTAGGTAAATGGGTGTGAGGCTTCTTTTGCTGCTAATACCTAGCTTTATTTTCAATAATAAACATATTTTTAAGCTTACTCACAATTTTAAATTGGTACCGAGTGGTTAGCACGCTTGATTACTGATCTAAGGGACCTGGGTTCGAGCCAAGGGTAAGGCATGGATGTATGTGTCGTTTTTCTGCTGAGGTCCTGCCATCCTCTCAGACCTTCTACTATGGCATATAAACTGACAGGCTCCTGTCAGACCTCTGTGGCAAGCAGCTGCTTGAGGGGGTATTTATTTAATTTTTTTTCAAAACGATATTATACTTAAAGAAAGGTGGTAATAAGATCATTGCTTTTATATATTTAGTCATTTTTAAGCTTCATTTCTAATAACATGAGGTGATGATGGGCCAAAAAGATTTAAATGTTTTCAGGGCACCAGAATTGCTTAATCGAACCCTGACATTGATATACTAATAATTTTTCCAAGTCATTCTGTTATCAAATCTGTTACAATGTAATTTTGAAAAGATACATATAAAATTATTTCTAAACGAATAATGCATTTACTATTTTTTAGCATACTCTACCTCTAGTCATACCCCACCCAGAAGCAATACATTTGGTTCCAGAGGTCAACTCCTGTCCTTGGGAAGGAAGGCAAGCTGGCTTTACATGTTCAGTAAACTTCACCGGTGCAGCAAGCTTCATCAGGGCAATATCATTGAGCATATCAACTTGTCCTCTAATCTGTTAACACGATACAAAAAGTCTGTTACAAGAATAATTCTAAAATATATACATACCGTGTAGCGACATCAATATAAGTAATATATTTAAGTAATATATTGATGTCGGTACACTATATACAGGGTGAATCTGAAAAAGTGGGCAAAACTTTACGGGGTGGTAGAACGCAGCTATACGAGCAACATTCGTCATAGAATGTATGGTCGGAATGCAAGCGGTGAGAAGTTAAAAGGTAGTTTTCCACTGTCACATTTAAAGAATGAACACAAGAAGGAGAGGAGATACTTCAGAAAACATTTTATTAACAGGAATGTAATTGAGGTACATGCTCAAAGAAATTGCTCAAAAGAGCTGCCGCCAACTGTAATGCAGGCTTCACACCTGCGGGATAGGGACCGACGCACATTTGCGAAGACACCAGGCATTTTCCGAATATCGCCGGCAACAACGGCGATCCTGGCGACTAGATCCATATCGGTTTCAATGGGGCACTCGTAGATTAGGCTTTTCATATGGCCTCACAGGAAAAAGTCCAAACACGAGAGATCCGGCGAACTTGGTGGCCAAGCTGTGGGACCACCTCGACCAATCCATCGCCCTGGGAACGTTGCATGTAAAGTGTTCCGCACATCTAAGCTGAAGTGTGCAGGCGCACCGTCGTGCTGGAACCACATTCTCGACCTGCTGGGGGTTGGAATCGGACGCAGCAGCTCCGGCAACACCTCTCGTAGGAATGTGTTATACGATTTGCCGTCCAGACGGTATGGCAGGAGGTATGGGCCAACCAAATGGTCATGGAGGATACCTGCAAAAACATTTACGGAGAACCGCTGCTGGAACGAATGAGGACGTGTGGCATGTGGGTTCGTAGATGCCCACGTGTGTGAATTGTGGGTATTCAAAACGCCCTCACGGGTGAAAGTGCACTCGTCCGTAAACAGAACATGTGCACCAAAATCCGGCTGCGCTGCATTCTGCTGGAGGTACCAACGTGCGAAATCGACACGTGGCTGATAGTCCGCCGGTGACAACGCTTGTACCTTCTGCGTACGATAGGGGTGCATTCCTTCCTCCTGTAGCACACGGCAAACCGACATTTGGGACACATGTACTGCACGGGAAACCGCTCGCGTGCTACATCCCGGTCGCTCTTCCACCCTACGCAGAATGTCCTCTGCAAGTTGCGACATCCTGACACTCCTTTCACGCCTGCGTCTTGCTTGGCAACGGCGAAGGATCCCGTTTCACACAGCCGCCGATGCAAACGCTCGAAGGTTTTCCGATCTGGAGTGCATCTCATCAGAAACCGGTAGCGGTAACATCTCTGTGCCTCACTTGCATTCCCGTCCGCTGCACCAAACACAAAGTGCATATCCGCCATTTCGTGGTTAGTATAACCAGCCATCCTCTCGGCAATCCACGGTAGAAATGCCGTTGGGTGCGAGGACCGACCCTTTTATACCATTTCCAACGCCACCTAGCGGCTCGCCGTTTGCGTTCCGCCCATACTTTCTATGACGAATATTGCTCGTATAGCTGCGTTCTACCACCCCGTAAAGTTTTGCCCACTTTTTCAGATTCACCCTGTATATAACATATATAACTTTATTGATATATAACTAATATTATATCCAATTATATATAAATAGTATTAAATCTTGTCAGCTGCTTGAGGGGATTTTTTTTATATTTTTATTTATAAATAGTTATATTGTATCATAAATAATATGAATGGAAACAAAGACTACTACTACTACATTACATATATAAAAGGTAGTTGTTCCTAGTTATTTTTAACGTTTTTAACTCGTCTAAAAAGAAAATCACGAGAAGTCACTGGAATAGGGTTTTCCAATTATTAAAATATTCCACCGGGCAGGAGTAGTTGAAATGATATTCTATATGAAATGATAATTTAGTTAACATGAGTAACCCAAGGTTACTCCGTTGAAGGAGTAACCTTTGGGATTTAACGGAGTAACCGTGGTTGAGAAAAGCGAAAAAGTGCTAAACCTGAAACGAAAATTACAAACTATTTATTTATGCTAGAAATTTTTTAATTTTCGTGGTACAATAGGAGAATTAAGAGGATTATATTAGCAGGGAATAGTGCAAAAAAAGGGAATTTTTTCATTTGAAGAGATAGAAAAATTATTTCCATGTTGTATAGGTATTAATAAAATACCTATACTTTATTTAGCCTATCTGATACTAATACTTATATAACTTATACTTAGCGTATATACCTGACTACTAATTAGCAACATCAA
Source organism: Ryuthela nishihirai (assembly GCA_038380435.1). Taxonomy (NCBI): domain Eukaryota; kingdom Metazoa; phylum Arthropoda; class Arachnida; order Araneae; family Heptathelidae; genus Ryuthela; species Ryuthela nishihirai. The sequence goes on from JAWZYU010000015.1 coordinate 38,906,156, forward strand.
TATAATATTAGTTATATTTTTTCGCTATTAATAAAATAGAGGGTTATTATAAATAAGTTCGCCTATTTTAAAATGCTAAATTTTTAAAAATAATTAGATAACAAAAATAATCCTGTGTTCAAAATATTGAGAAATTCGCAGATTTTTCATGGTTTCGATGGGATAGATTTATTATCGCATGATGGTATCAATATCCAGATCTAGAAAACAATAAAAAGGGGGGGGGGGTGAATGATCCGACTGTAAGACTAGGGGAGAGGGGGCCAACCGTGGTAGAGGCCGTTAGTACCTTTCAAAAGAGATACTCTCTTGTGAAAGTGAACGGAGAAGGGGGGCCGACAAAGTCGTAATGAACCGGAACGCAGTTCTGTGATAAATGTTTCCCTCCTTTTTAATGATCTTTAACAAATTTCTTGTAAAATGAAAGTACTCTATATGAGCTTCAAATTTTTTGCCCCCGTTCCTGTGTTGGTGGGCGGGGGTAGCTCAGTCGGTAGCGCGCCAGGCTCGTAATCTGTAGTTCCCAGGTTCGAGTCCCAGCTGGGTCAGCGTTGAGATTTATCTCCGCAAAATTCCCCGCCCTGCCCACGGTCAGTAGGGGACACCGATGGGCTTGGAAAGGCCGCCGTCCGTCGGATGAGACGTTAAGCCGTGTGCGGGAGAGCCATACCCTGTGCACGTTAAAGAACACGCTGGATGGCCTTGACGGGAGGCTACCATCTGTCTCCCAACAGCTGTTCCAGTGGGTCCCCTCCCCCAACCTTCTCTGAGCCTTCGGGGTCAATGTGACCTGGCCATTTAGCCCATGGTGTGCAAAAAAGTGCCGCTCAGAGGTAAAACAACCCAACCTGTGTTGGATTTTACATCCGGTTCCTGTGTTGGTTAATAGTTCCGATTCCTGTGTTGGTTAATAGTTCCGATTCCTGTGTTGGTATTGTAGTTATTTGTTGTGTAGATATACCATTCTCAAAGTTGGGGGTTGTTCACTCAAATCTTTCTAAATATATATTTTATGCAATATTCGTTTATTATTTAAAGAATTATGGAAGCTGAAGCATTTAACTGTAACTTTTGCTACTAGTAAAAATCTACTTCAAAAGGCAAAACACAACTATTGTAAACAAATCGTTCACTAAAGGAACTCAAAAAATAATATTTGAAGTTCGTGTAACGATTTCGACAATATCTACTCTTTTTGTGTAGATATTGTCGAAAATTAAGTTTTAAAGAGATTTTAGTGAGATCTTCAGTTTATCTCTATTGACATTTTTCTGTAAAATGCTCATTTTCAAAGTTAGGGAGCTTTGAATGTGGCTTTCCATTCATGAAACAAGGAAGTCTCCAGTTACTTTTTTTATGTAGATTACTGTGTGGTTTATTTTTTTGTGTAGGTTATTATACGGTTACTTTTTTGGGTCGGTTACTGTGCGGTTACACTCTTTTTTGTGTCAGGTAATGTGTCGTTACTTTTCTGTATAGGTTACTGTGCTGTTACTCTTTTGTGTAGGTTACTCTGCCGTTCGTGGGTTACTGCGCGGTTCCTTTTTTGTGTAGGTTATTTTGCGGTTTGTCTTTTGTGTAGATTACTGTGCTATTACTTTTTTGTGTAGATTACTGTGCTATTACTTTTTTGTGTAGATTACTGTGCTATTACTTTTTTGTGTAGATTACTGTGCTATTACTTTTTTGTGTAGATTACTGTGCTATTACTTTTTTGTATAGGTTACTGTATCATTACTTTTTTTCTGTAGGTTACTGTATCATTACTTTTTGGTGTAAGCTATTGTGCCGTTACTTTTTTTTGCCTAGGGTACTGTGTAGTTACTTTTTGGTGTATGTTACTGTTCCTTTTTTCTGTACGTTACTATGCGATTACATTTTTGTGAGGTTACTCTGCCGTTACTTATTTGGGTCAGTTACTGTGTCGTTTTTTTTTTTTTTGTTTGTTTAGGTTACTGTGCTGTTACTTTTTTGTGTACAGGTGCTCCCCTACTTGTGAACGTTCAACTTACGAACTTTCAGACTTACGAACAATTTGACCGTACATCTAAAATTGAAATTTCGCGCGGATTCATGGCGTTAAAGTCGATAGCGTGCTCTAATTTCCTTTTTTTTTTGTTATTTACAATACGTATTATATTATTTATGTACAAACATATACGTTAACAGTATAAGTTGTTTTATTTATAATATCGACTTTATGTTACCATATACCACAGCAGATTTTTACCGCATTTGAAACACCTGCTAGTAAGCAGTAGCGAGTGTGATGTATTCTAGTAAGTACATTGAAGGATCAAACACTAAAAATAAGTGGTTATTCTGCGTACAAATGTACTTTTTAGGTAAGTTTTCGACTTACGACAAAACCTCGGGAACGTAACCTGTTCGTAAGTAGAGGAGCACCTGTATTTTGGTTGGATTGTTTTACCTCTGAGCGGCACTTTTTTGCATACCATGGACTAAATGGTCAGACTAATAGCCATGGCCTAATGGCCCGAAGGCTCAGAGAAGGTCGGGTGAGGGGACCCACTGGAACAGCTGTTGGGAGACAGATGGGAGTCTCCCGTCAAGGTCATCCAGTGTGTTCTTTAACGTGCATAGGGTATGGCTCTCCCGCATACGGGACCACGGCTTAACGTCCCATCCTACGGACGGCTGCCTTTCCAAGCCCATCGGTGTCCCCTACTGACTGTGGGCAGGGCGGGGAGTTTTGTGGAGATAAATCTCAACGCTGGGACTCGAACGCAGCGTTGAGGACTCGAACCTGGGAACTGCATAATACGAGCCTGACGCGCTACCCACTGAGCCACCCCCGGCCCCCTTTTTAGTGTAACCGCACAGAAGCCTGCTATGGTTTGTAAATGGTAGCTAGGTAGTCATTGGCAGGAGAGCTTTGATGATGCATAGAACTGGCCAGGCCTAGCACCTAATGTCCGACCCCACCTTATCGTGGTGAAGGCCGTTATTACCTTTCAAAAGAGATACTCTCTTGTGGAAGTAAGCGGAGGGGAGGACTGCCAGATTAGTGTGACCTACTGATCTATGTGACCTACTGAACTATGGCTACTCTTTTTTTTCTACCCTGCTGAGGAATGGTCAACCACACAGGGTCCTGGTGCTGACCATATAAACCTACTGGACTGGATTAAGGCTCTGATCTTGATTATGGATCATGATTTTACTGCACTGGTGGGCTGCTGTGGAAGGAGAATCTTCCGCTGTGTTTTCTGTTTGTTTGTGGGTTGACACCCCCAAGTGCATAGATTCACAGAATATGTTTTATCAGCTGGTGCATAATTATGAGCAGAGGTCATCCCAGGCACCTAAACTCTTTGCTTTTACTGGCATCGTAAAATTCTACTTTGGAGGAAGTCTCCCAGTGTAGATGGCTTCAGCCTTTAGTGGTGGGGGAACGGTCTTTGCCCTATGCCTGCAATTAGGGGGCTGATTGATATTGTCGGCATTCCCTCTCTCAATAAACATAGTTTCTTTAAACATCCCACTAACCATTTTCTCTCCATAGGTAGTAGGAATGTGAGGACTCTGCACAGAGCTTATTCTCTTGGTGTCCTCACACAAGAATTCCACTGTTATAATTTATATATTCTGGGCTTGCAAGAGACCAGATGGACAGATAAAGGTCAGATTCTTAAAAATAATCTTAAATTTCTCTTTTCAGGGAGGAACAATAATAAGCATTACCAAGGCGTGGGTCAGCTTCTCAGCAGACATGCTAGTGATGCTCTTCTAGGATATGAGTGCATTAATGAAAGGTTTCTTACAGCAAAATTTCAGACAAGCGTTAAAGACTTGAATGTTAGCTGTTGTTATTCCCCCACTGAGGATGCCGATGAGGTTGAGAAGGATAGGTTTTACGGACAACTTCAGGATATTTTGAATTCAGTCAAGAAAGGAGATATTACAATTGTTCTAGGCTACTTCAATGCCAAAGTTGGTACTGACTCTGACCTTTAGGGAGGGGTGATAGGCCCTTTTGGTATTGGTAGCTGCAATGGGCAACGTCTCCTACAGGTAAGTAAACTCAATGGTTTCAGAATAACTAACACATATTACAAATACCGCGACATACATAAATACTCATGGGTTTCACCTGATGGGCTGCATAAGAATATGATTGATTATATATTAATTAACAGCAAATGGGCTAGTATATAATTTCTATATTAATTTTATATTAAATATAAATACTGAAAATTTAAAGAACAACAAAAATGTATTATATTTAAGTTGGATACCTGCTCACTCTGGTATTCAAGAAAATGAACACGTAGATTCAATAGCAAAAGCCGCACATAGCCTATCTGATATAACTCCTTTACATAAATTTTTTATTTTAATTAAGAGAGAGATTAAAAATTTAGAATACAATATAAGCGAAAAATATTTTCAACTACAATCGTTATTAAAACCAATTAATTTTAGAGCAAATCTTTCTAATAAAATTAATTATTTTCAAAACTTACCATTTAACAGAGAAGAGATTAAGACAATATTAAGATTAAGAACTGATACCACACTTTTAAATAAATCAAAATTTTTTCTAAAATTAATTAATAATCCAAACTGTCCTAAATGTAAATTAATTGAAAATACATCTCATTTCCTATTGAATTGTGAAAAGTATAAAGCTGAAAGAAATGAATTTTTTAAAGAATTAGAAAATATTGGAATTATTGATTTTAATGTGGAATCTACTCTTGATTTCCCTAAATTTCCTACAAGGATAAAAATTTTTCAATTCTTACTTGACTTTATCAAAAAAACAGACAAATGGAATAATTTATAAAAAAAAAAAAGAAAATTGAGAAAAACTTTTAAAAAAATATATATATATATGAGTTATTTGAAAAACAAAAAATATAAAAAAAATATATATAATAATAATAAAAAAATAAAAAAATAAATAAATAATTAAATAAATAAACAGAAAGAGTTTAAAAAAAATTTAAAAAAAATTAAAAAAAAATTTTTTTTTCATGATTTCTTATAATTCAAATAGGTAAGCCTGCGCAAGGACCACCCAATACAGCGTAACGTAGAAGAAGGGCTAGTTCCGTTAGGAATACCAGGGCATATAGGGGAACTGAAATTGGATCTGACCATTACCTTGTTAAAAGTGTCTTGCAACTTAAACTTAAAAAGTGTTGTGCTAAGGTTAAAAAATTTATCTTTAATACTGAAGCTCTGAAATACCCAGTTATAACTAAAGCTTACCATGATAGGTTACTTAGTCATTATGACAGTCATGGTTTGCTTACTACTGAAGTTGAGGAAGAATGGGACCATTTTAAACAGGCTTTTTTGGACACTAACAGTACTCTTTTAGGAAAAAAGGAGCAGAGGAGACAGAATTATCTTAGTGATAAGGCACTTGAGCTTATTTTGGAAAGAAAGAACTGCAGGAATGTCCTGAATCAATACCCTACTAGTCCTGATAGAAAGCATTACAGAGAGCTTAATAAACGAGTAAAGGATCAGTTAGCTGCTGATAAGAATCTTTGGCTTGATGGCTTGGTTGACAAAGACGAGGAAGCAGTTAGACAGCGCAACAGCAGAGAGCTGTACCAGATAATATTTTGTGTAGTAGAAAGCAGACAGGTATACAGGGATTGAAAGATAAGCAAGGTAAGTTTATAGAAGGTGAGGATTCTGTCATGGTTAGGTGACCTGAGCATTTCAGTGATGTTCTAAACTAGGGATTCTCAGTGTGGGGTACAGTCGCTCAAAAAAGTATCCGAACGCTATGGTTGATTACAGAATTAAAAAAAATATATATGGCAACGATTTTTTTTAAATTAGTGATCTGGCAACTTTCGTGTACTATACACGAAGGTTACCAGATCACTGATTTCTAAAAAAATCGTTGTCAGATATTTTTTCTGAATTCTGTAGTCAACCATAGCGTTCGGATACTTTTTTGAGCGACTGTACGAGGTAAAAAAAATTTTAAGGTTCGCCGTGAGAACTCAAAAGTCGGTAGATATATGTTAAATATATATATATGTTTTACTTTATTCCCATTGTTATACTATAACTATAGTTTTATATATATATATACAAGGGGGTACGTTAGTTACAAACACATTTCCAGGGGTTACGTGAAGCATAAAAGGTTGAGAACCACTGTTCTAAACAATGTAGTTAGTTCTACTCCCAATTGTTTACAATGATGATAGATGCATTACTGTCTGAAGATATTTTGTACACAGTCTGAAGCTATTTTGGCTGTTTCTAAACTTAAACTACCTAAATCCCCAGTGGTAGATGAAATTACTACGGAAATACTTAGAGCTGGGAAAGTTTCGGTTACCACATGGACGACTGAAATTTTGAATATCTTTTATGATAAAGGAATGGTTTCTAAGGATTTTACCAGTGGTATTATTATCCTTATGTTTCAAAAAGATGATCGCAATTCTTGTGACTCTGTCGATCGTCATAATTTGTTGTTAATTGTGAGATCGTATGGCATACCAGACAACTTAGTTAACATAATGAAAGCTCTCTATAATAACACCGAGTCGTGTGCGAGAGTTGGTAAGGCTTGTAGCAATTGGTATAGCATTGCTTCTGGTGTTCGACAAGGGTGCATTTTGTTCCATTTTTTTCTTTAGTTTGGTTATTGATTATGTTATGAGAAATTCTTTGCAAGGGAAAGATTTTGACCTTAAATTGTGTAGAAGACCTTTTATGCTCAACCTTTTATGCTTCACTCTCAACCTTTTATGCTTCAGGTACACCCTGACTTCCTTTTATGCTTCACGTATACCCTGGAAATGTGTGTGTAACTGCCGTACCCCTTGTATAGATGGATAAAACTATAGTTATAGTATAGCAATGGGAATAAAATAAAACACTGAGTTTGTTACTAGATCTAGCGACTTTTGAGCTCTCACGGCATACCCCAAAAAATTTTAACGCGTACCCCACGTTGAGAACCCGTAGTCTAAAGATTTCAAAATTTGTGATTTAGATTAGGCAGATGATTTGGCCTTGTTGTATAATGATGTTGATGAGGTGAATTCTTTCCTTGGGGCTGTTGATGAGACTGGTAATAGAGTCAGTTTGGTGATAAACAGAGATAAAACTAAAGTGATGAAAATTGGTCAGGCAGTTGGTGCTTCAGTCGCTCTGAATGGTTACGCCCTTGCGCAAGTGTCTCATTTTAATTTTTTTCGGAGTTATGTAACAGATACTGATGTGCGGCATGAGATTAACAGGCGAATAGGGATTGCCTCTGGAACTTTTAGGAATCTATGGAGAGTGTGGAGAAATAGGCATATACACATTGTTTAGAACAGTGGTTCTCAACATTTTATGCTTCAGGTACCCCCTGGAAATGTGTATGTAACTGGCGTACCTCTTGTACATATAGATAAACTATAGTTATAGTATAACAATGGGAATAAAATAAAACATATATATATATAACATATATCTTGCGACACGTAAAGGCTAAAATTAGACTAAAATGGTTTGGTTCTTTCTAGGGTGAGTACTTGGATGCTTTGTAAACAAGATAACAGGAAACTTGATGCTGTTGATTCTACATGCTTACACAGTATCTTGGGTATTATTAGGTGGTTCAACTTTGTAAGTAATGAAGAGGTTAGGCAAAGGAGTCGACAACCTCCTCTGAGCAGTATATTGTGCAGAGAGAGACTCTGTTGATTTGGCCATGTTGCCCGTATGGATAATTATAGATTAGCGATAATTATAATTAATTATAGATATTATAGATAGAACAGTTTGCCTCAGAAAGAGGGGGAGACCTAGGATGCGGTGGGCAGACAATGTTAAACAGGACCTTGTTAGAATTGGTGTGCAGACAATGTTAAACAGGACCTTGTTAGAATTGGTGTGCAGACAATGTTAAACAGGACCTTGTTAGAATTGGTGTGCAGACAATGTCAAACAGGACCTTGTTAGAATTGGTGTGCAGTGGTGAGATGCAGCAGTACAGCTCAGGATAGATATGCTTGGAGAACTAAATTGCACGGTCTTGTTGGACCGCCGCAGCCCATGACTGCTTGAGGATGATGATGATGATGAACCTGCTTGAGGATGATGGTGATGATAATACTATACTGTGCCGTTATTTTTTTTGTATAAGTTATTGTGCCGTTAATTTTTTGCATAGGTTATTCTGCCGTTATTTTTTTGTATAGGTTACTGTGTGGTGTTTTGCGTTTTTACTTGTTGTGTAGAGCGTATTAGAATAATTTGAAGCGCACACATTATTAAATAGTAACGTTTTAAGGAATTGATGTAGAAAAACGACTAATAAAAAGCGATGGTGTGAAATAAGCGCGTTGAGGTAATCGGATGTATTAATCGATTTCAGCGAAATTTTGCGCACTTACTACCATGGTTCAAAGGCAATTTTTCTGCACTATTGCATTTTGATTCCCCAAGTTTCGCAATTTTCTCTCGCGTGATCTAAATTAGCAAAATAAAATGTGAATTTCTTTGTAAAGTATCAAGTCTTAGGTTTACCTGATCTCCGGTAACGCCAGGGAACAAAATTATTCTCTCAACATATCGGACCTGTTCGTACTGATCCTTTTCATATTTATTGTAGTTTCCTAAATGGATTCTCCATTCTTCAGGTCTAAAATTGCTTTAAAGATAAGAATGTATCGAAAAAAATAGATTAACTTAAGGCAATACTTATATGCACATATCAAGCAAACACTACAGAACTTACAGTACTAAAAGTATTAGACAGAAATCTGAAGTAACGCGTGTTAGTAGCAGTTACATATTTTTTAACTTTTTAACCGAATTTTGAACGTTAACATTTTTCTCAAATCTGCTTTAAGCCCTATTAATCTTTTACCTATTAAACTAACGTTAATTTCTCTTCCTTTGAAAAATTGATTATTGTTTAATGCAAATCAAACTTTTAATGATTTAGTGCATTATTCTTGTGAGCTGCATTCTACGGGTTCGAGCCCCAATAATCGCACTCCTCTAATACTGACCGCATTATTTTGTGTTTCTATGAGTAGATAGTCTTTTCTGTGTTAAACTGCACTCCATAAATTTATGGATAGTTCATTAAGAGAGAAAGCAAAAAACTCTATTTTTTACAAAGATATTCTCCTTTTGAGGGTTAAAAAGAAGCTTAAAGTTCTTTAGAATTTTTCCAACTAGTTTGGCCTATATCCGTAAAAACATTTCCAAGGGTTTAATCCTTTAAACGTTAGGCTATCTACTGGCATCAAGAGCGAAAACGAAGAGGTCTTGACAGATAGAGCAGCAGCTCTTGTCGCTCTTGACAGATAGAGCAGCAGCTCTTGTCGCTCTTGACAGATAGAGCAGCAGCTCTTGTCGCTCTTGACAGATAGAGCAGCAGCTCTTGTCGCTCTTGACAGATAGAGCAACAGCTCTTGTCGCTCTTGACAGATAGAGTAACAGCTCTTGTCGCTCTTTACAGATAGAGTAGCAGCTCTTGTCGCTCTTGACAAATAGAGCAGCAGCTCTTGTCGCTCTTGACAGATAGAGCAGCAGCTCTTGTCGCTCTTGACAGATAGAGCAACAGCTCTTGTCGCTCTTGACAGATAGAGTAACAGCTCTTGTCGCTCTTGACAGATAGAGTAGCAGCTCTTGTCGCTCTTGACAGATAGAGCGGCTGCTCTATCTGTCAAGAGCGACAATGAAGAGATAAATTGCTATGCTTAGCTAGTCAAGAGGTAAAATAGAGAACCAAATAGTTGTCGATTAGCCAATCAAAAGCGACGACGGAGAGTTAAAAAGCTGTTGCTTGGCCTGCCAAGAGCGAAAACAAAGAGGTAAAAAGCTGCCGCTTGGCCTGTCAAGAGCGACAACTGAGAGATAAGTAGCTGTCTCTTGACCTGTCAGGAGCGACAATGGAGAGATAGTTACTACTTGGCCGTCAAAAGGAAAAATTGAGATCTAAACAGCTGTTCATTTTCAATTATTAGAATTGTGTAGAATGTTAGCAACCTTTCAAGGGTTGTAGCAAAAAAATGAATGCAAATGTAGAAATTCGAAGTACTCAAGCGAAATCTAGTAGTAAACGGCTTACGTCCCATCCGACGGACGGCTACCTTTCCAAGCCCAACGGTATCCCATATTGACCAAGGACAGGAAATTTTTCGAAAATAAATCTCAATTCTGGCCCAGGTGGAACTCCATATCTTCTTTTTTCTTCTAAACTTTATATCCTGAGACATTTCATTATTAATACATTCCTAATAATAGAACTGAGTTCCTACTTACCCTCCGAAGCAATGAGCAGCTGATAACACCCATTGAGCGTTGATAAGTGTTCCTCCACACATGTGTCCGTTAGGATAGAAGTAGCTGAGTTGAAGATCAGCCTGCCATGGCCAACTGCCTGGTACTGATGCTTTACCTCCTACCACACGATCTGTCCAATCTTCAGAAAACGATTTGATATCAGGAACGCCGCATTTTACAGTTGGAAGTGGTTTTCCTAGGAGAACAAAAGAAATTGAACTGCTGAAATTGTTGCAGTTAAACATGGAATATTAGGTAATTACCAAAGTTCTGCATCATTTTGCTGACAGATTTTTGCCTGTTCAATGTGTACAAACAGACTTTCTAAAGATACAATGTGTACTCCTTTGAAAGGTCGTTAGTATCTTTCAAAAGAGAATTTCTTCTGGAAAAGAACAGAAGCTGCCAGATCAGCGTGACCTAATGATCTGATCATCTATGGACCTTTTTCTTTTTTTTCTGCTCTGCTGAGGAATGGTAAGCTTTACAGGGTCCTGCGCAGACTATTTATACCCATTGGAGTGGTTTAAGACTATGAGCTTGATTACGGATCCTGGACTTGGTGCACTGGTGGGCCTCTGTTAAAGGAAAAACCTTTCACTGTGTTTTCTGTTTGGCTATGGGTCCCCAGCCCTAAGTGAACAGAGAGATAGGACACCTTATATCAGCTGGTAGATAATCCTGATCAAGTGGCCATCGTAGATACTCGAACCCTTATTTCAGCTAGTTCGGTATCGCCAATCCTACTGGAATAATGTGTCTCAAACAGGTCAATCTATCTAGATTTCCCAGCTGGGTCAGCGTTGAGATTTATCTCCGCAAAATTCCCCGCCCTGCCCACGGTCAGTAGGGGACACCGATGGGCTTGGAAAGACCGCCGTCCGTCGGATGGGTCGTTAAGCCGTGGCCCCGTGTGCGGGAGAGCCATACCCTGTGCACGTTAAAGAACACGCTGGATGACCTTGACGGGAGGCTACCATCTGTCTCCCAACAGCTGTTCCAGTGGGTCCCCTCCCCCAACCTTCTCTGAGCCTTCGGGGTCCATGTGACCTGGCTTTTTAGCCCATGGTGTGCAAAATAGTGCAGCTCAGAGGTAAAACAATCCAATCCAATCTATCTAGATTCTTGTTCTTGAAAAGGTGATGTCTTAAGTTCCAACTAGCATGGTTGGCTTCAGCCTTTAGTAGTGGGGGAACAGGTATTTGCCCCATGCCTGCAATTAGGGGGCTATTTGATATTGTTGGCTCTACCCCTCTCAATAAACCTAGTTTCTATAAAAATCTACTAATTATTTTCTCTCCTCAGATACGTGGAATGTGAGGACGTTGTATAGAGATTATTCTTTTGATATCCTCACACAGGAATTCCAGCGTTGTAACTTAGATATTCTGGGGTTGAAAGAGATCAGATGGACAGGTAAAGATCAGATACTTAAAAATACTTTTAAATATCTCTTTTCAGGAAGAGAATGTAAAGCATCTCCAAGGTGTAAGTTTGTTTCTTAGCAGACACGCCAGTGAAGTTCTGCTAGGATATGATTATATTAATGAAAGATTTCTTACAACTAAATTTAAAATTAAGATTAAAGACATGAATCTGTTGCTATGCTTCCACAGTGGACTCTGATCAGAATTAGAAAAATAGGATGCACAGACAGCTTCAAGTATGAAGAAATATAATAGGAAGAAACGGAAAGGAATACGAAGAAAGAAGATATTTCTCTTGTGCTAGATGACTTCAATGCTAAATTTGGTACTGACTCTGACCGTTGGGCAGAGGTTAAGGTTCCTTTGGCATTGCTAGTTCCAATGGAAATGTGGAACCTCTCCTACAGGTAAGTAAACTTAACAGTTTGAGAATAACTAACACGCACAAGGGACGTTCAAAACATTCTTGACATGTTGGGTTGTTTTACCTCTGAGCGACACTTTTTTGCACACCATAGGCTAAATGGCCAGGTCACATGGACCCCGAAGGCTCAGATAAGGTTGGGGGAGGGAATCCACTGGAACAGCTGTTGGGAGACAGATGATAGCCTCTCGTCAAGGCCATCCAGCGTGTTCTTTAACGTTCACAGGATATGGCTCTCCTGCACAAGGTTCCACGGTTTAACGTCCCATCCGACGGACGGCGGCCTTTCCAAGCCCATCGGTGTCCCGTATTGACCAAGGACAGGTAGTTTTGGACACTATAATACCATCATAATACATTATTAATAACTCTTTACCACGTTTAAAATGTCCGCTAGTAAAGTTCATTTAAGACATTGTCTGAAATGTTCTTTTAGAAATGTGAAATTCTTTAGCAAAGGCGACAGTGCTGCAAATGCAGAGATAAGAGTTCTGGAGATTTATGGAGATTATGCCATTGACGACAACACGTGCTAGCTGTGGTTTCACAAATTTCGGTCTCGGGATTTTTTCAGTGCAAGATGAACCCCCACCAAGACACCCCTTTGAATTTGACGACTCTATTTTGTTTGCCATCATCTAGGCAGATCCTCGCCAAACAACAGAAGAGACTGGAGCTAGGCTTGGAATGCTCGTGCTTGCGCTTCATTTTAATGACAGAAACATGCAGAAGTTTTGCAGTCTTCCAAAAATCTGGATATTGGGCAAGTGTTTAGCATGCTTGGCTGAAAAGTAGAAACCTCGGTTTGAGTCTTGGATAATAAAAAATATAAATATCCCCTCAAGCAGCTGCTTCCCATAGAGGTCTAAACAGAAGTTGTCTACGCCATAGTAAAAGGTCTGTGAGGATGGCATAATGTCAGCAGATAAACAATGCAAAACATCCATACCTTACCCTGGACTCGAACCCAGATTCCTTTGATCAGTAGCGAAGCGTGCTAACCACTCGGCCAGTCTTGGATAAACCATGAATATTTACTTCCTGTTTCATGCTCTGCTGAGGTGTTACTTTCCTAACGTCTTCTCTAAGTGTATTAAACAACTAAGCTCTTGCCACACCTCAATGGCTAAGAAGCTGCTTAAAAGTTTTGTTTTTTTTCATTACTATATTTATCATTTCAGATCATTTTATATTCCGAAACACATATTATAATCATAAATTATTTCAGACATTCTCTATAAGAAAGGGTTATCATTAACTTTCCCCATTATCAAGCGTAATCTGTAGTTCCCAGGTTCGAGTCCCACCTGGGTCAGCGTTGAGATTTATCTCCGCAAAACTATCCGCCCTGTCCACGATCAGTAGGAAACAGCGATGGGCTTGGAAAGACCGCCGCCCGTCGGATGGGACGTTAAGCCGTGGACCCGTGTGCGGGAGAGCCATACCCTGTGCACGTTAAAAAACACGCTGGATGGCCTTGACTGAAGGCTACCATTAGTCTCCCAACAACTGTCCAATGGGTCTCCCTCCCCCAACCTTCTCTGAGACCTTTAGGGTACTTGTGACCTGTGCGTTTAACCTATTGTATACTTTTTCGTCGTCATTTGATGGAAAGTATCGTCCTTGAAGATGCGTATTCAGCTTTATCTAAACGCAAAAATCCAGCAGCGTCAGGTCTGGACTGTACGGTAGAGCAAGGGCGTACTGCCACTTTTTTTTTACGGGGACGCAAGCAACTCTAGCAGAAGTTTAGGGGAGGGGGGCTTGGATAAAAATTTCCTGTTTCTTTTTCAAGATTTCAATACTTATTCTTTTGACAGTTCTTACGTGAAGCTTGAAATAGGTTTTACCCAATTCTCTGTAATTTCTGCACAGTAACGATTATTATTATTTAAAAAATCCTGCTCCTATGATGTCCTAGGAGCCCGCGACACTACAGCACTCAGCATCCCTTACCAATCCACGTTTGATGGTGGGGAGTCAAGAGTTGCCCACCGCCAAGTGCAGAGATCCTCAACCAGTACTGTCACACGACCATTTTCGAACTCACGGCACCATTTTCTCACATATTGCACTGAAAGAACACCTGAGTCGTACAAAGCCACAAGCTGTTGATGGATTTCCACTGGTTGAGTCTTCTGTTCCCACAGAAACAGAATTACTGTACGAATCAGGGGCGAGAGTGGTTCAATCGGTAGCACGCCAGGCTCGTAATCTGCATTTCCCAGATTAAAATGCCAAGTTGGCCAAAGTTCAGATTTATATCTGCAAACCCCCCGACCCACGGTGAGTAGGGGGAACCGATGGGCTTGGAAAGGCCGCCGTCCGTCGGATGGAACGTTATAAGCCGTGGCCCCGTGTGCGGAAGAGCCATATCCTTTGCACGGTAAAGAACACGTCAAATGGCCTTAACTGGAAGCTGCCATCTGTCTCCCCAACAGCTGCTCCAGTGGGTCCCCTCCCCCAACCTTCTCTGAGCCTTCGAAATCCTTATGATCTGGCCATTTAGCCGATTGTATGAAGAAAAGAAAAAGTGCTACTCAGAAGTAAAACAACTCAACTACTCGAATATCCAACTTTGTATACATGCGCAATCAGAGTATACGAAAGGTGATAGTAAAGTTTCAAGAACCAATATGGAGAAAATAATATATTCGAGAATGTAATATTTTAATTGGAAGTGTAGCTGAAATAGTATTCAGCATAATTAGAGGATTTCCGCCCCGTTCGTGATCCCACATATGTTCAATTGGTGTTCCATTTCTTGCAAATACACATTTCCTGGTAAATGGGGGCGGGGGTGGCCCAGTCGGTAGCGCACCAGGCTCGTAATCTGTAGTTCCCAGGTTCGAGTCCCAGCTGGGTCAGCGTTGAGATTTATCTCCGCAAAATTCCCCGCCCTGCCCACGGTCAGTAGGGGACACCGATGGGCTTGGAAAGGCCGCCGCCCGTCGGATGGGACGTTAAGCCGTGGTCCCGTGTGCGGGAGAGCCATACCCTGTGCACGTTAAAGAACACGCTGGATGGCCCTGACGGGAGGCTACCATCTGTCTTCCAACAGCTGTTCCAGTGGGTCCCCTCCCCCAACCTTCTCTGATCCTTCGGGGTCCATGTGACCTGGCCATTTATCCCATGGTGTGCAAAAAAGTGCCGCTCAGAGGTAAAATAATCCAATCCAATCCTGGTAAATGGATTGGCAATGGTGTTTTAATTCTATGGCCACCAGGAGCCCTGATTTGACACCACGCGTTTTTTTTTTGTGAGGCTTTGTAAAGAACTATGTTTACATGGACAAAATTCGGGACCTGAATCATTTCAAAGCCAGAATAGAGAAGCAAATTAGCAAGTAAAATATGGCAAGAAGTAGTTACTATTTGAAGTTGGTTTTTTTTTTTTCACGAAGACCAATACATTGTATTCTGTTGAATCCTTCGTATTCGTATGGAAAAAAAATTACATTGCCAAGGTCACTTATGTTGGAACCTTACCCAATAGTCCAAAGCAAAGGAACAAAGAGTATCTGCTTCAGATACTTTTTCTTGTGATCTCTACCTTTCCTGAATCTAAAATAAATCTCATTACATAAAGAATCCAAAAACATTTCCGAAACATACTACGGCAAATACTTCTGTGGAAAAATTATTGCCGATGGTGCAGGATACTCCGCAATAATTTTTCTCTATATAAAAATTTATTGAATTCTATATCGGCAGGTAATCTGTGTATTTCTTATCGATTGATACTTACCACACTTTTCTTCATCTGTTCCATCCCCACAATTATCTTGGCCATCGCACTTGTTAAGGAAAGTGTAGCATTTTCTATTTCTGCACATCGCTTGACCATGGGGACAAGGACCTGGAAATCGATCATAGAAATATTCAGTTTCCTTCATTAATTATGCCCTTTTCAATGACTTACTGACTCAGGTAGATATTACTGGATAGCAGCAGCTTGAAGTAAGCTGCACGATTGAAGAAGCAATAATAAATGGAGAACAGGGGATAATCATATGGGAACGGAAAGAAGAAATTCGGTGTAACTGAATGACGGTCTTCAGAAATAGGAGAAGCAAGTCAGTGTAGAAGGTGCTTAGAAGTAGGGAACGCAAGTCGAGTCGATGCTCCTTAGAAGTAGGAGATGCAAGTCAGTGCTAAAGATCCTTAGAAGTAGGGGAAGCAAGTCAGTGTCGATGATCCTTAGAAGTAGGGGACGCAAGTCACTGTCGATGATCCTTAGAAGTAGGGGCGCAAGTCAGTGCTAAAGATCCTTAGAAGTAGGGGAAGCAAGTCAGTGTCGAAGGTGCTTAGAAGTAGGGAACGCAAGTCAGTGCTAAAGATCCTTAGAAGTAGGGGAAGCAAGTCAGTGTCGAAGTGCTTAGAAGGAGGGGGTGCAAGTCAGTGTCGATGATTCTTAGAAGTAGAGGGCGCAAGTCAGTGCTAAAGATCCTTAGAAGTAGGGGAAGCAAGTCAGTGTCGAAAATGCTTAGAAGGAGGGGATGCAAGTCAGTGTCGATGATTCTTAGAAGTAGAGGGCGCAGGTCAGTGCTAAAGATCCTTAGAAGTAGGGGAAGCAAGTCAGTGTCGAAGGTGCTTAGAAGGAGGGGATGCAAGTCAGTGTCGATGATTCTTAGAAGTAGAGGGCGCAAGTCAGTGCTAAAGATCCTTAGAAGTAGGGGAAGCAAGTCAGTGTCGAAAATGCTTAGAAGGAGGGGATGCAAGTCAGTGTCGATGATTCTTAGAAGTAGAGAGCGCAGGTCAGTGCTAAAGATCCTTAGAAGTAGGGGAAGCAAGTCAGTGTCGAAGGTGCTTAGAAGTAGGAGACGCAAGTCAGTGTCGATGATCCTTAGAAGTAGGGGAAGCAAGTCAGTGGCGAAGGTGCTTAGAAGTAGGTTGGGTTGTTTTACCTCTGAGCGTGCTTAGAAGTAGGGGAAGCACGTCAGTGGTGAAGGTCCTTAGAAATAAGGTAAGCAAGTTAGTGGCGAAGGTGCTTAGAAGTAAGGGACGTAAGTCAGGGTGAAGGAACATTCTTCGTCTAGCATAATGCCCTTGTGATACATTCCCCTATTTATGTGCCTTCCTTACCACTCCGTAGGAACCTTAAATATAAGTATAATTCTTTACTTCAGCACTCTTGAAATATAATTTTAATCAAATTATTTCTATAACAAGTGGGCTAAATAAGACCCGGTTATTTTCTGTTGTGTAATATTTCTAGATAGTCAGCAGATAGAACCAGAGATATTTCATTTTTTGTCAGTTATCGGTTCCTATTTGCGGGAGATACACCATCAAAAAAATAATTCTATCATAAAATTATCACCACTATAGAAAATTTTGAGTGAATTTGAATTATAAAATACTTACTAAATGAAACGCCAGCTTCATAACGGATGTGGAATCCTGTCCTTCCTACAAGAAAGTCAGATTTGAAAGCAATGTGAAGAACGTTTCTGATCGAGTAAAGGTCAGTGGGAGTGCTGTTGCCACAGAAGATCGCATGGATCGGTGACCTTTGATCTGCTCCCTCGTGAATTGAAAGACTGTCCTTCATACACAAGTCAAAGGGGTCGATGTCCAATTTTTCGAAGATAATCTTGATTCTCTAATTGAGAAAATTTATTACTAAATTATTCAAATATAATTTTTACCGAAAAACGGCAGCAAAATAGATGGTTAAAGGGTTTATGTTTTTCGTAGAGTTTAATTTCATTTCCTCATTTTGGTTTTATAAAATTTTAAGATTATGCCACGGAATCAGTGTCCAAAAAATAATGGTAGAGTCTAGAGAACCAAAAATTCAAGAAAGTAATATTTTAGTTGAAAGCGTACCTCAAATAATTTTGAGTATAATTACACTGGGCAACAAATTTTCATAAAAGTCATGCCTCTGAGATAAAAGTAGCCATTGCTTAAAGATTTCAAGGTGCTGAACACGAATATGACAACGAAAATGCAAAATTGACTGCGATTTCTGAGAAATCCGCAATAGTTTCTTATATAATAGAGTAATACGTACATATGACATGTATCGGTAAAACTCCGCTTCTACTTCCGACGGCGCTTTGCCCGTCGCTTATACAGCTGCTGAGGATCATCTCTGGCGAGCGTCCAACAGTAGTCAGCCAACATTGAAGTGAACCAGTTTCCCTGGTATCGTTTCTACATCGTTGCAATGTCCTGGTGAAAATGTTCACAGTGATCATCACTAACCATGGCTGCAGTTGTCGGGGAAGAAATCTAAGTGGGAATGGAGAAAGTGGATCTTTAAGGACATATTGCAGCCAAGTTTGTGATACAGAGACAACATGTCCTTAACCAGTTTCTTGTAGTTGTCTGCCCTGATATTCCCGAGGAAGTTAGTTGACACCAGACGAAACGCGTTCCAAGCCTTTTTCTTCTGATCCTGAAGCAGGTTGTCGAACATCTGGTCTCTGAACAGCTCGCGGATCTGAGGACCCACAAAAGCTCCCTCTTTAATTTTCGCTTCGCTGAGTCGAGGGAATTTGTCAACCAAGTACTTGAAAGCTGATGCATTCCAGTCCATGACTATTACGAAATTTTTCATCACACCGAGTTTGATGTGTAGGGACAGCAGCAGGATTTTATGTATTTCTGCCAGTGGTGGGTTTTCCACATTCTTCTCTCCGACCTTCAAAGATTTCCTTTGAGTCTAGTTTCTCTTCACATAGTGCAAATTCTTTGCTCGGCTGTCCCATTCACATAAGAAACAGCAATACTTCGTATATCTCAGCTGCACACTCATCAACAGAGCCACTGCCTTCAAGTTACAACAGAGATGCCAGCCATACTTGCTGTATTGAAGACAGTTCAACAGCTGTTTTAGGTTGTCGCAAGTTTCTTTCATGTAGACAGCATGTCTGACAGGAATGGATGGAAGTCGATTTCCATTATGCAGCAACACCGCCTTGAGACTCAATTTCGAGGAGTCTATGAATAGTCGCCATTCTTGAGTTTGATTCCAAGGGCATTCATCAGGCCATCTACATCGGAGCAGAACACAAGGTCATCTTCCTTTCTGAAGTAAGGTGCAAACTGCTCATGACGAGTTCGAAACGAAGTCACTCGGGCAATTTCCTTGGGATGATTACATTGTTTAAGTCTTGATCCAAGTAACTCTGCTTTGGCCTTGGACAGCTCCAAATCGTGAACAAGATCTTTCATTTCTTCTTCGGTCAGAACGTGTGGAGCATAGGACGCACCGTGGCAGACGTATGGATCATCATTAGACACCAAAGGCTTCGGAGAACCCGACGCCGTCTCCTTCCTCCTCATCGTCTGAATCGATGGAAAATTCTTTTGGAGGTTCGGGAATGGGAAGGCCTTCGCCATGCGGAACTGGTCGGAGAACAGATTGTATATTCGGGTACGCTATTGTCCACTTCTTTTTCCTTGTGATGCCTCCAGAAACAGGTGGGCACCATGCAGATGTAGCAGTTATTGCGTGATTGCTTGGCTCTCTCCAAACCATAGAACAAGCAAACGTTTCGCCACTTTTTCGCCTCTCAGCCACTTTGGAAGATTTCTTGCATAAGTACGGCAGCATGTGTGGGGCCCAGGCCTTGTCCTGATCCCCGATCTTGCATCCAAAATAAAACTCTTACGCTGTTGTCACTATTGGAGTGATGGCCCATTTCTGGCTTGCAAACGTCACTTCCCCGCAAATGTAACAAAATGTATCTGCACTATTAAACAGTGACGAGGCATCACTACTGCTGGATTAAAACTGCAAGGATCACTTTTGTTGTACTTATGATTCAGGGGTAATGAATCTCTCTTGTTGCGATCTTATGCAACCACGGCAATTCCCGGTTCCGCTTGTACAGCACTACCTGGTTATGAAAAGCCATGACCATCTAGAGCCGGGGGCAAGGAATACGCCCTATAGGCGCACCTCAACCCCAGCCTCACATGGCAGCAGTCCTATAGAAGGAAAGCTGACCAC
This sequence comes from Ryuthela nishihirai, assembly GCA_038380435.1. Taxonomy (NCBI): domain Eukaryota; kingdom Metazoa; phylum Arthropoda; class Arachnida; order Araneae; family Heptathelidae; genus Ryuthela; species Ryuthela nishihirai. The sequence continues at coordinate 38,926,262 of JAWZYU010000015.1, forward strand.
CGGAAGAAACCTTACTTTAATCTATTCCCCGGTTTGAAAATGTGCATGGATATAAAGATCCAAGCTCGATCGGCACCCGGGGTGGAGACTCTTAGTAACACCCAGACTTTTTGGACAGCTCGTGCCTACAAGGCGGGGCTCAGACCTTTCGGCAGAGCCATCGAACAGACCACACAGGTCTCCTGAGAGGTGAGGTCTCCGACGCCGTCACCATCCGACCGGCAATCAAGCCGGCCAGCAGCATCCTCAACCTCGGTTGGCCTTAGCCATGTCCAACCGGGACACCAATCCGGTCGGCACAGCCTTCAGCCGGGTTGCTGGGCACAAGGCCCCCCCACCACGACAAGGTGGTCCCCTATCGGGGGATGGGAGTCGCTCAAAAGACTTGTTCACCCTAAGAGACGTCACTTACAACTAACGATTGCATCATGTTTTGTCCACGATCGTAAAGCTGTGATGTCATGACTCAACTACGTTGCATCAGGCAATGATGCAATACCTCTGGGGTTTAGGCGTATGGCGGGCTGATGCAATACAACACAATGTGTTGCAATCTGGAGTTTAAAATATAGTTGTGAAATGGTTACCTATGTACTCAATGCGGATTGATTCTTTTATACATGACCATCTCTGTCTCTCCTAAAAAGAGCCAATCGACAAATTTCATTGTCCTTTTCGTGTTCAGCACCTCGAAATTTGTAAAGATTGCTATTTTCATTTCAAAGCCATTTTGTGTGTTGCCCAGTGTTAGTGAATTTCCACATTCGTTGGGTTGGGGTGTTTTACCTCTGAGCGGCACTTTTTTGCACACCATGGGCTAAATGGCCAGGTCACAAGGACCATGGGATTTTGGATTGGATTGTTTTACCTCTGAGCGGCATTTTTTTGCACACCATGGGCTAAATGGCCAGGCCACAAGGACCCCGAAGGCTCAGAGAAGGTTGGGGGAGGGGACCTACTGGAACAGCTGTTGGGAGACAGATGGTAGCCTCCCGTCAAGGCCATCCAGTGTATTCTTTAACGTGCACTGGGTACGGTTCTCCCGCACACAGAGCCACGGCTTAACGTCACATCCGACGGACGGCGGCCTTTCCAAGTCCATCGGTGTCCCCCTACTGACCGTGGGCAGGGCGGGGAATTTTGCGGAGATAAATCTCAACGCTGACCCAGCTGGGACTCGAACCTGGGAACTACAGATTACGAGCCCGGCGCGCTACCGACTGAGCCACCCCCGCCCCTTCCACATTCGTGATCTTACATATGTTCAATCTGCATTCCACGTCTTGCCATAAACATTTGCTGACAGATGGATTGACAGCTGGTCCAATTCTACGTCCACTAAGGAGCCCTGATTTGACACCCCTAGAATTTTTTTCTTATGGGACTTTGTAAAGAATTATGTTAACATGGACAAAATTCGAGACCTGAATCATTTGAAAGCCAGAATAAACGAAGCAACTGGACAAGTAACAAGAGATATACTGAAGCTTGTATCACAATAAGCGGAAAGCGATATGCAGGGTCACTAATTATATTCAAAACTATTTGAGATACGTTTTCAATTAAAATATTTTTTTCTTAAATATTACTTTCCTAGATCTTGATTTTCTATTCTCGATTTCCTATTCTCGAAACCCCACCATTATTTTTCTTACACCCTGTATTACACTAAAGCAGCGGTGTCAAAGTGTGCGGGGTACCCACAAAGTGTTGAAACTGAAAAGAAATTTTGTTTTTACTTTTGTACACATACAAAATTAAGAAAGGAACACGCGATGAAAATTTGCTATAGGCGCGATTAAATTAAAGTTTGCAATTAATTATCTCTTGCTTATACGAAATCTTTCAAATAATTCATCAATAGTTTTATTAAAGTAATAAAAATAACAACATATATTTCTTCACGATTAAACCCATCGTTATAGGAAAGCTGACGAAAGGGAGAAAACTAGTTTCACCTACAATTTCAGTTCAAAATCTTTTCCGAATTAACCTAAATGTATTTCAGTTGTATTATGACACAAAAAAAGCAAATAAGTCAAACACACAATATAACATTTATATCGGTATTTTGGTTAAATAGACAAACTTCTAAAATGGCCTATATCAGAAGATATATCATGGCAGTCTCCCACGAATTTCAAATCGCTTAAATAAATAATAAATACCCCCTCAAGCAGCTGCTTGCCACAGAGATCTGACAGGAGCCTGTCAGTTTATATGCCACAGTAGCAGATCTGAGAGGACGGCAGGACCTCAGCAGAAAAACGACACACACATCCATGCCTTACCCGGGGCTCGAACCCAGGTCCCTTAGATTAGTAGCCAAGCGTGCTAACCACTAGCTGTCATTTAAAGGTAGTTATTCTACCTTAACATATATTTTAAAATTATTTCATTTATATTATAAATAATATGCTCTAATCTATATCTCAGTACTAGTGACTTTAATCATCAAATAGTAGCGGCTATGTTGTGTAGATAAATATTGCAAATAAAAACTCTGAATAAATAAAAACTATTTTAATTTAAAGGAAAAGTTCAAATTTGTAAACTTTTGGAATATTAATTCATTGATTTTAATGGTGTTAATCGCTTTTATGAGAAAAGTTATGCGTGTATCATAGAGAGTTGCCAAGATGCCCAATATATTTCTGGGACTCTCCCTTCTCCCATCATAATAGGGAACGAGAGTTGGCTCAGTCGGTAGCTAGCCAGGCTCGTAATCTGCAGTTCCCAGGTTTGAGTCGCAGCTGTGCCTGGCGTTGAGAATTTTCTTATCTAACTTTCCTTCCTGTCCTCGGTGAGAAAGGGAACACCGATAGGCTTTGAGAATCGCTGTGAATATAGGTACGGGACGTTATAAGCCGTGGTTCCATGTGCAGTAGAGCCATAACCAGTGCACGTGAAAGACCATGCTTAATGGCCTCGACTAGAGGCTTCCATCTGTCTCAGCTGTCCATTGGATCGCTTTCCACGGTTTTCTCTGAGCACTTTTGGGACCTTGTGTGCAAAAAATCTACTCAGAAGTGAAATACTCCAACAACTCATCATCGAAAGAATAACAAAACCTTACCGTGAAAGGAAACAATAAACAAAAGTTTGAAAATTAATTTTTTTTATTTTTTTTTATTTCACACTTTTAATAAATTACAAGCATGTAATTTAAAATTTATAATAACAAAAGGAATAAATGTTTTTCTTTTCCAAAGTAAATAGACAATTTTGAAAGTGTAAAATTCAAAACTCCACATGAGCCAAAGCTCGTTTGTGGAGATATTAGATTAAGAAAACATAAAATATTGTAAACCAACACTACCAACTTATTTAACACTTACATATAATAAACTCGTTAACATTATGACTCAAAATGTGTAGTTAGACACTATACCGTCCCATGGCCGAGTGGTTAGCACGCTTGGCTACAGATCTAAGGGACCTGGGCATCGAGCCAAGGGTAAGGCATGGATGTATGTGTCTTTGTGTCGTTTTTCTGCTGAGGTCCTGCCATCCTCTCAGACCTTCTACTATGGCATATAAACTGACAGGCTCCTGTCACACCTCTGTATCAAGCAGCTGCTTGAGGGGTATTTATTATTATTTTATTTATTTAATCATGCAAGGCATAATTACTATAACAAATTTTCTACCTTTTGCTCGAGTATCCATTTCATAATTAATTTTTTAAAAAGATAATGAATTCTTTCATTCTTTATGTTGTTAGGTAAACTATTGAATATTTTAGGAGCCAGGTATACATAATGTTTGCAAAAAGCTGTTTATCTGGGATTAATCACATTTAAATGTACAATTGTTGAAAATCTGGTATTTTTATTGAAAACTTTTACATTTGAATCATCTCAATTTTTGACAATATATGTTAACAAATGGTAAATATATAATTTTCGGACTTGCAAAATTTGTAAAGAAGTATAATAATTTTGGATGCTATCAAACTTTCGTTTCTTGAGCAGGAATCTCAATGCATAATTTTGAAGATTCTGAATAGGTCTCAAATTTGATTCATAAAGGCCAACCCATGAAATAATACCACATTCCAAATAAGATTTTATCCACGAATTTTAAATTTTTTTTTAACATGGATAAATTCAAAAAACTTCTAATAAAATATATTCTTGAAATCATGATATTCAAGCCAACAGATGAACGAGCAACAATAAAACCATGATGCGACGTATCATTTTGATGCTCGTCTTGTGCTTCAGAGTGAGAATGACGTCACTAGCTGATTGAAACAGACAAAACTGGAATATTTAGCGGAGTTAAAAAAAAAAGAGAGAATTGAAAAGTTTTCGGTTGTAGCTAAAAGTGCATATTTTGTGTTACTCGTAGTGATGGTTGCTCAAAAAACTTCGTGATCAAACCGAGTAAGTGGATTGGATTGTTTTACCTCTGAGAGACACTTTTTTGCACACCATGGGCTAAATGGCCAGGCCACAAGGAACCCGAATGCTCAGAGAAGGTTGGGGGAGGGGACCCACTGGAACAGCTGTTGGGAGACAGATGGTAGCCTCCCGTCAAGGCCATCCAGCGTGTTCTTTAACGTGCACAGGGTATGAGCTCTCCCGCACACGGGGCCACGGCTTAACGTCCCATCCGACGGACGGCGGCCTTATCCAAGCCCATCGGTGTCCCCTACTGACCGTGGGCAGGGCGGGGAATTTTGCGGAGATAAATCTCAACGCTGACCCAACTGGGACTCGAACCTGGGAACTACAGATTACGAGCCTGGCGCGCTACCGACTGAGTCACCTCCGCCCCTAGTCGAGTAAGTGACTGGTTGGCTTTAATTTCTTTATAAGAGTAGTTCATCGTCTAATGTGTGGTGATCTTAATGAGTAAAAAGATTTGGTAAGATGAAACTTCATAACTTGTAAGTTCATTCACAAAGATAATTGTGTCGCTTGATGAATGTTGTATAAAGATTTTCTTTATGCTTTGAATAGAGTTTGTAAGAATTGTAATAAGACTATTTTCAATGTAGTCAAGTATTGTGAAACTTTCTCATAATGGTTTGACTACGTGCTGATAATAGACAAATTTGTGTTTAGATTATGTTGATCTTCGTTTGTGATCTGGTTGCCTATGTAATATTCCCCGCCCTGCCCACGGTCAGTAGGGGACACCGATGGGCTTGGAAAGGCCGCCGTCCGTCGGATGGGACGTTAAGCCGTGGCCCCGTGTGCGGGAGAGCCATACCCTGTGCACGTTAAAGAACACGCTGGATGGCCTTGACGGGAGGCTACCATCTGTCTCCCAACAGCTGTTCCAGTGGGTCCCCTCTCCCAACCTTCTCTGAGCCTTCGGGGTCCATGTGACCTGGCCATTTAGCCCATGGTGTGCAAAAAAGTGCCGCTCAGAGGTAAAACAACCCAACCCAACAACCTATGTAATAAATTTAATTCATTTATAATTTTTGTTGCTAAGCATTCTTTTCAACTCACGTTCAAGATTTCCAATTAAAAATTCATAACAATATAATAATAGTAAGGGAATGAGCAGAAACAATGCTTTGTGTTGTTTTACCTCTGAGCGAACCATTTAGCCCATTGTGTGCAAACCTCTTTTTTGCACACAATGGGCTAAATGGCCAGGTCACGGGGATCCCGAAGGCTCAGAGAAAATTGGGGGTGGGAACCCACTGGAATAGCTGTTGGCTTCCCGTCAAGGCCATTCAGTGTATTCTTTAATGTGCGCAGGGTATGACTCTCAGGCACAATGGACCACGGCTTAACGTCCCATCCGAAGGACGGTGGCCTCTTACAAAGCCATCGGTGTCATCGCTGACTCAGCTGGGACTCGAACCTGGGAACTGCAGATTACGAGTCTGGCGCGCTACCGACTGAGCCAGAAAAAATGCTTCCTGGTAAAACTTTGCATAACAATCCCGTCTTAATGGTAAAGCCCGGTATATTTCTCAAAATAAAAGCTACTAATAAACAGATTCGACAAACTCTTAGGAGAGAGAGCATTTTTACAAAAGAGTTATAAATATGACTTACAGAGGATATTGGTTTCAAATTCTGTTTATTGAAAATTGTTATTATTTATCTGTTAAAACATATGCATGGTGAAGGCTCAAATTTCTTGAAAAGGTGACTTTATGAAGATCTCCGCAAAACTCCCCTCCATGCTCACGGTCAGTAGGGAACACCGAAGGTTTTGTATAGGCCGCCGTCCGTCGGATAGGACCGTGGCCCCGTGTGCGGGAGAGCCGTGGCCCCGTGTGCATGAGAGCCATACCCTGTGCACGTTAACCAACACGCTGGATGGCCTTGACGGGAGGCTACCATCTGTCTCCCAACAGCTGTTCCAGTGGGTCCCCTCCCCCAACCTTCTCTGAGCCTTCGGGGTCCATGTGACCTGGCCATTTAGCCCATGGTGTGCAAAAAAGGGCCGCTCAGAGGTAAAACAACCCAAACCTTTATGAAGAGGTTGTAAAGAAGCCAATTCAGAGAAAATGCGCTAATTATCTGTTTTAAATGACATTTTAAAAGGTACTCACAAAACCTGGTGGTGCCATGATCGTGTAGTCACAGTTCATGTTGCTAGGATACGGAGTATGAGGATACCCAGGACTGAAGATGTCACCTTTCAACTGCACTGATGCGTCGATTATTTTCGGGGGAGCAGGATAGCATCCTTGCAAGTCATCTGATTTTCAAACGAAGAGAGAAAAATTAGTTAGCATGAAAATATTTCTGATATTCTGCGTTGAACGAAATGGAATTCTCAATTTAATTAAGGATTCTTTCTAAATAAAATCATATTCTGAAAAAAATAGAATAACTCAATTTCCTCATTTTGAAAAAAGAACACTTTTCACAACCCGTACTAAAAGGCAAAAAATAAATCCTATTAAAAATTTAGAAAAAAATCTAATGAATATTTTTAGTTTAAAAATAAAAAAAAATCAATTATCATTCATGATTTTTAATTAAAAAAATGAATTCACGATGATAGAAAAAGTTGTATGAAATATATCAAATGTGATCATAGAATTCATTTTCAAAATTAAATGCAAATTTTTTTGTCTTTTGGTATAAATTAAAGAGCAGTTAGTCTCTAAAATAAATGTAAAGTTCTTTTTCTCTTATTCCCCGCCCTGCCCACGGTCAGTAGAGGACACCGATGGGCTTGGAAAGGCTGCCGTCCGTCGGATGGGACGTTAAGCCGTGGCTCCGTCTGCGGGAGAGCCATACCCTGTGCACGTTAAAGAACACGCTGGATGACTTTGACGGGAGGCTACCATCTGTCTCCCAACAGCTGTTCCAGTGTGTCCCTTCCCCCAACCTTCTCTGAGCCTTCGGGGTCCATGTGACCTGGCCATTTAGCCCATGGTGTGCAAAAAAGTGCCGCTCAGAAGTAAAACAACCCAATCCAACTCTTTTTCTCTTTTTTTAAGTCACTTACTGACCAATAACGCTACCTGCAGATTAAAAGCAACGATTAAAGTTAGGCTTCAACTTGACTGCGTTAGTGCTCAAACGGACAATAATCTGACTCTCAAAGTTATTTTAAACAAACCGCTAAGCGTAGATGTTGCAAATCATCGATCGTCTCAGCAGAAGCGATAGTTAATAAACAATAAAGACCCATTAGAAAAAGACAACAAAACGTTACATCAGTTGTCTACATTCAATGACATTATGCCAAAAGAAATGCACTAGATACAAACATTACAACCCCATGTCGATGTGCTTCCGGTAGGAGGGGGCAAGAAGGACAATTGACCTCTCCTTCGCCCTTAAAAAAATTGACTGGCTCCTGTCAGACTTCTGTGGCAAGCAGCTGCTTGAGGGATTTTTTTTTTTTAATATTAGCTGTGGCCTAGTGGTTAGCGTGCTTGGCTACTGATCTAAAGGACCTGGGTTCGAGCTCCGGATAAGGCTGAGGTTCCGCCAACTTCTCAGACCTTCTACTATGGCGAATAAACTGAGAAGTTCCTGTCAGACCTCTGTGGCAAGCAGCTGCTTGAGGAGGTATTTATTATTTATTTCATTATACCAAAAATACTCCTTTCTCTTCGAAGAAATGCAAATCTCTGTTGTATTTTTTTCTTTCTTGTTTTTGTTTTTTATTTTTGGCGGACGTATTTTATTTATTTTTTTACTTACTTGTTATTATGAAATGAAAAATTTATTATTGCAAATTTTTTACTTTTTTTTCAATAATAAAAATTATATAAAAATTGTTATCAAATAATAAAAATTATATAAAAATAATTATTAAATAATAAAAATTATTTTCTTTATTTTGTTCGAGAGTATCCTTAGTTGTGTTATGGTATGATATATGCATGATTACTTGCTTCAAACTGCTTCTTAATATGAATGGCTCGAAAAAAATATTTCTATCTTAAAACATTGATTTTGGTTTTCTGTCTCCCCCCCCGCCCCCGCTGAAAATATTTTTTCTCTCCCTGAAACGAATTTGTCCCTCCTACCCCCTTGGAAAACTTTCTGCCGACGCCCCTGTCTTAGTTGCTTTTGTGCATAAAACCCCAAACAAACAACCAGCAACTCTATATTAAAGACCTCAATTAAATCTACCTTAAAGTCGATTTTGAGCAATAATTCCCAGGTAATTCAAAGAGTTACGAAAGCTCGAATAGTCAACAGCAACATTGCCACTAATAAACTTATACAAAATTGATGAATGCTGAAATAATTACTTCACAAACTTCAAAAATATAAACTTAGTTCATTAAACGGCTCGAATTAATACTTGTTACGTTTTACATAATTATGAGGTAAAGTCTTATGACCGCCATTGCTGTTGTTAAACATCCAGACGTCCATAACTTATTAAACGTCCAACGAATATTTTTTGAAAATCCAGATTTACGATAGATAGATTTAATAGAGATCCTTAATTTATCTTCAGTCACATTTTACCCTATTAAAGGTTATTTTAGAAATTAAAGGACTTCGCGGTTAGCTTTCAAATGAAATTAATGTCGCATTATTACTTAACATTTGCCCCTGAGGATAATTCGTCAAAAGTTAGCTTTTGATGTCAAAGTTTAGCTTTAGATTTCAAAACATTCTTTATCATTCGTCTCAATTTCTCAGATGGTTGGGTTGTTTTACCTCTGAGCGGTACTTTTTTGCACACCATGGGCTAAATGGCCAGGTCACATGGACCCCGAACGCTCAGAGAAGGTTGGGGGAGGGGACCCACTGGAACAGCTGTTGGGAGACAGATGGTAGCCTCCCGTCAAGGCCATCCAGCGTGTTCTTTAACGTGCACAGGGTATGGCTCTCCCGCACACGGGACCACGGCTTAACGTCCCATCCGACGGACGGCGGCCTTTCCAAGCCCATCGGTGTCCCCTACTGACCGTGGGAGTTTTTTGCAGAGATAAATCTCAACGCTGACCCAGCTGGGACTCGAACCTGGGAACTACAGATTACGAGCCTGGCGCACTACCGACTGAGCCACCCCCGCCCCCATTTCTCAGATGAATTAAGTTCACCTTTAAAAACAGAGATGATTTTGGTTCCGTTGTTTTACCCCTGAGCTGCACGATTATGCACTAAATAGCCACGTCACAAGGACCCCGATGGCTAAGAACTGGAAAGAGCAAGGAAATTCACTAGACAGCTGTTAAGAGACAGGTGGAAATCTTTCGTCAAAGCCAAACAAGGTTCGTTTAGCATGCAAACGTTAAGGCTTTCTTTTCACGGAACACCTCTTAACGATTCACCCGAAGGATAGCCGCATTTCTAAGTCCACTAGGGCCATTTTCTTCACTGAGGATGCAACAGTGGTTAGCGTAAAAAATCTCAACGCAGACTCAGTTAGGGATCAACTCACTCAATACTCAACATATTGATCCATCTCACGCTTCTTATAAGCTAACTAAATAGGAAATGCTTATTCTGCAAAGGAAGAATCAGAATAATATCAACCACTTTAAGGAACGAGGGTTGGTCAGTCGGTAGCATGCCAGGCTCGTAATCTGCAGTTCCAAGGTTCAAGTCCCACCTCGGTCAGCATTGAGTGTTATCTCCACTAAAATCCACTGGATCTCCTTTCCAATCCTGGGATTGGAAAGGCCATCGAAAGGGGTGTTAATAAGCTTTGTTGTCGTGTTCAGGACCATGTGCACGTTAAAGAATACGTTGGATAGTTTGACGGGAGACCTCCATCTGCATCCTAATAATTGTCCAGTGTTATGTGTTTTGTCCTGAGCTACAGCTGTTGTAATTGGCTACTTCAAGCTAATTCTAACAAGGCCCGGTTTGATACTGTTCTCCCATCGCATTCTAAGTCTCTCTCTGTTTTTGAGGCCTCCTTTAGGTACATTGTTTTATAACTCTATTGTGATGTAGGATTACGTATCAGTCCTTGTTACAATAAACGGGTTCCTTCCTTCCACAACCTTCCCAGAGCTTTGGGATCCTTGTGACCTGGTCATTTAGCCCATTGTGGGGACAAAATTGCCACTCAGAGGTAAAACGAATCAACATCTTTCAGCATTAGTAATTACTGATTAAATAGTAAAAGGGTTTTTCCACTTACTTGCTTTGACATTACTTGGACTAAGCCAAGCAAGGATGACTACAATCAAAAACTTCTCCATTTCTGCTATTGAAATATCGACCGATCACCTTCTGGGTTTAGCAGAACGTGTGCCAGTAAAGCAAACAGCAGAGATTTAAGTGCAGAAGAAACTTGACAGCTGCTTCTGATCTCATGGCTATCGGAGTTTGTAAGAAATCAGCCAGCTGCAATGCAGGATATGGTAGGGCCCTCGCTTCCGCGATAACAACATGTGAATCTGATTTTTGAAATATGTGGAGATCTAAGTTTATTCTTCAGCTATAGAAAATCTGTGGTTCTGGAATGGAAGGAGTTCGTGCCATTCATTTATGTAAACAGCCAAATCTTTGGGACCCTTATAGCACCTCAAGACCTTTGTATTGAATTGCTGACCAATCTATTAGAAATAGTCGATAAAACGAGATTTTGGCCAGAGTCACATAAATACTACAGGACCTGGACAAGACTACTTCGATAGTTAATGCCATTAGAGATTTCGATGACGTCATAAATGGGAAATATTTCACGCATTTTTCAAGAAGTTTCTAAAGATCTCAAGGAGAAAATGTTATATCCCAATGAAAATCCAATCTCTTCCCCCCCCCCCTACTTTTTTCCGGCTCGATTGTATCACCCCCCCCCCCGCCCTTTTTTTTTGTTTTTTGTTTTTGTTGATTGGGACTTGCATGCATACATACATACGGTGACCATAAAAAAGTAATAAATAAATATCCCCTCAAGCAGCTGCTTGCCACCAGAGGTCTGACAAGAGACTGTCAGTTTATACGTCGTAGTAGAAAATCTGTGAGGTAGGTGGGCCCTCAGCAAATAGACAACACAAACATTCATGCTTTACCCAGGGCTCGAACCCAGGTCCCTTATATCAGTAGAAAGATGCTAATCACTATATTTTAAAGACAATCCCATATTTTAGGATACTGTCCTATATATTTATAAAAAAATAGAAACAAGTTTTTATTCTATAATTTTTGCTTTGTCCTTTAAAAAAAATCCTATAATTTTGATACCAAATAAAAATTGCTCTCTCTTATCACTAATTTTGATAAATTTTTCATATTATTTTTGATATGGCTGAGGAATTAATAACACATAAATATGATATTTATAATTCAGAATATTTTTAATTATATTGATTATTGAATAATTCTTGTGTGAACCACTGACAAATTAAAATTTTTTAAGTTTTTGAATAATCTTTTGATTTTTAAATAAAATTAATAGGTGCATATCATTTGTTTCGTTTTGGAGCTTTCAGGATATTTACCACTTTTCGAGGATAACTTAGCTAGGAATAGTATAAAATTAGTAGCATCTTGGCAAAAACTAACGAATAAATAGCATTAATGACTAAAATTAGCTTAGGCATAATACTAAGAATTAGCTATAGGCGTAATGCTAAGCAATATGCTTTTCAGCAAATGTCTATAAAATAAATAAAAATACCCCCTCAAGCAGCTGCTTGCCACAGAGGTCTGACAAGAGCCTGTCAGTTTATATGCCACAGTAGGAGATCTGAGAGGATGGCAGGACCTCAGCAGAAAAACGACACACACACATCCCATGCCTAATACTGGGGCTCGAACCCAGGTCCCTTAGATCAGTAGCCCAGCTTGTTAACCACTCGGCCACGGGACGGCTAAGTGTCTATACTTTCCTCGAAATAGATATTGCAATGGTGATCATATACATGCATAATCCTCAAGCTGTCATGTGCTACGCAGGCCCAAACAGAAGGATTAATTTATGAGCTACAAACATTGGCTTGTCTACTACTACATTTTCTAAAAAGATTCTGTTTGGCAGTTGAACACACACGCTTTTGTCTCTTTCTTTTACTGAGGTCTTTAGGTACATTCTTCATAACTCTATAGTAATGCAGGATTACTTATTGATCTTTGTTTAATCATAAAACGTATAACTCATAAAATAAGAAAAAAAATTGCCAAAGAAATATTTACGTAATGCATAGAAGTTGGGTTGTTTTACCTCTGAGCGGCACTTTTTTGCACACCATGGGCTAAATGGCCAGGTCACGTGGACCCCGAAGGCTCAGAGAAGGTTGGGGGAGGGGACCCACTGGAACAGCTGTTGGGAGACAGATGGTAGCCTCCCGTCAAGGCCATCCAGCGTGTTCTTTAACTGCACAGCTCTCCCGCATACGGGGCCACGGCTTAACGTCCCATCCGACGGACGGAGGTCTTTTCAAGCCCATCGGTGTCCCCTACTGACCGTGGGCAGGGCGGGGAATTTTGCGGAGATAAATCTCAACGCTGATCCAGCTGGGACTCGAACCTGGGAACTACAGATTGCGAGCTTGGCGCGCTACCGACTGAGCCACCCCGCCCCCGTAATGCATAGAACAATCCGTACGTGTACTAAATGTTAGACGGATTAAATGGTCTAATATTTGTGAACAAGTATTGATTGAATTTAACACATCATTAAATAATAAAAATAATAAACACACCCTCAAGCAGCTGCTTGCCACAGAGGTCTGACAGGAACCTGTCAATTTATATGCCATAGTAGAAGACCATGGGACAACATTACGGTACAAAATAGTCGACACTGATTCACACACTCGTACATAGTTATTAAGGACTCCTCGCCATTAATCCCTCAAACTACAATTCGTTCTGTGAGAAATATGTATTGCTCCCTGTGCATTAGAGCATGTTAAGACGCAAACTTTTGATAGTGCAGTCGCTACTTTCTGATACAGATATGCAATTAAATAAATGAAAATAAGATAATTTAAAATTTGACTTTTCGTGAAGAGGAAATTAGTTCTTGGGTTTTTAAAATCTTTTTTGCTTCAAAATCATTTCAACAATTTCAGAAAAAAATCGAAATCACATTTGAGAGTTATAATTCCATTTTTTTTCGGTTTAGCAATAGATATACCCTATTTTTTCAAAAGACATTTTATCTACTAAATATCTTCCTTATCATAACTGGTGTTATTTTCTTTTCCCCGTTTCTCACATGTATATCAGAAAGATTCCAGCTGCTAACTTTCCCATTCCTTCTTCGTTTGAACTTCCAACTCTGGTTCACATACAAAGAATACATTAAATTACATTTAATTAGGTCAATGAACTTAAATATTGTTCCTATCGCAAAACCCGATCTTCATGCGATATACACAGTCGCATCTGAATAATATGACCTCCTACCATAGTATATGTATGGTAGGTGGTCATATTATTCGGATACGACTGTGTACATTCAGTGGTCATTGAATTACCTTCCCCCCGCCTCAATGCTACGTCAGTGGAAGCTAACTTCCAAGCTCTATAACTTCTAAAATAAGCTTTCTACGAGAAAATGTGACTGACGATAAATTAAAAATCTTAATCAAATCTATCTGAATCTCGATTTGCAATAATATTCGCTTAGTGTTTCAACAATTATGGAAGTTTGAATATTTAACAAACAATGCGTCTTTTCTAAAAATATCGAAATGTTTACACAATAGTTTTAAATTTACGTGTGTTAAATGATTTTAAAAAATGCTTCTCATTCAAATTATAATTAACTTCTGAGCTAAATTCTAATATTTGACATTATTGTTGTTAAATAATCAAGCTTCCATATCTCTTTAAATATCAAACAAATGTTGCTGAAAAGAGATGATTAAGATAGACTTCATTGGTTCTTCAGTGACATTTCAGGCTTATTTGGGAATTATGAAGCTTCGGAATTCGTTTCCACTGACAAGTCATAGAGGAAGAGTAATAATGACCACTTAAGTATAAATCAATACGAGGCTCAAGCTGAAATTATGAAACATTATTATAAGTTTAATAAATATGGTGAAAAGATGAAAGTACAATCTCTAATAACTAAAATATTTTACCATTACAACTGCAAAATATATGTATGAAATGAACAGCAGCAGGCAACAACAGACATTTTCTTAACCAACAATATCTTGTACAACAGCAAAAAACAGCACAAAAAGAAACAGAAAATTCTCATGTTAACCCTTTCAGGACCATAAGGTTTCTAAGAGTAAATATTAGTATGTAACTGTTTATTTTAGTTTGTTTAGACGTAAAATAAATAAAAATCATAAGAAAAATGCATAACAATGTGTAGTTTTTTTGGAATTTTATGGGAAATATTTTTCCCAATGGACTATAAAGGTAACACAAATTATAGTTAGGCTTATTATGCAATGTCTTTTATTTATTGGTTTATTATAACAAAATGTTAACTAAAATAATACAAAATTATGAAATAAAATTACTATACAATACTATGTGCTAAATTATGATATTCTGCGAAGCAATTTCTTTTGGTAGTGAGGCAAAGATGGACATTGCACATAGTACATATATTATGCGTCCTGACAGTTCTGTTTTTATTTTCTAAACGTTCCCGTTTACGTAATTGCGTTCGGCATACGTTCTATTTTGACATTCTGTATAAAAAAATGCAGATAAGGTTATAATTAAATACGACAATCACCAATTTTAAAATGGGAAAAATGTTTCCCTTAGTCGTGAAAGGGTTAAGCGAATGAATAGTCAAATTAGAAACTCAACATTTCGAAGAATATAATTCTTACGAGATTAAAAGTTGAAGTGAAATAATTTCTATTTACGAGGTGGGTTCAAAAAGTTCTTGACATGCATCGGCAGAAAAAAAAACATTGCACTTACCTCAACAAAACTTTTACTGCCCTTCCTTCAAAGAAATCCCTCCAGCATCTATGCAAAGTTGCAGATGTTTACGCCAATTTTGGGACACTTGGTGGTCCTGCCGTTGGGGAATACTCCGTAATTCTGAACGAACGCGTTTTGCAAGGTCTTGCACCCTTGAAAAAGGCTTCTATCAAGTTCCTTTTTAATTTTTGTAAACAACCAAAATCGCATGGTGCAAAATCGAGTGAACATGCAGATTGGAATAGATGTTTGATTTTTTTTCTGCTCCAGATAGACCGTAACTTGTTGGGTTTTGTGAGCACTGGCATTGTCATGAAAAAAGAGAACCCTTGGCACGTCTGTTGCCAAGGGCACTTCATGGCATCAAAGGTGAGCCCTTGGCACGTCTTGTTGGCGGACGCGCTCCTTCCTCTCCTTAAGCATTTTGGGCAGAACAATGTTGGTGTAACGTTAGTCATTTATAGTCATTTTTTCTAGTAAGGTGGGGGGCGGGGGTGGCTGAGTCGGTAGCGCGTCAGGCTCGTAATCTGTAGTTCCCAGGTTCGAGTCCCAGCTGGGTCAGCGTTGAGATTTATCTCCGCAAAATTCCCCGCCCTGCCCACGGTCAGTAGGGGACACCGATGGGCTTGGAAAGGCCGCCGTCCGTCGGATGGGACGTCGGTAGCGCGTCAGGCTCGTAATCTGTAGTTCCCAGGTTCGAGTCCCAGCTGGGTCAGCGTTGAGATTTATCTCCGCAAAATTCCCCGCCCTGCCCATGGTCAGTAGGGGACACCAATTCCCCGCCCTGCCCATGGTCAGTAGGGGACACCGATGGGCTTGGAAAGGCCGCCGTTCGTCGGATGGGACGTTAAGCCGTGGCCCCTTGTGCGGGAGAGCCATACCCTGTGCACGTTAAAGAACACGCTGGATGGCCTTGACGGGAGGCTACCATCTGTCTCCCAACAGCTGTTCCAGTGGGTCCCCTCCCCCAACCTTCTCTGAGCCTTCGGGGTCCATGTGACCTGGTCATTTAGCCCGTGGTGTGCAAAAAAGTGCGGCTCAGAGGTAAAACAACCCAACCCAACTCTGGTTTGGGGACGTGGTTCATCTTCTGCAACTCAAATTTGGGGACGTGGTTCATCTTCTGCAACCCAACCATAGTTATCGATCTTTCTGGGAGTTCTATAGTAATAAAATCAATATCATCATCTGTGACAATGTCTGTTAACCGTTTGGGGCCATTAGATTCAACCATTGGCAGCATCTCCTTGCACGATTCTACTCTAGCTCTGTTTTGCTGTTCTGTCAGTTTGTAGGGGCTATTCTGTCATTTTACTATTTCGGAACTTTAAATTTTGATGAATAATTGTATCCACACTACCGATCGATATATTTATATCGAAACTTATTACCTTAACGGTGATGTGCGAGTTTTCCTTAATGAGTTCACGAACAGCAGCAATCAGGGGCGTAGCGAAGAAATATGGTTGGCGGGGGGGAGAGAAATCAAACATTTTTCGACTCGAAATTCGAATTTTGCCAACTGAGCAAACTTACTTAGCTCCGTGATGGTTGGGGGGGGGGGAGGATTTGAGGCAATGCTCACAACTCTCCTGCATTTTGCTTCCAATTTTGCCAACTAACTGTAATTTGCCATTTAACTTCCAATTTTGCCAACTGGCCTTAATTTCACAGCAATAATTCCAATATTTACATCTCGTCTGAATTGTAGCAAGTCAGTGTGAATTTTCGCTTGATTTGGCCAACTCTCCTTAATATCACGAAACTAATCCCAATCTTTACATCCCTCCTAAATTTGCCAAATCACTTCAAACTTTTCAAACTCCCCAAGATTTTGCTTAGTTTTCTCCATTTCAGTCCCCTATCCTGAATTTCACAAACCCAATCCCAATTATCACAACTCGCCCGTATTTTCCAAGTGGATTCGAATTTTGCCAACTGCCCTATATTTTGTTAAGTTTCCTCAAATTGTCCAACACTCCTTAATTTCACAAAACAAATCTCAATTTTCACAACTCGCCTATATTTTATCAAGTAGATTCGAATTTTGACAACTACTTTAGATTTTGCCAACTCGCCGTAAGTTTACAGAAAAAATCGCAATTTTTACATCTTCCCTGAATTTGCCACGTCACTTCGAATTTTATAAACTCTCCTTAATTGCACAACAAAGGCACAAATTTCATAACTCCCCTGTATTTTACCAAGTGGCTTCGAAATTTGCCAACTGTCCTAGATTTTCCCAAATTTCCTCGATTTTGCATTTCTCGCCATAATTGTACAGAAAAAAATTCCAATTTTATATCACACCTGATTTTTGCAAAGTCACTCTGAATTTTGCCAACTGCCTCAAGATTTGCCAACACGCCATTATTTTACAGAAAAAAGATTGCAATTTTTACATCTCATCAGAAATTTGTCAACTCTCCACGATTTTGCCAACTGCCCCTAGTCTTTCCAACTACCCCTAGTCTTTCCAACTACCCCTAGATTTTGCCAACTCGCCATAATTTTACAGAAAAAAATCCAAATTTTCACATCTCACCCGAATTTTGCCAACTCCCCATGATTTTGCTAAGCGACTCCGAATTTTGCCAACTGTCCCTAGATTTTCCCAAGTCACTCCGAATTTTGCCAGCTGTCCCTAGATTTTGTCAACTCGCCATAATTTTGCAGAAAAAAATCCTAATTTTTACATCTCACCTGAATTTTACTAACTCCCCACGATTTTGCCAAGTCACTCCGAATTTTGCCAACTCCCCAAGATTTTGTCAAGTCACTCCGAATTTTGCCAACTCCCCAAGATTTGTCAAGTCACTACGAATTTTGCCAACACCCCAAGATTCTGCCAAGTTGTCCCGATATTGCCAACTCACCTGTATTTTATTAAGTGACTTCGAATATTGCCAACTGCTCTAAATTTTGCCGTTTCTCCATTTTCCAAACTGCCTTAAATTTGCCAAGTTGCCCCGATTTTGACAACTCTCCTTAATTTTCCAAAAAAAAAATTACAAATTTTCGCAACTCTCCTAATTTTACGAAGTCGCTTCGAATTTTGCCAACTCCGAGTTACTTTGGGGGAGCCTCCCTCCCCATGGCTACACCCCTGGCAGCAATGGTTCTCTCGTTAACGGCAACCTTCCGTCTTCCTGCACTAGGGAGGTCTTCGAAGTTCTGCCGTCCTTCTTTGAATATGCGCATCCATCCCATAACAGTGCCGTATGAACAGGCATGATCTCCATATTACTTGGGAGAAATAGGCATGATATTTTTTCCGCGTCGTCCCCAAACTGCATCCTTGTGAAAGTAAAATCTTTCCCGTCTTTAGTATGCTCCATAGCAGTGGTTCCCAACTTTTTTGGGCCACGAACCCCTTTCAACCAAAACAAAATACGTTGCGAATCCCTAGAATAATAGAGCGAGGGGTCAAGAGAATGGATTTCCAATGCAGTGTAACCTTACACTTTCCGTTTTTAGAGTTCTTTAAAAAAATTCTTGAAAAATGCAAGAAATACATATAAGCTTAGTAATATTTTGCATCTATTACTCCCAGAGCCGTCCCATGGCCGAGTGGTTAGCGTGCTTGGCTACTGATCTAAGGGACCTGGGTTTTGAGCCTCGGGTAAGGCATGGCTGTTTGTGTCGTTTTTCTGCTGAGGTCCTGCCATCCTCTAAGACCTTCTACTGTGGCATATAAACTGACAGTCTCCTGTCAGATCTCTGTGGAAAGTGGGTATTTATATTATATGAGGGGGTATTTATATTATATTTATTTCCCCCAGATCCCGTCCTGGCCTAACATTCACAAGAAAAACTTTATGCCTGACAAATTCTTATACGCGACTGGTGCTTCCATCTAGTGACATTTAATGAAACCTCCTCTATAATGCACGAGATATAATGTATATCAGTGATGGGGAAACTATGGCAGGCGGAGACATTTTTCCTGCCCCTCTAAGATTTCCATAGGAATAGCTTCTAAACTGAAGTTCTGCTTTAATTTTGAGAATTTTTTAAATGCAAATGAAAATGTAAATGAAACTAGACTTTCACAACTTGCAAACATCGTTTCAAGTGAATTGAGAAAAAGCCATAAATTTCAACTTAAAGTCATTGAATTTCAATGTAATTCCTCAATTGAAACAAACTTTCATGATTACTCCAATAGCGGAATTTTATACAAGTCTGAACAAGATGGCATTTCTGAATTTAGTTGATTGTGAAATGGAGATCATGGCAATATTTCGTTCGTCCTATGTGTGCGAATAAGTTTTTTTTTCTACTATGAATCTTCGTAAAAACTCTTCAAGAAAAAAAATCACTGATGACATCTTTCATCAATTTTGAGACAGTTCTTCTCCAATAGAACTTGATTACGAAGAATTCATGAAAGAGAATGCTCAGTTCCATTTTTAACCTCCACCCACATTGACTATACAAATAAAATTTTAAATAATTTTAAAATTGTGATTTAATTGATTTTTATAAAATTTTATAAGTGCAATGTATTAAAATTTTAGGTTGTGAAATCTAGAATTATCAATTTTTATGAGAAACAGAATTTTTTTCTCATCACTCACAGTTCGGATTTAGGAAAAGTAAAAACACAGGTCATATTAGATGTTAATGGAAAGATAATTAATAATATAAATGAAACAACGAAAACTTTGATCATACTTAAACTAAAAAGATAAACTTTATAAAGTGGTATAAAAGGTATTTGTTTTGATATGTTTTAAGTCTTACTTGAAAAATAGAAAACAGGCTGTTTGTATAGAATCTAAAACAAGTGTTGTTGTTTTGGGTTGTTTTATCTCTGAGCGGCACTTTATTGCACACCATGGGCTAAATGGCCAGGTCACATGGACCTCGAAGGCTCAGAGAAAGTTGGGGGAGGGGACCCACTGAAACAGCTGTTGAGAGACAGATGGTAGCATCCCGTCAAGGCCATCCAGCGTGTTCTTTAACGTGCACAGGGTATGGCTCTCCCGCACATGGGGCCACGAGCTTAACGTCCCATCCGACGGACGGCGGCCTTTCCAAGGCCCATCGGTGTCCTCTACTGACCATGGGCAGGGAGTTTTGCGGAGATAAATCTCAACACTGACCCAGCTGGGATTCGAACCTGGGAACTGCAGATTACGAGCCTGGCGCGCTGACTGAGCCACCCCCTCCCCTACTCTAAAACAAGTGATTACATGCTTGTTAGTAAGGGGGTTCCGCAGGGCTCTATTTTAGCTCCTGTCCTATTCTTGGTTTTTTGCAATTTAAAGTTGAATGGTTCACAAGTTATACAGACGATGCAGACATTGTATACTCTGCTAGAGATATAAATGGACTTCAATTTAAAGTTGAACAAAATCTACAACAAATACGTTATTGGTTTCCTTCAAATAAAATCCAATTAAATGTCCATAAAACAAAGTACATCTTATTTAATGTGATAAAAAGTGATACAGACATCACCCTAAAATATCATAATATTAATTGTAATAATTCATTTCATTGTGATTGTCCATCTATAGAAAGAGTGAGTAAATCCAAATACCTGGGGGTAAGTATAGATCAGATTTTGAAATGGAAAACTCATTCAAATATCTTTACTTGGAAACTTAGATTTGTGTTGTACAGATTTTATTTTTTAAAGAAAATTATTCCTAAAAAATACTGATCACACTTTATTATGCAGGAGTCTTCTCTGTTTTATGTATAATATAGAATCTGTTGGGTTGGGTTGTTTTACCTCTGAGCGGCACTTTTTTGCACACCATGGGCTAAATGGCCAGGTCACATGGACCCCGAAGGCTCAGAGAAGGTTGGGGGAGGGGACCCACTGGAACAGCTGTTGGGAGACAGATGGTAACCTCCCGTCAAGGCCATCCAGCGTGTTCTTTAACGTTGCGTTGTTTTACCTCTGAGCGGCACTTTTTTGCACACCATGGGCTAAATGGCCAAGTCACAAGGACCCCGAAGGCTCAGAGAAGGTTGAGGGAGGGGACCCACTGGAACAGCTGTTGGGAGACAGATGGTAGCCTCCCGTCAAGGCCATCCAGCGTGTTCTTTAACGTGCACAGGGTATTGCTCTCCCGCACACGGGGCCACGGCTTAACGTCCCATCCGACGGACGGCGGACTTTCCAAGTCCATACTGACCGTGGGCAGGGCGGGGAATTTTGCGGAGATAAATCTCAACGCTGACCCAGCTGGGACTCGAACCTGGGAACTACAGATTACGAGCCTGCCGCGCTACCGACTGAGCCACCCCATAGAATCTGTAATTGGGGTGGTGACTAGGAGGGTAATTCAAGTAACTTGTTTCATATTCATAAAAAAAAGACTAAAAACTTGTTTTTAGTTAACATAAACACCTTTTCTACTGTAAATTTGATAAATACTGATCATTTTTGTTTTATTAAGCAGATTTATATGTTATTTTTATGTTTAAATCAGCACTGAATGGTTCATTTGCATTTACCATATAATTCTAGAAAATCTGGCCTTTTATTTCTGTTCCACTTCCTCACAAAAATATTACGAAACGACATTTTATTTAGTTGACACCTAAATATTTTTTTAATAGCTTCGAGTTAGATTAAGAATGAAAAGAATTCCTAATAGCTTAAAACAAAAAGGTTTAAAAATATGTTGTTGTTTTTTTTGTGTGTTTTCTCAATATAGAATAACTCTTGAAATCGTAATTTTATATTTTTGTGTCACTTTTTACCTCTCCCAGTTCTGGTGTTGCTTTCATATTAATTTTCATTTTTTTCGCTAATTATTTTCATAATATATATACTATATATTTTTTTTCATGAAGTCAAAACTACAATAGTCATTTTTTTAATACCTGGGCGCGCAATTAAATTGCCCCTTGGTGTTCAACGTGTAAAACTAATAGTTTTTTTTCTGTTTTTTTTGTTTTCTAGGTATTTAAGGAAAATATTGCATACTTAGTGAATATTTCATTTCTATGATTTGTGTATGTACTTTGGATATTCATAATAAATCATTTGTTACTTATTACTTACACAATAATCTTTTGATAACATTAACCCACCCAAAAAAGTAACTAAATAAGATTATATCGTGACGTTTCTTCTGTCCTGCAGAGCATCAGTTAACCCTAAATAGCCCTCACTCGTAAAAATTTCCTCACCACTGATGCATATTGCTTCGAATCGAGACAACTTCTTTAAAACAACTGTTATGAGACTAATGAATTTCTTTAAAACACACGACATATTATTTCTGGTTTTCAGACAAGACTTAAATTCCAAAGATATTGATATGAATTTAAATCTGTGACTCCAGAAAAAACAACAAACTAAAAAGTTCAGTCTTCTATGGGGAATATGGTACCAGTGGTATATCCAGTAGCAATCCAAAGCAGGGGGTTGATCTAAAGGAGGGAGTGTTTAAATCCGAAGGAGAGGTTTGAATCTAAAGGAGGGAGTGTTTCGATTCGAACGAGGGATTGAATCTAAAGGAGGGAGTATTTGAATCCACAGGACGGGTTTGAATCTAAAGGTGGGAGTGTTTGGATCCGAACGAGGGGTTGAATCTAAAGGAGGGAGAATTTGAATCCACAGGATTGTTTTGAATCTAAAGGAGGGAGTGTTTGAATCCAAAGGTAGGGGTTGAATCTAAAGTAGAGTATTGAATCCACAGGAAGGATTTGAATCTAAAGGAAGAGTGTTTGAATCCAAAGGTAAGGGTTGAATCTGAAGTAGAGGATTGAATCCACAGGAGGGGTTTGAGTCTAAAGGAGGGAGTGTTTGGATCCGAACGAGGGGTTGAATCTAAAGGAGGGAGAATTTGAATCCACAGGAGGGGTTTGAATCTAAAGGAGGGAGTGTTTGGATCCGAATGAGGGGTTGAACTAAAGGAGGAATTATTTGAATCCACAGGAGGGTTTCGAATCTAAAGGAGGGAGTGTTTGAATCCAAAGGTAGGGGTTGAATCTGAAGTAGAGGATTGAATCCACAGGAGGGGTTTGAATCTAAATGAGGGAGTGTTTGGCTCCGAACGAGGGGTTGAATCTAAAGGAGAAAGAATTTGAATCCACAGGAGGGGTTTTAATCTAAAGGAGGGAGTGTTTGGATTCGAACGAGGGGTTGAACTGAAGGAGGGATTATTTGAATCCACAGGAGGGTTTTAAATACAAAGGAGGGAGTGTTTGAATTGGAAGGAGGCCGGCTGAATATGATGGAGGGGAATTGAATCTGAAGGAAGGAATTGAATCTGAAGGGGGAGTGGAATTTGAAAGAGGGGAATTTAAATTAAAGTAGGGGAAGTTTGACGTAATGCATTTCTAATTTTAAGAAACTTCCTTAGAAATTTACGTTATTTAAGCTCTCAAGGAGCAGGGAGGGTTAATAATAGGGTGTCTAGAACTCCCATTTTCCCATGAAGTGTTCCGTTATAGTTTTTAATAGGATGATATTTGAAACGTTTTTCGTTTGCTTTTGTAATTGATTTCGAAGTGCTTCTTCGTTTCGAAAAAATTAATCAGAAATGTATTATTTACCGATAATTAACATATGCTTAGTTCCCTGTGGCCGAGTGGATGGTGTACTTGTGTTTTTCACTTCTGAGCCCTTCAACCATTCCCTTATTTTTTTGCTAATTTAAAAAAAAATGGTGTATCGTTTTGCACATTTATTCAACGCTTTCGTTTTAAGAGATAAACTAAAACTTCTTTTTGGATTAGATAGATATTAACGAAATATTACAATTCACACTTTCTGAATCTCCCAAAGGTTTAAATTGCGCCCTCTAACGACGGGTAAAATTGAAATGCAATGACTGCATTCGAAATTTTTTCGATGGAGACTACTGGTGCGGTTTAGATTTTCATTGATAACAATGATTTGCTACCTTATATGGGATTCGGAAACAGAACTTTTTTTGTGTTAAGATATAATTAGAAATTAAGATATAATTAGATTTTTTTTTGTGTTAAGATATATTATGTTTTGTTAGATATGTACTAATGAAGTATTATGATTTGCATTTTTTTTTCAAATCCTCAGGCAGCTTTAACTGCCATCGTTAGAGTGCGCTATTGAAGCTCATGGACGTTATGGATAATGCGAAAGTTTATAAGGAATATTGCATCCGATTGTTTACGGTAGAAATTAAAAATTTCCCTGGTAGAATGTCAGGCATTTATACACTGACAGCAACGATTTGATCTTGGAGGTAACTTTTTTTGTTTCAAGGAATGAAAGAAAAAACCTTTTTACATGGTATAAATAAGAATGAAATGTCACTATTTGAATTTATCCAATCGACCAATGGGGCGGGGGTGGCTCAGTCGGTAGCGCGCCAGGCTCGTAATCTGTAGTTCCCAGGTTCGAGTCCCAGCTGGGTCAGCGTTGAGATTTATCCCCGCCCTGCCCACAGTCAGTAGGGGGCACCGATGGGTTTAGAAAGGCCGCCATCCGTCGGATGGGACGTTAAGCCGTGGTGCCGTGTGTGGGAGAGCCATACCTTGTGCACGATAAAGAACACGCTGGATGGCCTTGACGGGAAGCTACCATCTGTCTCACAACAGCTGTTCCAGTGGGTCCCCTCCCCCAACTTTCGCTAAGCCTTCAGGGTCCATGTGACCTAGCCATTTAGCCCATGGTGTGCAAAAAAGTGCCGCTCAGAGGTAAAACAAACCAACCGACCAATAGTTTGAATTACCTCTTTTAAAGGTAAAAAAGTCAATTGATGAAAACCTTCATTGCATTGCCTTTGAAAATGAGCCTCCCATATTCGCCAGAGGCGTTGTTTTCTTCTAGTTAAAGGTAAACATTGCTATTTGCATTTTCTTCAATCACCATTAAGTTCGAATTACCACTGCTATGAAGAAAATGTTACATCCTTAGTTACAAAAATATATCCTTGTTCAGCTATCACAGTAGTAAATTTAAAGTTTATAAAATTAACTAGGTGCCCCTCCCCTTTGCCCTAGGCGCCCAATTCCGCTGAAGGGATCTGACCTTGGATCTTCCGTTGTTGACTTACTTCGCACTCTTCTTCTTCCAGAGAAGGGACTCATCAGGCCTCTTATCTGCGGAGTGGGTAATAACAATAAATGAATAATATTCCCTCAAGCAGCTGCTAGCCACAGAGGTCTGACGGGAGGCTGTCAGTTTATACGCCATAATAGAAGGTCTATGAGGAAAGTAGGACCTTATCAGAAAGACAACACAAACATCCATGTTTTCAACCGGGGCTCGAATAGAGGTCCCTTCTTTGATCAGTATCCAAACACACTATCCAATTGGGGCGGGGGTGGCTCAGTCGGTAGCGCTCCAGGCTAGTAATCTGCAGTTCCCAGGTTCGAGTTCCAGCTGGGTTAGCGTTGAGTTTATCTCCGCAAAACTCCCCGCCCTGCCCACGGTCAGTAGGGGACACCGATGGTCTTGGAAAAGCCGCCGTCCTTTGGATGAGACGTTAAGCCGTGGCCCCGTGTGCGGGAGAGCCATATTCTGTGCACGTTAAAGAACACGCTGGATGGCCTTGATGGGAGGCTACCATCTGTCTCCCAACAGTTGTTCCAGTGGGTCCCCTCTCCCAACCTTCTCTGAGCCTTCGGGGTCCTTGTGACCTGGCCATTTAGTCCATGGTGTGCAAAAAGTGTCGCTCAGAGGTAAAACAACCGAACCCACTATCCATTCGACCACAGGAGCAAAGCTTTCAAAGCAATGCTTTAAAATTTTAAATGTTGCACAAAATATTATCCTTTGTCCGTCACAGGAAACAGAGTTTGGTATTTAAAAACAAAAGCCAATTCATTTAAAAATGTAGCTTTCCCCGGAAAACATTTCACAGCAGACTATTGTAATTCACTCGATTAGAACTCTTAGACGAGCAGTTTACTATGACGATGTGGCCATGTTGCCATTCAATAAAAACTAATCTTCTGATAACAGTAGCGTATTGTGAAAATATGTTTGGGCGGGGAGGTTGATTTTTTTCCCCAAAAGATTGAAATATACGTAATCCAGGGGTTCTCAACGTGGGGTACGCGGTAGAATTTTTTTGGGGTGCGTCGTGAGAGCTCAAAGGTCGCTAGATCTAGTAACAAAGTAGCTAGGTTGGCATTATTGAATTATCTCTTTTAAAAGGCAAAAAAAGTCAATTGATGAAAACTATAGTTTTAGCTATCTACATAAAGGGTACGTCAGTTACATGCACATTTCCAGGGGGTACGTGAAGCATAAAAGGTTGAGAAACACTGACGTAATCAATACGTAAATATTTTTTTTTTTAAAAAGCCAACAAATAAGTAAATGAAAGCAAGACGTTTGTTTTGCATCAATGCTTAATAGTTCCCAAATGTTTCGAAAGCATAAAAATGCAAAATAATTTTTGAATCATACACATTTTAATACCCCCCTTAAATGCCACTGTCTCATAATCTAGTACAGTGGTTCTCAACCTTTTATGCTTCACGTACCCCCTGGAAATATGCATGTAACTGGCATACCCCTTGCATAGATATATAAAACTGTAATTACAGTATAACAATAGTTATTTTTACTTTGTTCTAAATCTAGCGACTATTGAGCTCTCACGGTGTACCCCAAAATTTTTTACCGCGTACCCCACGTTGAGAACCGCTAATTTAGTAAATATATTTTTTAATTTCAAATTTCGAGTTATGGTCAATTGGTACTACAATTTCAGCAAATATTTCACAACAGATTTTGTATATATAATTATAATTCATTCTTTAGATCGTTCGATGCACTTAAGTTCAAAAGTCATCATTACCATACTTTAAAGTTTCGAATTTTTTCAGAAAACGTTACCAAAATTGAACGATTAGAAGGTAACGTATGGACCGTTATGGTGACAATGAAGTTGCCATTAACGAAAAATAATTTCCTCATAATCTGATAAAATGCATGTCGACTTAGAGTTTCCTTTGACGATCTGGCAACCGGGCTGCGTTACACAGTTAGCTAATTGTTCATTACGATAGATAGGTAATGGTGTGACATGAAGAAGTCTGCCAGATGGTTTAGTGAAAAGCTCTGACGCCACGTCAAGGCACCATCCATGTCAGAGTGTTTTGCTCTAACCTGGAGAAAACCCCTCCACACATAGGCAGTTAGTGTGGAAGGAAAAAGAGGGATCAAGACACCACAAAGTTCCATTAAATAGTCAATCAGTATCGATTGAGAGAATTTAATGGAAATATTTGTAGCATCTTGTACAAGATCTAATTGAAAAGAAACAATAAAAGATTAGAAAACAACAAAAGATTTAGATCTTGTTCCCATCCGCTCCCAGTGACAGCGGGCCCCCTTGATGCACCTTCGCTTTTTGGCAAAGGTGTGACCCAACACACTTATGTATTGCTTCAGACACTAGTGGCGAGCGACCAGGGAACGCCGCTGTTCATTTACCGGGATGAATGGTCCCAAAGTGGGCAGCACCTTGGAATTTTGATTTTCATGGGATGGTGAAAATGGAAAATAAAATGGAAAACAAAACAAAAACTCCTTACCTAAATGATGAGTCTCCAGTCTAGCTACTTGCCCACACCCAACTGCCGATGATTAAAAAATACTTTTTCATTAGAAATGCCACTGACCATTGACTTTAAATCGTGGTCCTGTGTGAGAGAAAGCTTCACTCCACGGAATGGCCCTTTATGCACACAGGGACAAGAAATAATCTTTCTGGATGGTCATAATGGGTGGCTTGCACTTTCCCCCTAACAACTACCTACAAGGCTTCCTTTCCTAATTCTAAGGGTCTTCGCGACCTAAATATTTTGATCATTTGCACCGCAGAAAAAGCTCTTTTCAGAGCTAAAAAATTCAACCCTCCCTCTACGATAAAGGATGCTGTCTATTTCAACCGACAATTTGCGACAAAAGTTACGAATTTTTAACAATCCCTTTATTATTTAAAAGAAATTATCTTGTGATTATTAGCAAAAGTCTCTTAGTGTTGAATTGGCGAATTGTTTGAATACTTCTGTTGCGTTTCTGTCATTTTGTTTAAGTGTGTTATTACAGAATTTGAAGGTCACCTTTTCGTTACCTAAATCTACCTACTAAATTCAACTATTCTGAAGGTTCAGAGGTTAACCAGGGAGTAGGTCAAAGGTGCGTAGGTCAGCAACAAGATATTAAAAATTTGAGCAAGGTTGGTGGTGTGGGTTACGTTGTTTTACCTTTGAGCGGCACTTTTCTGCACACAATGGGCTAAACGGCCAGGTCATAATGACCCCAAAGGCTCAGAGAAGATTGGGGAAGGGAACCTACTGGGACAGCTACTGGGAGACTGATGGTAGCCTTCCGTTAAGGCCATCCAGTGTGCTCTTTAGCATGCACAGAGTATGGCTGTCCCGCACATGCGACCACGGCTTAAAGTCCCATCCAACGGACGGCGGCCCTTTCAAGTCCATCTGTGTCCCCTACTAACCGTGGGCAAGGCGGGGTGTATTGCAGAGATAAATCTCAAAGCTGGCCCAGCTGGGATTCGAACCTAGGAACTGCAGATTACCAACCTAGAGATTACCATCCCCCATCCTTGTGGAGGGGGGTGTATTATTGTATCTATTTCTGTATCTTTGAACGAATGATAACGGTCGTTAACAGGCCTGGATCTAAAACAAAACTGAGGCGCAAAAAAAAGGTGGGGGGGGAGGGAACCCAAGATACAAAATGTAACCTTTAAAAGTGGGGGTGAGAGACTGGATTTCCAATGCAGTACATTTCCCCTCTGTTTTACGGGTCTTTGAAAGATTTCTTCAAAAATGCATGAAATATAAACAAGTTTAATATTTTTGCCTCTTTTACCCTTATTAGCATTCTGAAAGTAGAGGGGGGGGGGAGGAACCAAGCATACTGTTCTCCAGACACTCGCCGAAGATAGTAACCGACCACCTACCACCAGGCACGTACCCGGGATTTAGTTTCGGGGGCGGAGGGGGGGAGGAGACTGTCGGGCATAAAACATTGGACCAAAAATATACAAAGCCACCTGTTTTGGATTTCAAAGAGCTGGTAGACAAGTTCAAGAGTCCCTATAAGAAGACGGAATTTCGGTGGATAAGGGTGGCGAATAGAATGCTATCTTTCACATACACATGGAATTTTCAAATGGGAGGGTAATGTCATGTACACTATACCAGTGATTCTCAACCTTTTATGCTTCACGTACCCCCTGGAAATGTGTATTTAACTGGCGTACCCCTTGTATAGATCGATAAAACTATAGTTATAGTATAACAATGGTTATTTTTACTTTGTTACTAGATCTAACGACTTTTGAGCTCTCACGGCGTACCCCAAAAAATTTTACCGCGTACCACACGTTGAGAACTCCTACACTATACGATCAAAAGTATTCGGACACTCGCTCATTCACAATCTCCCGCTAATAGGAAAGGAATTAATATCGGTGTGGTTCACCCTTTTGCTGCTATCACAGCTCCATTCTGCGCAGAAAGCTTTCCTCTAGATTTTGGTAGTTGCTGCGAGAATTGCCTGCCATTCTGCCACAAGAGCATTAGTGAGGCCGGTCATTGACGTCTGCCAGTTCGGCTTGGCATGCAGTCAGCGTTTCAATTCATCCCAAAGGTGTTCTGTGAGATTCAGATCAGGGCTCTGTGCAGGCCAGTCAAATTCTTCCACAATCATGCCATCAAACTATTCCTGCACGGTCCTCACTTTGTAGACAGAGACATTGTCATGTTGGTACAAGAAAGAGTCTTCATCGAACTGTTGGCATAAAGTTGGAAGCACAGAATTGTGGAAATTCCATTATAGGCCGCGGCGTTCAAAGTTCCGTTCAGTGGAACTCGGGGGTCCAGTCCTAATCGTGTAAGACAGTCCAAGAGCATGGTGCCTCCTCCATCAAACTTCACAGTTGGCACAACACAGTCAGGCAGTTAGCGTTCATCTGGCATCCTCCACACCCAGACTCGTCCGTTGGACTGCCAAATGGTGAATCGTGATCCATCACTCCAGAGAACGTGGTTCCACTGCTCAAGAATCCACTGGCGTCGTGCTTTACACCACTCCAACCTACGCTTGACATTAATCTTGTTGATGTTGTGCTTGTGTGCAGCTGCTCGGCCATAGAAACCCATTCCTTGCAACTCGCGACGAACTGTTATGGTGCTAGAGTTACTTCAAGAGGCATTTTAGAACTCGGTGGTGAGTGTTGCAACCAAAGGAAGGCGATTTTATCGCACCACCCGATTCAGCACTTGGCGGTCTCGCTCTGACATTTTACGTGGCCTACCCGGTTGCGATTGCGCTGTTGTTGTTCCTATGCGTTTCCACTTCACAATAACATCACTTTCAGTTGATCGGGGCAACTGCAGCAGTGCCGAAAGGTCCTGAAATGACTTGTTGCTAAGATGGGACCCTGCCACGTTGAAAGTCACTGAACTCTGAGGTACAACCCAGTCTCCTGTTCATGCGTATCTATGAGGATTGCCAAGCCACGTTCATCCTTTTATATCGGTTTGGGCCATGGTTGTATTGTATACGGGCGAAACCACTACTCAGAAGGGGTGTCCAGATACTTTTGATCAGGTATTGCTAGGAGTCATATTACACATACACTTAGAGTCGTAAAAGCAGCACCTGTGCTGCTTTTACGACTCTAATTGTTAAACCTGCATATAGCTATTATTTATAAATTTAGAGACACCAATATCTATTTTGGATCGTTTTACCTCTGAGAGGCATGTTTTGCACACAATAGGCTAAATGACCTGGTCACAACGACCCAGAGAGCTCAAAGAAAGTTGGAGGAGGGGACCCACTGGACAGCTGTTGGGAGCCAGATGGTAGCCTCTCGTCAAGGCCACCCAGGGTGTTCTTTAATGTGCACAGTATATGACTCTATCCCGCACACTGGGCTATTTCTTAATGTCTAGATCCAATAGACAGCGACCTTTCCAAGCCCATCGGTGTCGCCTACTGACTGAGGGCAGAGCGGGAAGTTTTGAGGAGATAAATCTCAATACTGGCACAAGGGGACTCGAACCTAAGAATTGCAGATTACGAACCTGGCGCGCTACCACTGAGAGCCCCTCCCCAGCAGTATTTATCTCACACAGAACTGGTTCCAGAACGCTGGTTCTCAACGAAGGCGCCGACGATAGGGCGTTTTAGAAATTTGTAGGGCTATTTTCTATTGTCTTTCAGTGAAAACGGATTAAATTGAATATCCAATGGTTCTTAAATTAGCATAGTTATGAATTTTTGAAACTTTTTTTTTTCGCAGTAAAACCTTTGAAATTCGTGGTAAACATTTTTGCAACTAGTTTTATACAGAATAAAATCATTTGACTTCCATAAAGGGGTATTTAGGAAATAACACTTGGTACAAAATAGGACTTTGGCTTAAAAATTGGGGCATTTGGCCCAAAAACTTTGAGAGCCTCTGCTTTAAATAATGTCATTTTCAATAAAATCCTCATTTTAGAAGCAAGAGAACTTGAAATTTTACTTTCAACGGCCACAACGTAAAACTTTATTTATTAGGACTGTATATAATTGTAAATATTACAATACATTTATTTCTTCTTCATATGTTCGTTTGCATTTCCTACCAGTCACTTTATTTCAATAAAAAGTTTCTGATTATGTTTAGAACTCGATTTTTCCAGGAGCATTCACAGTTTCAAAAGTCTATTACATCTACTCCCTGTATCAATGTTATTGCTTTAGCTAGAGGCATTTGTCAAATATATAAACAGATTTTACGTCTTGTTTCAGCTGTTTTCTGATCTATGAGATTGCACCTGCTCCCATTGACTTGAGCCTCATTCCTGCCTTGGTGCAATCGGGGAGGAGGTTGACTCAGCCGATAGCGCACCAAGTTCATAATCTGCAGTTCCTAGATTCGAGTCCCACCTATGAGATTAAACTCCATTAACCCATTTTTATTGGGGCGGGGGTAGCTCAGTCGGTAGCGCGCCAGGCTCGTAATCTGTAGTTCCCAGCTGGGTCAGCGTTGAGATTTATCTCCGCAAAATTCCCTGCCCACGGTCAGTAGGGGACACCGATGGGCTTGGAAAGGCCGCCGTCCGTCGGATGGGACGTTAAGCCGTGGCCCCGTGTGCGGGAGAGCCATACCCTGTGCACGTTAAAGAATACGCTGGATGGCCTTGACGGGAGGCTACCATCTGTCTCCCAACAGCTGTTCCAGTGGGTCCCCTCCCCCAACCTTCTCTGAGCCTTCGGGGTCCATGTGACCTGGCCATTTAGCCCATGGTGTGCAAAAAAGTGCCGCTCAGAGTAAAACAACCCAAACCCAACCCATTTTTATCCTTGGTTGTTAACGAGCTTTACTACAGCTATGGCTCCCGCGAGCATTTTGTTAGAGAGCAATTAATAAATAAATATCGGTTTATTGCAAAGTGATTTTAAAGTACAGTCGCTCATTTTTTTTCTGAATTCTGTAATCAACCATAGCGTTCGGATACTTTTTTGAGGGACTGTAGATTTTTGAAGCGATTTTCTTGTTCTATTTCCTATATTTTTTACCATTGGCAGTCCGTGGCCGAGTGGTTAGCACGCTTGGCTACTGATCTAAGGGACCTGGGTTCGAACCCCGGAATTAGGCATGGATGTGTGTGTCGTTTTTCTGCTGAGGTCCTGCCATCCTCTCAGATCTCCTACTGTGGCATATAAACTGACAGGCTCCTGTCAGACCTCTGTGGCAAGCAGCTGCTTGAGGGGGTATTTATTTTTTTTTTTATTTTATTATAATGACCATTCTTCATTATCTTATCTATTACTCTATCTATCCATATCTTTTGCTAGACACCAGGCCCGAATCCAGAAAAAATAAATGGGGGTAAGAGTTCTTGTCCTCCACTACCCTTACTAGCATTCTCAAAAGGGAGCATCCCCCCCCCCCCCCCACTCTTAGATCTGGCCCTTCTATTAACCTAACCAGGATGCTGAATACAGATATTTACCAAAGGATGAAGAAAGTTACAAAAAAATACTAAACATCCACGATGAAGAATTCCCTCCATCCGACCAGTGATTTGGGTTGGGTTGTTTTACCTCTGAGCGGCACTTTTTTGCACACCATGGGCTAAATGGCCAGGTCACAAGGACCATGGGACCCACTGGAACAGCTGCTGTGATAATTGGATATTGGGATAATATCTGTGTGAAATTATGGCAAAATGCAAGAGAGCTGTGAAAAAAATGCCCCCCCCCCCCCCCCCCCCCCCCATCACCACCACCACCACGGAGCGAAAATCTAGACATTATTTGTTCAGTTGACAAAATTTGATTTACGAGTATAAAAATTTTTGACTTCTCCCCCCCCCCCCCCAACCATAGTCCTTCGCTACGCCCCTGTCAACAACCCACCCAGCAACATATTACGATAATTGTCGGAAACGGAGAAATCTTTAGAACTATTTTCCAAAATCACAAGTTTTTTACTATAGGCCAGGTGACGAACGTGCAGCCAGCAGCACCCGCCTAGTTTTTGTTCTGACCCTGATTTGCAGTTTCTACCTTAGGATACAAAAAATGCATATTCAGTAGGCTCTCACCAGTCGCAGTTTGCCGATCCACGATCAGCAAAATTAAAGGTCTATGGGTTGTTTTACCTCTGAGCGGCACTTTTTTGCACACCATGGGCTAATGGCCAGGTCACATGGACCCCGAAGGCTCAGAGAAGGTTGGGGGAGGGGACCCACTGGAACAGCTGTTGGGAGACAGATGGTAGCCTGTCGTCAAGGCCATCCAGCGTGTTCTTTAACGTGCACAGGGTATGGCTCTCCCACACACGGGGCCACGGTTTAACGTCCCATCCGACAGACGGCGGCCTTTCCAAGCCCATCGGTGTCCCCTACTGACCGTGGGCAGGGCGGGGAATTTTATGGAGATAAATATCAACGCTGACCCAGCTGGGACTCGAACCTGTGAACTACAGATTACGAGCCTGGCGCGCTACCGACTGAGCCACCCCGACTCCTGCTAATAGAGGGGAAAAATTGTCTTGAGTCGGGTGGGATACGAACCCACGAGCCTGTAGCTCAGAGCACTTGGCATGATATCAGGGTTTTGGGTTGGATTGTTTTACCTCTGAGCGGCACTTTTTTGCACACCACGGGCTAAATGGCCAGGTCTCAAGGACCCCGAAGGCTTAGCGAAAGTTGGGGGAGGGGACCCACTGGAACAGCTGTTGGGAGACAGATGGTAGCTTCCCGTCAAGGCCATCCAGCGTGTTCTTTATCGTGCACAGGGTATGGCTCTCCCACACACGGCACCACGGCTTAATGTCCCATCCGACGGATAGCGGCCTTTCTAAACCCATTGGTGCCCCCTACTGACCGTGGGCAGGGCGGGAAATTTTCCGGAAATAAATCTCAACGCTGACCCAGCTGGGACTCGAACCTAGGAACTACAGATTACGAGCCTGGCGCGCTACCGACTGAGCCACCTCCGCCCCATGCTATCAGGAAGTCATGGGTTCGTGGGGGGTGAGGATTGCTGAATCGGTAGCGCGCCAGACTCGTAATCTACAGTTCACAGGTTCGAGTTCCAGCTGGGCCAGTTTTGAGATTTATCTGCGCACAACTCCTCGCCCTGCCCTCGGTCAGTAGGGGGTCACCGATGGGCTTGGAAAGGCCGCCATCCGTCGGATATGACATTAAGCCGTGATACCGTGTGCGGGAGAGCATACTCTTTGCACGTTAAAGAACACGCTAGATGGTCTTGACAGGATGTTACCATCAGTCACTTAACAGCTGTCCAGAAGGTCCTCTTCTCTGAATCTTCTGGGCTCTTGTGACTTGGCCATTTAGCCCATTGTATGCAAAAATAGTGCAGCTCAGAGGTAAAACAACCCAGTTCATGGGTTCGGATTCCCCTTCTAAATAAAATAACATATCCATCCCTTGGTTTACTGCTGGTGTTGTGGATGTGGTTTGAACGGCGGAGATGGAAGGAGATTATATCTGCAATTATGACATCTTCTTGAGACTAAGCTATGAGACTTAACAACACGGGAAGTGTTGATCAGAGGCTGGTAGTTCAACTGGTCAGAGCATCTAACATGTCATTAGCAGGTCTGAGTTCGGACCTGTCTCACGACGATTCTCCCCCCCCCCCCCATATACCCAGTATTAACAGAAGATAGTGACTGAATATAAGAGTTTTCATGTTCTTAGGGTCGTAGCTATGGGGGAGGCTCCCCCCCCCAAAAAAAAAAATAATTCGGAGTTTGAAAAATTCTAAGCGACTTCGTAAAATCTAGGTAGGTTGCGAAAATTTGTAATTTTTTTTTTTGTAAAGTTAAGGGGAGTTAGTAAAATCTAAGATAGTTGTCAAAATCGAGGCAACTTGGCAAATCTAGGGCAGTTGGGAAAATGGAGACGGTAAAATCTGGAGCAGTTGGCAAAATTCGAAGTCAGTTAATAAAATACAGGTGAGTTGGCAAAATCGGGACAACTTGGCAAAATCTTGGGGAGTTGGCAAAATTGGGACAACTTGGCAAAATCTTGGGGAGTTGGCAAAATTGGGATAACTTGGCAAAATCTTGGGGAGTTGGCAAAATTGGGAGTGACTTTGCAAAATCGTGGGGAGTTGGCAATCGTGAGGAATTCAGGTGAAATGTAAAAAAATGGGATTTTTGCTCTGTAAAATTATGCGAGTGGGCAAAATCTAGGACAGTTGGCAAATCTTGGGGATTTGCCAAAATTCTGAGTTCCTTTGCAAAAATCAGATGAGATGTAAAAATTGAGGGGGGGGGGTCCGTAAAATTATGGCAGTTGGCAAAATTGAGGAAAGTTAGCAAATTCTAGG